>RXID01014895.1:387672-400258 GCA_005019695.1 Trichopus zeylanicus subsp. travancoricus | reverse complement strand
ACAAGTCTGTCAATTCTCCTTTTAGAGATATTACCCAAACGCTTATGCCATAATTTAAAGGAATTTTCATTTGAAAATTTGCGTTTAGTGCCTTTTGTTTTAGTATTATGGGACTCACTGTATGAACTTTCTATATGAAGCAAATAAAGGTTGTCATTATCAGTTAAATGACTGGTTCCATACAACACAGAATTAAAATAAATATCACATCTTCTATTACCAAATGAACAAACAAATCCTTCTTTGTCCAAAATAGAAATGGATATCAAATTCCGTCTAAAAGACGGAACAATAAATGTATTATTTAATTCTAAATAAAAACCAGTACGTAATAACAACCGAAAAGTCCCAATGCCCACAACTTCAACCCCTTTTCCAGCCCCCATATAGATGTACTTCTCGTCATCATTTGGCTGTCGAGAGTTCAGGCAACCCTGCATAGATATACTTATGTGAGTTGTTGTAGCCGAATCCAACCACCAAGTATATCTAAGCACTGAAACTAAATTAACTTCTGAATTAACAAGAGCAAAAGATGTACCTTTCTTCACTCGCCAAACGTGAAATTTGGCACAATCTTTCTTAAAATGGGAAGAGTCCTTGCAAAAGAAGCATTTCTTTTCCTTATATCCCTCAGACGTATTTTTCTGCTTCTTTTGTAGTTCCTTCACCGCAACATCTTTAGTTTTTCTCTTCTTGCCTTGTCCGTAAGAAGATGATGCCAAATGAGCACTCTCAGTTTTATGTTGTTTCATCCTGTCTTCCTCTTGCACTAAATGAGAAATGAGCTCATTCATTGTCCATTTCTCCTTCTGACAATTATAGCTCACTTCAAATTGACTGAATTACGGAGGAAGAGAAATCAACACTAAATGAATGAGCAAGTCTTCCGAAAGCTCTAATTTTAGTTTTTTTAATTTCCCTGCAAGATTAAACATTTCGAGAATATACTCCCTTATGTTCCCGTTACCCTTGTACCTCATGGAAACAAGTTTTCTTAAGACCGTACTTGTTTCTGCCTTATCGCTTTTCATATAGCGCTTTTCAAGGGTTTCAAGGAACCTTTTAGCATCAGTCTCCTCAGACATCGTGTCCAAAAACGTCTCTGGGATAGCATTTTTCATTATCATAAGACTCAAGCGGTTAGAGCGTTCCCACCTCTCAAAAGCTTTCCTAAGAGGTGCAGGACGTGGCTCCCTCAATGCTAGGTCAAGTTCCATACATCCCAAGACTATAGTTACCTTATTTTTCCAAGTCTTAAAACTGCTCCCATTGAGCACTGAAATGCCATTGATATTGGCAGTGACAGCAAAAGCATTCACAAAGTCAACTGAAAGAGAACAAAAATTCAAAACACAATCTGCTCACAAAAAGAAATTAAATCTCATCTCAAGATACCTAGCACAACATTGAAATTAAGTCTTTGGACAAAATTCAATTTGTAAGTGGTACTCTTGGTGTGGCAATCAAATATTGACAATAAAGTCCTGTCAAATAATAAGTCTTTCTTTGGACCGACTTATTACCCACATGGATAAAACCAAATAATTGTCACATATTTATTACCACAAATATGCTTTAATTTCGGCCAAATAATAATCTTCCTTTAGGCCGGTTATTACCCGCATGAAACTTTAAGTATGTAATGTCTGCTTTAATTTCGGCCAAATAATAACCTTCCTTTGGGCCAGTTATTACCCGCATGAAACTTCAAGTATGTAATGTCTGCTTTAATTTTGGCTAAATAATAACCTTCCTTTGGGTCGGTTATTACCCGCATGAAAATTCAAGCATGTAATGTCTGCTTTAATTTCGGCCAAATAATAACCTTCCTTTGGGCCGGTTATTACCCGCATGAAACTTCAAGCATGTAATGTCTTCCTAATATTTTTAGTTTAATTCAATCTACACAATAGAGGTTACTTTGGCAACATATTACTTGAACCAAATTAAATTAAAAATATTAGTAATTGAATCCATCATTTGAATTAAACCAAAACCATAATCAACTTAAACTAAACTTAAACCAAAACCAACTTTAAATTAAACCAAAACCAAAACTAATCATCTTCTCCATCGTCAAATCCAAATCCGCTGTTCCCGCCGCCGCCGCCGCTAGGCCATTACGTCGTCCGGCCGCCCCGCTGCCACGCCACCGTCTCCGCTGGCCCACGGCTGTCGCCTGGCCACTGCCTCCGGAATCGTCAGATCCGCGCTTCCCCGCGCCTCTGGTCGTCGTCACCCTGTGCTGTCGGGCCGAAGCAGACGCCGCCACAGTGGATTCACTAGCGGGCAATCGAGATGCAGAAAGAGCATCAACCAAAGCACATGGCCCAGGGACCGGAAACAACATGTATTTTCTTACTTGTACACGGCTTTGCCTGTTTCAAAATTAGAACAACGAACGAGGAGGATGACTCAGTTTCAAGCTAGCAGTGCTTTTGTATCCAAATATTCATTGTTTCGACGCAACACATAATGTGGTATACGGTAATACTTCAAAAAAAACAAACTCACGGCGAATCTTTTTGAGAAAAAAAAGGAATTAATTTTCATAATTCCCTGAAATAATGCAATTCAGCGTTTACAATGCATGAGTATAATGTGTTTGTCATACAAAGAACAACCATCAAATATCTCAGAACCTCCAAACCCTAAACACCTCCCCCGGGGCCTCGTCATCACAGAGATGACTGGTAAATCCCCAGCTAAGGCACTTTGAGTTTGTGATTGTAGTTTTACATCAGAGAACCTCCAAACCCTAAACACCGTCCCGGGGGCCTCATCATCGCAGAGACGGTGACGGGTAAATCCCCGGTAGAGTTTGTGGGTATAGTTTTACATCAGCAGGTTCTTGCCTTCTTCTGGCTTGGAGCATAGGAAACCTTCACCGATGGATGTTTCCCGCTCAAGCTGACAACAACCCTCACATAAGGCTGCTCACTGCTCAAGGCATCGGAAAGATTCACATAAATCTTCTTCCGGCTTGAAGCAGGGGAAGGCGCTGCAGCAGGGGAAGCCTTGGCCTCCGGTTTTGAAGGTTTCACATCCGGAGCTTCGTCGGTGCGGCCTCGCTTTCGGCTCGAAGGCTGTGGCCTGCCGGCGCCTGTGCTCTGCTGTTCTTGGAGAACCTCCCAAGCCTTGGTGACGATCTTGAACGCGTCGGCAGCCGCAGCAGAAGGGTTCTTGTCCGGGTGGGTCAGGAAGCGCATCCTCCTATGCTGCTTCTTGATCTCGGCCAGATCGGCGTCCCGTGCAACGCCAAGAACCGAGTGCCAGTCGCGGGAGGCGGCAGCGATGTGGACGTCGTAGGCAGCGAGGATCTGCGAGATGCCGGGGAGGGCAGGAAAGAGGTCCTGGGCCTTGAGAGCCATTGTCCTTGCAGCTCGAAGGTCGTGGACCAGAAACCTCTTTTCGGCAAGATCTTTGAGTTGCTCGGCTGCTACCGCGTTGAACTTGTCCATGCCTGACAGAAAATGGATGAGGAAGCAGAGAGGAAGAGCGTCGAGAGCGAAGAAGAGAGGAAGAGCGTCGAGAGGAACAGGGGTTCTGCCCGTCCCCGTCTGTGTGCTCCTCAGTTTAGATCTTCGACCACCGTCATCAGCCGAAAATCACGGTCTTTTTTGATTCGCAGCCCAAAATAATGATCAGCAAATTTTATGATAGGAAATTTTAAAAGAGATAAAATTTAGATTTATTTATTAATAAAAATATTTAAAAATTTATTTATGAATATGCGGATATTAAACTCGTAATTTAAAATTTTCGAGGTCTTTTTTATAAAATTTTATTCGAACAAGGTCTTTTTTGTAAAATTTTATTTAAAAAATAATAAAATTTAGATTTATTTATAAGTAAAAATATTCGAAGAATCTATTTATAAATGTATAAATATTAAATTATAATACAAAATTTTAAGTTTTAAAATTTTCGAGATCCTTTTTCTAAAATTTTATTTAGAAAATAAAAAAATTTGGACTTATGTATAAATAAAAATATTTGAGCGAGATATTTGTAAATATATAAATATTAAAATTTCAATGTAAGATTTTATGGAGGGTTTATTTATAAATATAAGCCCTCTATAAAGTTTTAAAACCTTCAACGTCCTTTTTATAAAATTTTATTTAAAAAATAATAAAATTTGGACCGACTAATAAATAAAACAATTAGAGGGGTCTAATTATAAATTCATAAATATTAAACTTATAATTTAAAATTTTATGGAGGGTTTATTTGCCATAAAGTTTGAAAACCTTCAAGGACTTTTTTGCAAAAATTTATTTGAAAAACGATAAAGTTTGGACTTATTTACAAATAAAAATATTCGAGTGGTCTATTGGTTTTAAATATACAGATATTAAAACCTGTAATTTACAATTTTGTGGAGGATTTATTAAAAAATTTGAGAGAAAGAGTGGAGGATGAGGAGTTAAAATTTTTTAGAGTTGAAATGAAATTTTTGCTAAATTTTTTAATTAAATGACAATTAGAGATTGTAGGTAAATAGTACAATCGTAGAGAGTTTCTTGTAAATAGAATAAATCTTGGGGAGGTGTACGTAAAAACTTTCTTTTTCAAATTTCAGTTTAAAATAATAAATTATATAAATTTAATTTTAATAATTGTTACATTTTCTATTTGAAAATAAATTATAAATAATAACAAAGTGTAAACAATTTTGAAAAGAAAAAAAAAAATCAAAAGTACCTTTTCAAAACTTTTCAAAAATATCCCCCGTAACGACTATTTTTGAAATGTTATTTAGATATTTCCTTTGACTGCAAAATTTTTATAAATACTCTCATATTATCTTGCTTTTTAAGATTATAGATTATTTTCGTACTCTCTTAAATCTCCGATCTTCAATTTAAGGTTCAACTTCTCAACTCTTCAGCACTTTGACTCTAACTATTTTAATCTTCTTCTATCTCTCTTCTTATCTTTGCTAAAATAATTTTCCTTGGAATCCAAAGCACCATTAATCAATTATTGATTAAGTTGTTGGGGTATTTGATATTATATTTATTATTATTATTATTTTGATGATTTTCTCGATTTTAACAGACTCATTTTTTAATTCTTATTTTTCTTATGAGGATGAATCTCAAGTTTTAGATTTTCGATCGGAAATTAAAGTCAACGTCCACTAATCTGCTCGAGACCAACCTCAACTTGGTTGAAATTTTAGAAAAAAGAATTCGAGATATTTGAGAGCGCTGCGATATAGCAGTGGTCGAAAATACAGCATGTACAAAAAATATATAAATCAACTAGATATCACATTTGGACATGAAATCGGTTATCTTCAAATACATATTTAATCTCATTTCAAAAAGAGCATTTCATAAACACAACCTTTTTTTTGCAAGTGATTATTCTCCTAATTCGCTTGATATCCGCTCACAAAACCTTGTTCGGTACTACGGCAAAGATTTTCAGCTCAAATATTTCCACATTTTCACGGATCGCAGGCCTCAAACCCTTCATAAATAATGTCACCCTTTGAACATCTATAGTCGCGAACTCTAGCACAAATCTAGCAAAACGCTCAAACTCTGTCTCATACTCCGCAACAGCTTGACCTGCTTGTTTCCGGCCGAGTAGCTCCTGTTGCATGTCTGCTCGAGCCGACTCTAGAAAATACCACTTCAGAAAAGCCTCCCCGAACTGTCCCGAAGTGATCTTCGCATCACCCCCAAGGCGCAATAGGTGGTGTTCCACCACGCTTCTGCATCGCCTTCCAACCAATAGCTAATAAAGCTAACTTTTTTTTTTATCGTTACAGTCCACGGTTTGGAATGTCTTTTCAATCTTGTGGAGCTAATTATCTACTATAATGGCACTGGTTTTTCCTCCAAATGGTACCAGTGCCGAATTCATGAATTTGTGCGAGCTTTGCATTGGCATCGACATTATTAGCGGCTAAGTCCATTTGTTGGAGTAATTACACGATGGCTCTAAGCAAGGCCCTACCCTATGCTGCTGCGATCTCCTGAGTCTAGGGGGTCTCTGGTGCGCTTGCAACCTTTGGCGGATATGAAATATTGTTAGATCTAGAATTTTTGCTAGCTAAGCTGGGGTAGGCTAGCCACGATCTCCTCGTTAAGCTCGTCCACCATAAGCCACATGTCCCTTACATTATCTACGTCCCCTTACCATGATAATCATAGGAGGAGAAAAATCATATCCGCATATTAAGTTGCACCGAAATTGATAAAATCCGGAGCATATAATTAAGATTCTCCTATTTCCGTCAATCCTTAAACTCGAATCTAATACCACAAAAATTATCACACCCCATTACCATCCATCAACGGGCCAGTAACAAAACATGACAACACCATCTAGCCATGATAACAGCGCGAATAAAAAGGAGCATGCAAATATAGAAATTTTTGACAGAAATAGAATAAGATTAAACAAACATAACCCAACAAAGCTAATAATTCAAATATGAATAGTCGTTATTATAACCCACAATCTAGTTCAAAGATAAACCTATGATAAGCAATCCTCCTAGCCCTCGTTGATATTCTCTAATACTGCTTAAGTATCGACTCCGACACCTAAAGATAAATAAACAATACTACATGAGTATGCCGAGATACTCAATAGGCAACAACTCTACCCTCATCATAACGGAATAATATACAGAATGATTGACTCGGCTAAGAAAACGAATAATAAAAATTTAAAAATCAGGATTTATCTAAATATATTTTTTATTAAATAATTTAATAAAATAAAAATACATATATATTAAATTTAGTACAAAATACAAAAAAAATATAAATACAATTTACAAACATAACATGTATACCAATTTCCAAAAATAAATACTTTATTTATCAGTAAATAGAGTAATATAATATATTAATATTAGAAAATGTTAAAAAATTAATATAAAATTTAAAATGACCCAAAATAAAGAATTCTATAATTATGATACAATTAATTGAGGATTTCTTTAATATATTTTTTTCTTGTTAAGTAATTTGATAAACGAAAATTACATATTTTTCTTAGAAATATAATTTATTATTTCAAAAATTAATATAATTATTAAAATGGCCCATAAAGGGAGAATTATATAAATATAATAAAATTAATGCAAGATTTGTTTATTATATTTTAGCTAACAAGTTAAATAATTCGACAAACTTAAATTTATAATCCTTTTAAAAAATTTATTTTTAGTCCAATAAATATTTTAAAATTAAAACAAGTAAATTAATTTCAAAAAATGTTTCAAAAAATGGAGTAAATATTATATAAATCCATCATTTAATTCGTGGGCTTCACCGTAAGTCCCTGGAATCGGATGACTTCTTCCCAAAACTTTCGAAATTCAAAACCGGAGTTGAAAAAGAATAGGAATTGTCCGATTTCTTCAATTTCGGATTTCGGAATCGAATCAAACACCGAAATTAGGGATTTGGACTTTCGATTTCTCTAGTTTCCTCAATCACAGGGCTTTGGAATCCATGCAACATACCAAACAATTCAAATATATGTATAATTTTTTAATTTGAAGAAAAAAAATAATTTAATAAAATTTCAAAAAATTATATATAATTTGTTAATTTTAAAAGAAAAGGGTGTCCTTTGACTTGTTACTAATGTGAAGCTAATCAAAATGAGACGAGAATGTTTATCGTCTTATAGTGGATTCGCAAACTCTTAATCACAGCAGGAGGCAACAGAAGAAAGTGAAATAAGAATGGCAACATCACCCCGACTCACACTAGCCATAATAACAGAAAACTCAACAACATGGTACTCCAGAGCTTTTCTCTCTCTCTCTCTCTCTCTTTTACCTTGATTCAACAAATATGTATGTGTTGCATTCTCAATGGAAGCAATTGCAAGTCTCTCTCTTCTCAATCCACCGTGCCAAGGAAGAAACCCAACTGCTTGATTAGTTTTATTAAAGCAAGATCAAGAGAAGAAAATACCAAATCAACTTTTCACAGTACTTTGCCCAAAAAAAAAAAAGAGAAAAAAAGAAAAGCTATAGTAGTTGATGGTCACTTTAAAAGTGTCGTCCAAAGTGGATTCACTAGCGGGCAATCGGGATGCAGAAAGAGCATCAACCAAAGCACATGGCCCAGGGACCGGAAACAACATGTATTTTCTTACTTGTACACGGCTTTGCCTGTTTCAAAATTAGAACAACGAACGAGGAGGATGACTCAGTTTCAAGCTAGCAGTGCTTTTGTATCCAAATATTCATTGTTTCGACGCAACACATAATGTGGTATACGGTAATACTTCAAAAAAGACAAACTCACGGCGAATCTTTTTGAGAAAAAAAAGGAATTAATTTTCATAATTCCCTGAAATAATGCAATTCAGCGTTTACAACGCATGAGTATGATGTGTTTGACAGAACTAGAATAAGATTAAACAAACATAACCCAACAAAGCTAATAATTCAAATATGAATAGTCGTTATTATAACCCACAATCTAGTTCAAAGATAAACCTATGATAAGCAATCCTCCTATCCCTCGTTGATATTCTCTAATACTGCTTAAGTATCGACTCCGACACCTAAAGATAAATAAACAATACTATATGAGTATGCCGAGATACTCAATAGGCAACATCTCTACCCTCATCATAATGGAATAATATATAGAATGATTGACTCGACTAAGAAAACAAATATCTTCAACTGAGAGAAAAGCATTATTTGAAAATAAGTAACCAAATTTGAATTTATAATTAAGCCCCTAGAATAGAATAAAACTGATTATAGTAACAATAGTCAAGACTTAATTGGTTCAAAAATAATATTTATAAAAAACCCCTTATATTAGGCAGGTTTTCATTCAGTTCTATTTGGTTATATTAATATCCAAATTTTTATGCTCAGCCTCCTCCCACAAAATATTCCATTATCTTTGCACGTAGATACTATATAAATATTTGATTACTTGACCGAGGACCCCTCTGTCATACTAAAATTGCCTTTCTAATATTTTATAAAAATAACCTCAATAATACCTTAACTTAAAAATCCAATTAAAACTGCGCCAAAACCAGAAAAAAAAACCCAAACCGAAACCAATGGAAAATGAACCAAAACCAAAACCAAAACTTAATCCAAAAGCAACCATCTTTTCCTTTCTCTGCGGGTCTGTTTGGATGAATTTTCAATCTGAAATTGAGAAATTGGTCAATTCTGTCAATTTCGAGGAATTGAGAAAATTATTGGAATTGTCTAATTTCGGTGTTTGGATGAGTATTTTTTGGATGGAATTAATTAAAAATTGATTAATTCTCTCAATTTTTGAAAAATATATTAAATTTGGTAAAAAAATATAAAATATATAAAAAAAATTTATAAACATAAAATATATATTATTTTTTAAAAATTAATACTTCATTTATGAGTAAATAAAATAAAATAAAATATTAATATTATAAAATATTAAGTTAATTAAAAAATTAAGATAAATCTAAAAATGGCCCAAAAATAAAGAATTTCATAATTATAATACAATTAATTTAGGATTTATTTAAATATATTTTTTATTAAATAATTTAATAAAAGAAAAATACATATATATTAAATTTAGTACAAAATACAAAAAATATATAAATACAATTTACAAACAATAACATGTATACTATTTTCTAAAAATAAATACTTTATTTATAAGTAAATAGAGTAATATAATATATTAATATTAGAAAATGGTAACTTAATTTAAAAATTAATATAAATTTAAAAATTGCCCAAAATAAAGAATTCTATAATTATGATACAATTAATTAAGGATTTATTTAATTTTTTTTTTCTTGTTAAGTAATTTGATAAACAAAAATTACATATTTTTCTTAGAAATATAATTTATTATTTCAAAAATTAATATAATTATTAAAATGGCCCATAAAGGGAGAATTATATAAATATAATAAAATTAATGCAAGATTTGTTTATTTTATTTTAGCGAACAAGTTAAATAATTTGACAAACTTAAATTTATAATCTTTTTAAAAAATTTATTTTTAGTCCAATAAATATTTTAAAATTAAAACAAGTAAATTAAATTTAAAATTTTTTTAAAAAAATGGCCTAAATATTATATAAATCCATCATTTAATTTGTGGTCTCCACCGTAATTCCCTGGAATCCGATGAATTCCTCTCAAAATTTTCGAAATTCAAAACCGGAGTTGAAAAATAATATGAATTGTCCAATTTCTTCAATTTCGGATTTCGGAATCGAATCAAACACTGAAATTAGGAATTTGGACTTTTGATTTCTCTAGTTTCCTCAATTATAGGGCTTTGGAATCCATGCAACATACCAAACAATTCAAATATATGTATAATTTTTTAATTTGAAGAAAAAAATTATATATAATTTGTTAATTTTAAAAGAAAAAGGTGTCATTTGACTTGTTACTAATGTGAAGCTAATCAAAATGAGACGAGAATGTTTATCGTCTTATAGTGGATTCACAAACTCTTAATTGCAACAGGAGGCAACAGAAGAAAGTGAAATAAGAATGACAACATCACCCCGACTCACACTAGCTATAACAACAGAAAACTCAACAACATGGTACTCTAGAGCTTCTCTCTCTCTCTCTCTCTCTCTCTCTCTCTCTCTCTCTCTTACCTTGATTCAACAGATATGTATGTGTTGCATTCTCAATGGAAGCAATTGCAAGTCTCTCTCTTCTCGATCCACCATGCCAAGGAAGAAACCCAACTGCTTGATTAGTTTTATTAAAGCAAGATCAAGAGAAGAAAATACCAAATCAACTTTTTTAGAGTAGTTTGCTCAAAAAAAAAAAACTATAGTAGTTGATGGTCACTTTAAAAATGCCCCCAAAAGTGGATTCACTAGCGAACAATCAGGATGCAGAAAGAGCATCAACCAAAGCACATGGCCCAAGGACTAGAAACAACATGTATTTTCTTACTTGTACACGGCTTTGCCTGTTTCAAAATTATAACCACAAAAGAGGAAGATGACTCAGTTTCAAGCTAGCAGTGTTTTTGTATCCAAATATTCATTGTTTCGACGCAACACATAATGTGGTATACGGTAATACTTAAAAAAAGACAAACTCACGGTAAATTTTTTTGAGGAAAAAAGGGAATTAATTTTCATAATTCCCTAAAATAATGCAATTCAGCGTTTACAACGTATGAATATGATGTGTTTGTCATACAAAGAATAACCATCAAATATCTCAAAACCTCCAAATCCTAAACACCTCCCCCGGGGTCTCATCATCTCAAGATGACGAGTAAATCCCCAATTAAGGTACTTGGAGTTTGTGGTTGTAGTTTTACATCAGAGAACCTCCAAATCCTAAATATCGCCCCCAAGGCCTCATCATCACAGAGATGATGGGTAAATCCCCAATTAAGGTACATTAAGTTTGTGGCTATAGTTTTACAGCAGCAGGTTCTTGCCTTCTTCTGGCTTGGAGCATAGGAAACCTTCACAGATGGATGTTTCCCGCTCAAGCTGACAACAACCCTCACATAAGGCTGCTCACTGCTCAAGGCATCGGAAAGATTCACATAAATCTTCTTCCGGCCTGAAGCAGGGGAAGGTGCTGCAGCAGGGGAAGCCTTGGCATCCGGTTTTGAAGGTTTCACATCCGGAGCTTCATCGGTGCGGCCTCGCTTTCTGCTCGAAGCCTGTGGCCTTCCGGCGCCTGTGCTCTGCTGTACTTGGAGAACCTCCCAAGCCTTGGTGACGATCTTGAACGCGTCGGCAACCGCAGCAGAAGGGTTCTTGTCCGGGTGGGTCAGGAAGCGCATCCTCCTATGCTGCTTCTTGATCTCGGCCAGATCGGCGTCCCGAGCAACGCAAGAACCGAGTGCCAGTCGCTGGAGGTGGCAGCGATGTGGACGTTGTAGGCAGCGAGGATCTGCGAGATGCCGGGGAGGGCAGGAAAGAGGTCCTGGGCCTTGAGAGCCATTGTCCTTGCAGCTCGAAGGTCTTGGACCAGAAACCTCTTTTCGGCAAGATCTTTGAGTTGCTCGGCTGCTACCACGTTGAACTTGTCCATGCCTGCCAGAAAATGGATGAGGAAGCAGAGATAAAGAGTATCGAGAGTGAAGAGGAGAGGAAGAGTGTCGAGCGGAAGAAGGGTTCTGCCCGTCCCCGTCTGTGTGCTCCTCTTTGTATAAGAGCAGCATAGGAAACTTGGAATCCGACTCGGAGTGGGACTCCGACTCCGACGCGGACGCGGACTCGGACTCCTACGCGGACTCGGACTCGGACTCCGACTCCGACTCGGACTGGGATAACTGTGGAATTCAAAGAAGATTCTCCAGAGTTAGATCTTCTGTGGCCGCCGTCAGCTGAAAATCACTGCCTTTTTTGATTCGTAGCCCAAAAAAATTTATCTTTCTTTGTATTATCGGCAAATTTTATTATAATAAATTTTAAAAGAGATAAAATTTAGACTTATTTATAAATAAAAATATTTTAAAAATTTATTTATAAATATGAAAATATTAAACTTGTAATTTAAAATTTTATATTTTAAAACTTTCAAAGTCTTTTTTATAAAGTTTTATTCGAACAAGGTCCTTTTCTTAAAAT
>RXID01014895.1:0-386957 GCA_005019695.1 Trichopus zeylanicus subsp. travancoricus | reverse complement strand
TTATAAATAAAAATATTTGAGGGGTATATTTATAAATATACAAATATTACAATTTTAATTTACTTATTTGAGGGGTATATTTATAAAAATATTTGAGGGGTATATTTATAAATATACAAATATTACTTATTTATAAAAATAAGCCCTCTATAAAGTTATAAAACCTTCAACGTCCTTTTTATAAACTTTTATTTAAAAAATAATAAAATTTGGACTTAAAAATAAATAAAAATATTAGAGGAGTCTAATTATAAATTCATAAATATTAAACTTATAATTTAAAATTTATGGAGGGTTTATTTGCCATAAAGTTTCAAAACCTTTAAGGTCTTTTTTGTAAAAAGTTATTTGAAAAACGATAAAGTTTGGACTTATTTACAAATAAAAATATTCGAATGGTCTATTTGTAAATATACAAATATTAAACCTATAATTTAAAATTTTATAGAGGATTTATTTATAAAAATTTGGGAGAAAGAGTGGGGGATGAGGAGTTAAAATTTTTTAGAGTTGAAATGAAAATTTATGAAGATAAAAGAGAAATTTTTGCTTAAATTTTAACTAAATGACAATTAAATATTATAGGTAAATATTAAAATCGTAGAGAGTTTCTTATAAATAGAGTAAATCTTGGGGAGTTGTACATAAAAATTTCTTTATGAAATTTAAGTTTAAAATAAAAAATTATATAATTTTAATTTTAATAATTATTACTTTTTTATTTAGAAATAAATTATAAATAATAACAAAGGGTAAACAATTTTGAAAAAAAAAATCAAAAGTAGCTTTTCAAAACTTTTCAAAAATATCCCTCTTAACAATTATTTCTGAATGTTATTTAGATTTTTTTTTCACTGCAAAAATTTTATAAATACTCTCATATTATCTTATTTTTTAAGATTATAAATTACTTTCATACTCTCTTAAATCTCCAATTTTCAATTTAAGGTTCAACTTCTCAACTCTTCAGCACTTTGACTCTAACTATTTTAATCTTCTTCTATATCTCTTCTTATCTTTGCTAAAATAACTTTCCATGGAATCCACAGCACCATTAATCAAATTATTGATTAAGTTGTCGAGGTATCTGATATTATATTTATGTTTTTTTTATGATTTTCTTGATTTTAACATACTCATTTTTTAATTCTTATGTTTCTTATGAGGATGAATCTCAAGTTTCAGATTTTCAACCCGAAATTAAAATCAATGTCCACCAACCTTCTTGAGACCAACCTCAACTTGGTTGATATTGAGAGCACTAGATATAGTAGTAGTCGAAAATATAACATGTACCAAAAATATAAAAATCAATTAGATATCATATTTGGACATGAAATCGGTTGTCTTCAAATACATATTTAATCTCATTTCAAAAATGAGCATTTCTTAAACACAACCTTTGTTTTGCAAGTGGTTATTCTTCTAATTCGCTTCATATCCACTGATAAAGCCTTGTTCAGTACTACGGTAAAGATTTTCAGCTCAAATACTTCCACCTTTTCACGGATCGCAAGCCTCAAACCTTTCAAAAATAATGTCACCGTTTGAACATCTATAGCCATGAACTCTAGTATGAATCTAGCGAAACACTCAAACACTATCTCGTACTCAGCAACAGTTCAACCTGCTTGTTTTGGATTGAGTAGCTCCTGTTGCATGTCTGCCCGAGCCGACTCTAGAAAATAGCACTCCACAAAAGCCTCCCTGAATATTGCCCCGAGGTGATCTTCGCATCACCCCCAAGACACAATAGGTGGTGTTCTACCATGCTTCTGCATCGCCTTCCAACCGATAGCTAATAATGCTAACCTTTTTTGGTCATTACAGTCCATGGTTTGGAATGTCTTTTCAATCTTGTGGAGCTAATTATCCACTATAATGACACTAGTTTTTCCTCCAAATGCTACTAGTGCCAAATTCATAAATTTGTGTGAGCTTTGCATTGTCACCAGCATTATTAACGGCTAAATCCACTTATTGGAGTAACTACATGATGGCTCTGAGTAAGGCCCTACCCTATGCTGCTGCGATCTCCTGAGTCTCGAGGGTCTCCGGTGCACTTGGAATCTTTGGTGGATATGAAATCTTTGCTAGCTAAGCTGAGGTAGGCTAGCCATGACCTCCCCGTTAAGCCTGTCCACCATAAGCCACACATCTCCTACATTGTCCACATCCCCTTACTGTGATAATCCTAGAAGGAAAAAAATCATATTCACATAAAGTAATAAAATCCACACCATATAATTAAGATTCTCTTATTTTCGTCAATCCTTAAACTCAACTCTAATACCACAAAAGATATCACACCCCATTATCACCCATCAATGGGCCACTAATAGAACATGATAACATCATAAAACCATAATAATAATACAAATAAAAGGAACATACAAATATAGAAAAACTTTTTTGAACTAGAATAAGATTAAACAAACATAACCCAACAAAGCTAATAATTCAAATACGAATAGTCATTATTATAACCCACAATCTAGTTTAAAGATAAACCTATGAGAAGCAATCCTGCTACCCCTCGTCGATATTCTCTAATCTTGCTCAAGTATCAACTCTGTCATCTAAAAATAAATAAACAATACTGTATGAGTAGACTAACATACTCAATAGGTAACATCTAACTCATCATAATGCAATAATATATAGAATGATTGACTAGACTAAGAAAAAAATATCATCAACTGAGAGGAAAGTATTATTTGGGAAATAAGTAACCAAGTAGTTAAATAACCGAGTAAACAAAAGATTAAGCAATTGAGAAACCAATAGTGTAGTCAAGGAGAAATGTATGACAATCGGACTATCTTAGAAAACTCTCAATTTCAACATGAGCATACTTGCAAAATTTTTCGAAAACCGTATCTACCTACACTCCCCATAAGTACTGAGTGATGTCTATCCGTCATAGTGAACATATCCTCTACATTCCTGCAAACCAGTAGTCGTCAAGTTTGATAACCCACTTTATAAAAAAAACGCCTTATCAATGCTAGCTTATTGGTCTTTTGAAATAGGGTGATTTTGAAAATTAAATTAACCCCTCAATGATTAATGACAACTGTGTGGTACTGAGAAGTGAGGCAGAAAAAGCACAAGAGGACGATCAAGTATCCGGAATGCCTAGAAGATTTTCTTTTGAAGAGCCAAGGAATGCAACTCATTTCTCCACGATGCTTGGAAAACTTCTTGATGGCAAAAGAATTCAGGAAAGCGCTAAGATCGTGTCGGGCAATGAAAAGAAGAGTCTTGGTTGAGGCCGGTCATTGGATTAATGGATTTACCATGCAAATAGAATTGTGCATCTCGATTGTAACACAAGACGCAAGATCATCACCGATATAGCCAAAGGATTATCATATCTACATGAAGAATGCAGAGGGAAACTCTTACACTTGGATGTCAAGGCACAAAACATTCTTTTGGATGACAAATGGAATGCAAAAATACCCGATTTTAGATTATCGAAGCTAATGGACAGAGACGAAAGCCACTTGAAAACCAATATAATGCGATGAACTACCGGTAACTTAGCTCCTAAGAAGTCTACGTGTGCAGTTTTGGTGTTGTGATCACGGACATTGCCCGCGGAAGAAAGAACTTGGACCAGTCTCAGCCTCAGGATCTAATCAGTGGATTGCAAGAAAAGACTGCTCACATGGATAAGATGGCAGATATGGTCGATAGCCACCACAGTGCCAATTTGCGAATGCATAAGATGGAAGCCGTCCAAATCATAAGACTCGCAATGTGGTGCTTGCAGCTTGACAGTAACAGAAGACCTTCCATGTCTGATGCAGTGAACGTTTTGGAAAATTCAATGAGCATGATGGAATTAAACCTATATTTCAACTTTTTTTCTCCATCTTAGCTAGATGATAACCATTTGAGCACCTCACTACTACCATTAGATGCAGTCTTGTCAGGTCCCAGACGAAAGAATTGCTTCAAAAAGTAACTAAAAAGGTTTCTCGCCAGAACTTCTGATGATTTGTGCGCTTGGAAATTTTCTTTTTCTTTGTTGTTTCGGGTAGAAGGTTGAAATTCCTCTTGTTCGATGTCATCTATGATGATTGTTCAGGTTGTAATGAATTTTTCGGAAAACAAAACTTCAGCCCACATCCTTCCGCAAATTGGAAAATATTAGTTTGTTTATTTGGAAATACTGCCAGCAATTATTTTGAACAAGTCATTTTATGAAGTTAGACAAGGCAAACCGGGAAGTATTTTCACCAACCACTGAGACTTAAAATTGTTTCCTCAATGCTATTGAGTTAAACGTCCAGGAATTCTGGTCAACAACTGTACTTCATTCTTAGGCCTTTCCGCAATTGAAGTTTTAAGCAATGTTATATTGAACCCGTCCTGTCTTTGCTGCACCAACATGATTTGGGTTGAGCAAACCCTGACTGAACTGTATCGGAAGTACAATCTGCAGCCTCTGCAAGAAGGTGCTTCAGGTTTCGAAGGCATCACCTGCACCATTTTCGTGATGTTTTGGAACCCAATATATATTTAAGACATTTCAAAAACGATAGAAGAAATTAAATTGTAATTTGTCAGGTTTCAGAACTTGAATTGCAAGATATTCTCCAATCGCACTCCATTATAAAATCTAAATAATTAAAATTTGGGTTCTCAAAGTGAAATAATCACAATATACAAATTTGCACCAATTGGTTTATTGCTATGACTCCATATGAGAAGCCTGGCTATCTATTTTCCTGTTGCTGCTAACAATCTTAAACCACTGGCTTTCAGGGCTGCAAGTTCTGTCTTGGCTCAAACACTTGCACAAATTCGTAACCACAACACCATCATCGCTCACATCTAAACAAACTCCGCTTCCATTGATGCTTTCCTTTGAGGAAATGTGCATTTCGGAGTCAGAGATTAGTATCCATTTTGAATTAGATTTGTCACAATTGTTTCCGAGTTTTGCTGGCTTCTCCAGGTCTGCAAACTGCAAGCAAAAATTTGCATCTTCTAAAAGGATTTGACCTTGAGTTGTGTAATTCCAGGCTTCTGATTCTGCACAGGGGCCAAGTTCTAGTTTTTGCTTTGACTTCTGAAGAACACAGAGTCCAGTTAATGGATGGAAGATTATGTTGTATGGTGCAATGCTGGAAAGTCCAGGCCCTGAAACACAAGAACAAACATCAATATTGGTGAAAGGAATATGTATCAAGTGAAATCTAATCTTCCTACATATCTTGATCAAGATACTTCAGTGAAGTTCTGAAGACAAATGCTATTTTTCAATTCATCAGAATTTTTCAACAAATGATGCTTTAATATTGACAGCTGGTTCATTTATTACTGCTGACAATAGGCATCAAAATCACTACATGTAAATTCTTGCTTCAAAATAATTCAAATCTTATACTATGGATTTTTGGACTCAGATTCACATCATAAGAAACTGAATCTAATATCAATATGCTTTCCACAAAGACCCAAGAGAGCAACAAACCTTGCAAGGGCATTTGTATAGCAGTAAGTCTCTGAACAAATGCTGGGTTTCGAGCCTTGCACCAATCCCAGCTCAGAACACCATAGGTTTCATCATAACTAAGCTGGCCTTCTCTAACATAGTAACTCCCTTGCAATGCCCATATTGCCCAGTCTAGATCCAATTCAGCTGCAACACTAACGAAGCAGCTGAGAAATCTGTTATCGGTTACACTGTTTCCTTTCACGTCCACTCCAAACTCGGAAAGAAACAAAGGCCACCCATCTTCCAGCAAGAAACCCCCTTTCCTGGTGAAGTTCCCAACTGCATTGCCACAGACCTCATTTACATTCCCATTCTCCCAGTCCTGTCCATCTGAAAAGCCATACCAGTGTAGCTCAAACACAAGTTTTTTTGTGAATGACAACTGTATTTGTTCTGTAGAAAGAAAGCTAAGGTCTTTGTCATAGTCCAAGCCTGAAACTATGACAAGAACATCAGGGTTTGTGGCATGCACTGCTTCTGCACCTCTCTGCATGTATCTAGTTTTGTCCAATGATAAAAGAAAGTTGAGGCAGAGTTAATTTTCTATCTTGAATTTGGTAAGCTGATTAGTTTTCTGATTTGCATAGTTATATAGCATACTTGTACCAGCCATCAAGTGTTTGATTTGGGCCTCTGAGCTCATTTCTTAAGCTAATGCCAACTACATTGCGCATGCCCTTGAATAAAGTTGCCATCTGGGTGAGGCCTTGCAACCACTCTTCTGGATCAAAGTACTTGTCCCCAAAGAAACCATTCCCGTCAAGCTTGCTGCAGCACCAGCCGGGTTTGCTTATTTGGTTGTCCAGTATGACCATGATGTCATTGCTGGCAAGATTTGACACAACAGCCTGTTGCATTCCATTGAGACATCAGTGAAAATTCAAGTTTTTTGAGACAAAAATTACCACAGAAGCAGTACTCTTCAACTAAAATTAGTTGGCAGAAACTATAATAAGTAATTCAAATCTATAGAGATTAGTAAAGAAAGAAAATTATGAAATTCGATGAGAAGAATCAAATATTGTGCATACAATCTTTTGAATTAAGGTGCCATTATTTTTCATCTCTTCAGAAAATTCCAAAGAATTTGATTAGTCAATCTTTCCCAAAACTAAGCAGTGCATCAAATGAACTCCAACTGAAACCAACATGGACAAATCAAACAAACTGTAAATTAAATATAAGTGACAGGAAGCTTGACATGATCTTTAGAGTAAAGCCCGTAAAATCAAATTGAATTCACTAAATAAAGGATAAATACTGCAAATTGCACAGGTATGGCTAAGAAAAAAGACATCACTGGATATTATTATCTTAATCATGATTAGTACACAATATCCAGAAACACAACCATTTATTTCAGAAATAGGGAAAGGAAGCATTAGAATATATTAGAGGACTAGAAATTTGAGCTAGATCATCTGAACTTCACTATGCAACATATAAAACGAAGATCCAGTGATGCATGGAATCTTCTTATGGCTAATCAGTGGAGGTGAATCAAAGAAGACATAGACTAGCTTATTCAGGAGAAATATACGACGTGTTGTCAACAAAAATTTATCTCTCAAGTGTTTTGAATATACCTCCCTCAAAAGGATATAATTGCATATACCACTTTCTTTCTGTTATTGCTATCCCAAAAACCTCTTGCTTAAAATTTCAATTGTTGCTTCAAAATCCAAAAAATTGTGACACATGGAAAGCCACTCTGCACCCAAGATTTTGAAATTCTGTGCTTCCACCTAAGAGCAAGAATTAGAGATGCCCACTTCAAGAAAAGGTTGATTTTTCTTTATCTTCCTTTACAAAGTCCAAGAAAGAAAGTTACAGCAATTATTATTATTGAGGAAGAAAAAGTAAGCCAAATCAAGTCCTTGTGAGGAAGACTAACAGAAACCATGGTTTCAGTTTTTAGGCCTCCATTACACAAGAATATAGCAACCCAAAAGCCTATTCAAGACTCTTTAAAGAAGCCTTAGCTCCCTGTCTCTATCTTCCCGGTTGCAGTGTAGCAAGTCAATATTGCAGTATAATGGACTTGTGACAGCTAAAAAAGACAAAACACAGCCCAAGTTGTGTCAAATAGAATTAAATCAGGCAGAGGGAGGATCTTGCACTAACAAGGATTGTCTACAATTTCACAAGATTTTGATGGCTGACCTTAGATTATTACTTCAAATAATCTGCATGTTTGTGATCAACATCAGAGACTATGATGATTCAAGGTAAGTGCTGATATTTCATTGTGGCAACAAAAAGCAATAAAAATAAATTTCACAAGAGAGTCAAGACAAAGACTGGTAGCTAGGTTTAGAGAAAAAGTATTCTTTCATAGAGGATCTAAATAGTTTACAATCTTTACTTCAATCTCAAATGAATCTTTATGGGTTCAAACCAACATTAAATGGTAAGAAGCATCCCAGCCACATACTAAAATTGTAGACACCTGAAGTGAAAAACAGGAGGGATGAGCAACTGGAAAGATAAGGTAGGAGAGAGAATGAAGCAAAAGGAAGTCTAATGAGTCGCTTGACAAAAACCACCTAAAATTTTGCTGAAAAACTCCTTGCCTCAACTTGTTTACATATAAAACTATCATGATTCAACCTTTCTAACCAATAACCCACTAGCTCAGTTGCACTTAATATACCCTTTGCTCATGGTCAAACTAACCAGAGATAAAGGCCAAATTACACAATTCTATCTTCAATTACCACATAAAACTGTGATTCTCATGCCAGCATAATGGTGCTATCCACTAAAAGCCTAGAATTCGGGTTAAAATTAACCCGCCCGAGTTTTTCCTATGTCAATCTAAATTTAACCCGAATTTTTTAACCCTTTCAATCTAAACCAAGAGAGCTTTTTGTTAACAAATATTAATTTCAAGGGTTAAAAAATCAAGTTTCAACCCATGGGAGTCGCATGTAAATCCGACATATTTCAGGAGGCTACTTGTAAAACGCCCTAAAAATATCTGACAATTAATCTATAAAACAACTGGATAAATGAATCGATGATACAATAAACAATCTGATTAGTGGTTACGGAAACGGGACGAGGAAGAAGACGATACAGACCTGGAAGGCCTGGACGAGGGTGAGATCTATCAAGCCGGGGTTGTTGACCCCAACGCCAGCGGCGGACTCGGCCAGGCCAATTTTGGCCAGAGATCGCCGAACGGTGAGGTGGGCAAGCGAGGGTTCGGTGAGAAGGGAGGTGGGCCAGGTGAGGCGGACGCAGTTGAAACCCAGGGCCTTGACTTTCCGGACGATGGAGGCCAGGGGCTGCTTGCCGAGCCCCTCCACCAGCACGGGCTCCATGTGCGCGGCCCAGTTGGCGCAGGTGAGCTTGGTGCGGCGGTGGTTGGAGTCGACGATCCAGCGGGAGAGGGTGGAGAGCGGGGGAGATGGGGATGGGAGGGCGAGGGGCATAAACGAGAGGAGGAGGAGGAGGAGGAGGAGGGGCCGCATGGTTGGGGGTGGTGGTGGGGTGGAGGTGGGGGATTTGGCGTACATCGGTGGGTGTATTTATGGGTGCCCAAGGATTGGTTGGAGATGCTTGCAAGGAAGGGAGCAGAGAGTCGAGTTGAGCCCGCAGCTACCGTTTGATTATCTAGTAAATTATTTTTATAAATTAATTTTTTTTATTAAAATTAATATTTTAATAATTTAAAAGGTTAAAAATTATTTAATTTTTTATAATAATTTAATTTAATAATAATATAAAATAAATAAGATTTATTTTATATATAAAAAATAATTTTAAAATTGATTGATACTAATCTAATATTAAACGAAATCTAAACAACGACCACTGGAGAACTGTAAATTGTATTTTTCACTGCGGTCAAAAACGACCGAATTAATTAAAAAGCTTGAAAGCTTAGGGTTGGCATGGTTCACATCATCGCGAGGAAATTACAGTTAATTTGTTAAAATTTTTTAAATAAAATTGAATTCAATGGCGTCATGTGCAAATCGCCATCATCAAATTTATTAATCACAAATTAAATAGGCTCTTAAACGATTGCCTAACTACTTTACTAATATTTAGGTATTTTTAGCCCGATAAAAATGATCGCTTGGATGCATGAACATCACCAGTTTGGATGTCTCTTATTGAGGAAATCCAAAATCATGTAATCATTATATTTGTCTTTCAGTGGGAGATTAGTTTTTGTTAACTCCGTTTTATCTACTTAATCTTCCAATTAGTTTTAATCCGTTTTGTCGGTCATCAAGAAGCTGGACAGGATTAGAGTCAATTCCTTATAGAGAGATCTTGATTGAATAGCAATTTCTCGGTGAAATCTGCATACAATTCCCCTTGTTGACAGTCGTATGAGATCACCAGTCCCTCGTGGAGTTTGGCAGCTGCAGTTTGTTGCCTACAAGGATGGTAAGCTTTGTCTGTGTTGCTTCTTGAGGAAAACACTGACAAAAGTAGAGCTTAACAGGAGAAGATACGCTTTCCCTCGATGCGATCAGCAGAAGGAAGACGTGAACCATTTCTGATCAACTCCAGCTATATTTCAAGGACTTATATGCAAAAAACGCTGTGGAAAATGTAATATCAAAATATTTCAAGGAGCTACATGTAATGACCCCTGGCTTGCATCAGAAATAGCTGAATTATGGTGCTGCAGGTGAAACAGTATTTGCCCTGTTTTAAATTCATATGCCGCCGGCATTTGGTGATGTGACCCCATTCCGCGATCCCACTGCCCTGGTCAAGCAAAGTAAATTGCACTTTGCAGTTTGCACGCAACTTCGCGACACGTAAACGCTAACTAATGCCAAGCTGAACCGAAACCAGGTTTTGGTTTTGTTTGTTTTTCGTTTTTCTTTTACCATCATCGTCATCATTTATAGCCAACCATTGTTTACGAGTGATTAAAACTATTCAAAATATTTTTATTTAACTCAGTGATAAAACGTAACCGAAATCAATAAACTAAATCTGGATTCTATCTGCCAACACTACCGTGATTGTCTTTGGATTCGCCATCTGCTAACCACAACAATTGCTCATTGGTGGCCGAAACCACACAAACCCATTCGGTTTTGGTTCTATAAATTCAAAACCAAAACCGAAACCTATATTTTAAACCTTGGTTACAAGGCTTTATCTTCAGTGACGCACAGGCAACATGCAATAATTTTTAGACCAAGCACCAAGGAATCCAATACAATATATGGAGCAAAGTCAGTTGCGTGGAAGTCACCAAGAGACACCATGATCCTCCGGGACAACCTAATTCTACCCACCATCAGCCACATGGAGACTCCTCGTTGGCTACCCCATGAGCTCATCTTTTGACAAATTTCGCCATTCTCATTGTCCTTCGGCTCACCTGATACTTCCACTTTCTTATAATAACAATTCCACAATGCTCCGTAGCCTCTGAAACAACAAAAATTGGTTGAATTTCATGGAGAATTCTCTGCATCTTCTTCCACTCTTGATGCTCTGCTTGTGTCTTGTGCTGCTGCAGCATACTTGCAGTGCTCTTCTTGTGCTTTCTGATGTGCAAGAGGGACCAAGAGGTCTGTCTCATTCTTATACTTTGCTGTTACTTTTGTGTTCTTTGAAGTCTTTTAAAGCGATTGATTCTTGTTGGATGAATCTTTGTTTTGGTTCTGTCTTTTGGTAGAGATTGTCAAAAGTTTTTCATGTTCTTTGGTTTTCTATTCCTTTTAATTGAATATAAGTGATCTGATGAATTCTTCCATGAGTGCTATCTTTATCTTTTCAGTGGCAAAGTATCTATAAATTGTGATGTAAAGAGGAATAATGGTTGAATATTTTGTAGAAACTTGATTGCATCGCAGATTTCAGCTCAAAAATGTGATGAATCAAAAAATTTTAAGGAGCAAGTATTGCATATATATATGCTAAAACCTACTATTTTCAATTGAGTCATGCTTGAGGTTTCTTTGTTCATGATTTGAAGTTTGTGTAGATATCAAGAAGCCCCTCAAAAATCAATTTGATTGAGGAAAAAAATTGTATGAAACAAGTTTATAACAAATATGCTTTTCAATTTTGACTTCAATTGCTTATAAAGATTCCCAAAAATTTCCGTTCATCCTTTAGTTTCATCTGCACAAGTATCTTGAGACTTCCTCTTGTGGGAGTTCTGCGAGGCTTCGTTATAACCTAAATGACTGTTGTTCAATGATGATCAAAATAGGAGATGCACATGAACAACATCCCCGCCTAGGCCGCCCACGAACCATGATCTTCCACCCGCCGACGGGTCTCTGCGTCCTCCGAAATCGCCTGACCGATCCCCTAAAGCTTGGGTCCTGCGCCAAATCTGATTCATGGTACTATACGCCACAGAAGTTCCTAACGGTGAAGGGCACCTACTTCTGCTTGCAAGCCGTGGGAGAAGGCAAGCAAGTTAAGCTCAGCATCATCTGTACTCCATCCGATTCGCAATGGGAGGTGATCTCAAGCTCAGAGAAGACTCATCTCGCAACAAAGCTCGCCAATGGTAGAACCGTTTGCTTGGATATCGATGCAAGTAATGCTGTCGTCTCGAATCCATGCGGTGGCAATGGAGAAGGTGACAGCCAGTGGTTTAAGATTGTTACGGGGAAATGGGGTTCACTTGCAATGTACAAGCTGCAACAGAAGTGACCAAGGGAAAGGGTTGAAGCTCTGTAGAAATGTAGTATACTAAAACACTAGCATTATACGGGTGGCTTGTGAAATCTAATGTTTTATAAGGTTTAATATAGGAAAAAGAATGCATATGTAGATATTGTAAATGTAAAATCTAGTGTTCAGTGGGTAGCGTAACGTAGCCTTCACTGCAGAAGCTAGTGGGGCTTAGCCAGCAGACAAAGCGGCTTCTTCTTATGCGTGGTAAGCCCAACCGCGTCATCCAAATCCAAACCCTCTTCCTTCTCCACCCCGGCAGCTCCCAATCTAAAAGACACGAGAGCTTAGCTAGAGCAAGCTCAAGGACAGGAGCAGCGAAGCCAGCACCAGAACAACTCTGACCAAATTCTAACGCCCCAAGATCCAAATCCTCCTCCAAGAACCTCTCCGATACAAACTCCTCAGGATCCTTCCGGATCTCCGGATCCACTCCAATGGCTTTGGCGTTCACGAAGACTCGCGTCTTGGCCAGGACGAAGTACCCGGTAACTTTTCATGGCTCCGTGGTCTCCCTTGGGACCAGTAGAGGTGAATGCAGCTGAGCGCCTCTTTCATACTAGCTACCGGTATCAGAGTATTAGTCCTGTCACCTTATACACTATTTATTAATTTATTTTTAAAATAAATTTGATTGTACAATTTAGATCAGACAATTTGAAAATGTAGTGAGTGACTCAAATTTAACTATCTGATTAATATTTATATGATAATAGATAACAATATAAATGGAACAAAATTTTAGATATGTGTGTACTCATCTGAATGCTCCGTGATGGGTCGAAACGTTTTGTAATATATTCAGTACCTGTTCTCATCTTGAGATTGCTTGGTTGGAAAAGGATAAATTTAATGAAACTGAATCTGGTTGAAAATCGGATTTAAATTGATTTATTAAATTATTTGATATTTGGACCTTTTTTAAATATTTGGTCGTATTTGTAATTACAAGATTTTGATTTGTAATTACAATGAGCCTTGGGGGTCTATTTGTTAAAAGTCTAAATATATGTCGATTATAATTCACAAAATAGTAGATTGATGAATTGAAAATCAGCGAAGAGAACTCTCGGGGGTCTCTTTATTCTCTAGCCCGTTTGAAGGGATTTTTTTATTTTAAAATTTTTTCTTTCTCTTTAATTCTTCCCCATCAAAAAGTAGTAAGGACTCAAGGGGGATCAGTTGGAAATTGTATATAGAGATTTCAAAGTTTCGTTTGAGAGCCTAAGGTATGTAAATTTGTTTAATTTAATTTTTTAAATTCATTTTTTCGCGGGTCTTGCATTAAAAGGTAAAATCAAAATCCATAATTGGTATCAGAGTTTACTTTTAATGGTTGGTATACAAAAAATTGAGTTATAATTAGTTTTTGTTAAATTTCTCAAAACTCAATTTGGGAAAATCGAGTTTTTTTTGTCTTGAATCTTAACTGAAAATGATATTAAATAGTTTATTGGTATCCCCAATTTTTTTGGTGAAAAAAATTCGAGACTGGTTTTCAAAATTTTGATTTATGATGAGCTTTCATCGATATGTTGAATTTTTGAATTTTTTTTGTAAATTAAATTTCAAAAGGGTTTTTATGCAAAGTTGTGATTCAATACAGTGAATTGCGATTTTGAATTCAATCTCAATTCGGTGTCGGGATTGTATTAATCAAGATTAATTAATCTTGATTAATTAAGTTAATGACTATTTGAGTTAATAAAAATAAATTTTCATTATTATTTTCTCGTGGTTATATTTATGAGTTAAAATAGCCAATTATTCCCCAAAAATTTTTGAGGTTATTTTAATTCATAAATATTATTATTTTGTATTTATTTTTAACTTTAGTCAATTTGACCCAAAAGTTGAGTTGGTGTAGAGAAGAAATAAATATCGAATATTTTAAAAATTTATTTATGATAATAAAAAGAAATAAAAGCTGTTTTGTTGTTTATTGTTATTATTATAAACTTTATTGACGGGATCTCGTGATTTGTATTATTCTCCTAAATGAGGTAATAGAATATCATAATTTAATCTCAATTCTGGTTTTACTAATAATTTGTGAGATCTCGTGATTTGTATTATTCTCCCAAAGGAGGTAGTACAAGATCATAATTTAATCTCAATTTTAATTTTGCTTGTAATTTGTGGAATGTCATGTTTTGTGTTAGTTTTCTAAAGAAGCTAATATAAGATCATAATAATAATTTCTATTTGAATCAATGGAATCATCAATTATTTATTATTGAAATGCATTTGTTTTATATTTGAACTTCCATTGCAAAATTTACAGTATAAAATCTAATAGTCAACTCTTCAAGGTCGAGATTTCGAATGGATCAAATTGCTTGATTTGGAGAAGTGAACTAGAGACTCATTTGGCATTTCAAGGTTTTTACATTGCTCTTGACACTACTGAACCATCTATTAGGTCTAGTCAACTTGAAAAATAGCACAGAAAAGTTAAATTAGCAAAATTGATAATCAGAAGAACAGTTTCTGAAATAGTTTGTGATAGTTTGTCAGATGTTTATTTTACCAAAAAATTGTTTTAGAGTATTCATGACAAAATTGTTGGGTCCTCTAAAGCCAAGAAATTATCTTTGACTTGCAAACTCTACAACACAAGATTGGTTGAGTATGGGAATATTCAATAGCATATCTTGACAATGTTTTCTAAAGGACATGAGTTGGAATGTCTGCTTTGAGTCAAATTATATTAATATTTCTCCTAATGCATGGATTGTGGACTCGGGATCATCGGTCCATATATCAACTATCATGCAGGGATTCCTGGACCTAAGGAAATTAGATGATCAGGAGAAGTATATCTTCATGGGGAACAATGAGTGAGCTGAGGTCATTGGTATTGGGACATACACTTTGGTTCTCCATGGTGGTCATACTGTTTTACTATCAAATACAAATTTTGCACCAGCTATCAGGCAGAACTTATTATTAGTCTCCAGACTTACAGAAACTGATTATTATTTTATTTTTGGTAAAGACTCTGTATCTCTAATGTATGATAGTGTTATTGTTACTACTGGTACTGTATCTGATAGTTTATATAAATTGCATGTAAAGCTGAAATTTGACTCTACAGTATAGTGTTATAATATTGATTCCAGATATATATTTTCTTGTAATCCAAATGTACAGTTGGATAAGAATTCTTCTCATTTATGGCATTGTTGTTTAGGTTATATTGGTAGAAACAGATTAGAAAGACTCTGCCATGATGAAATTCTGTAGAATATAAATTTTAATGATTTTGGTGTTTATGTGGATTATATTAAAGGTAAGATGACAAGAGCATCATTTCTGAAGGCATTAAGATCTAATAATTTATTAGATTTATTTCGTATAGATGTTTGCAGTTTGAATGGGGTAGCCACAAGTGAAATTAGATTCTTCCAAATATTGGGGACATGCTTTACCTCAGTAAGAGTATGAATCACTCCATTAAATATCTGAATTTACACTGTTCCCACACCGGCGATGTCATAGGTCAAATTATCGCCCAACCAAATAGTATTTTTCTTCTTATTCTCCTCATAAGAAGTAAAGCAATCCTTCTTGGAGTAAATATAGTAAGAACTATCGGAATCTAAAATTCACTTACCAGAAGTATCGATTTTTGCGGATGTTACAAGAACGTCTTCATTCACACTATTTTCAAAAGTATCATTTGCTATTGCTGTCACCATATTGGAAGACTCTATCTTTCCACGTTCAGCGTAATGCCGTCTAATGTGGTCATACTTCTTACACGAATAACATTATACTTTCGTCTTCAATTTTGATTTGGACTGTTAGTTACCCTCTCCACGTTCTCCTAATATTTCTCTTTCATGAGCCACCAATCATTCACCAAACTCCATATAAATATTCGAGTTTCTCCTTTTTCTCATTAAAAAGAAGATCAGTTGTCACATCTTCTATATGGAGAATTTTTTTACCATAAAAAATTATGGTCACAATATTATCGTACAAAATAAGAAGAGACATCAGGAGAATCAACGTCTTATTATTCTCTTTAAACTATACATCAACTTTCAACAAATCATTGATAATCTTATTCAAAGAATTCAGATGATGTAATATAGTTGTACATTCGCTCATATGTAGTTCGTACCAAGGGTTTTAATCTCGACCGAAACCGAAACGTTTCGACCGAAATGGTTCAGTTTTGGCCGGTGCCGCAACGGATCGGTCGAAATTATTTCGGTTTAGGGTTGTCGCGAGTGCAGAGCGGGCGGGGTGAGAGCAACATGCGGCGAGCTCGCACAGTGCGCGCGGGGCCAGAGTAGCGCGCGAGGTGCTCACGTAGCAAGATCGCGTGGGGAGCTCACGCAGCGCATGCGAGACGAACGCAACGCACATGGGGCGAGAGCAGTGCGTGGGGAACTCGCGTGGCGAGCTCACGCGGGGAGCTCGCAGGGCTAGCTCACGTCGTCGCCCAGCCTACGCCCTCGCGTCGGCTTCATGCCCGAGCCTACACCCTCGAGTCAGCCTTTGGCGCTAGCACTTGCCTCACACCCTCGCTAGCCTGGCCCCTGCTCCTGCGAGCTGGCGCCGGCCTCGCACCCGCACCAGCGTCATCCCCAGCCCAACTCTGACACCCTCGCTGGCCTGACCCCCGCGCCGGCGCACTTGCGCCCTCACCGATCTCTACCAAATATTGTTCATGTGCATAGGACAATTCACGTGACTATTCATTATTTCAAAATTTTTTAAACAAATTGTAATTTTTTTAATTTGAAGTTAAAAAATAATTAAAATAAAGTTATATTTTGGTCAAAATATAATTAATAAATAAAAAAATATTTTGGTTGAAACAGACATAGAAATGATTTTAATCAAAACGTATTGATTTTTCTATTCACATGCATACGTGCATGACCGTTTCACTGAAAGCAAAGGTTAAAAAAAAATTGTGTCGGTCTCACCCCTATATGAATCGCTGTCATTAGATCACACAGAGCTAGTTATTCAGGCTCGTATATCTATAAATATTCATATGGATCGTCCAGGTACTAAATTCATAATTACACTCCAGATGTTCCAAATTCAACTGATGATGATGATGATTAGTTGTATTACGTTATAATTAATACATTATGTATGTGTCAAGTATATTTTAATAATAAGTTAAATTTGCTTATGTTAATTTTTAACTTTTAATCATATTCATATTATTTTTCGTATATTTTTTATATAGTAATATATAAAAAACGAGGGAGGATCGCAGTGGTTAGTAACTATCAGAATTAATTTTAATTAATTAAAATAATATTTAATAGTGTGGTAAAATTAATTATAAATTCTTTCATAATTTTTAAATTTTTATTAAAAAAATTCAAAATTTTATCGGATTTTTAATTTGAAGTCAAAGTACAGTTAAAATATAGTCAAACTCTGGTTAACACACAATTAATAACTAAAAAAAATCTTTCGGCCAAAATTGAAACTAAAATGCCTGAAATGTATTGGTTTCGCTGGGTGCCGAAACTGAAATCGAAACCGAGATTTACAACCTTGGTCTGTACAATTGTTATCTCAGGTAGAACTTATTCGTGAGGCTTTTTGACATATACAACTTCTCAAGTTTTGTTTAGATATCCACCGTCATCTCCTCATCAATAACATTATACAAAACTTCATCAATAAGACTTAGAATAATTAAATTCAATATCTTCTGATCTATCTCATTTTAGTCTTCATCGTTTATCTTAATCAGCATCTTTTCTTTACTCTCTAAAGTCTTTTACAGACCTTGACAAATAAGAATCGCCTTCATCTTCTTTTGCCATAAGGCAAAATTTATCTTGTCATTAGACTTCTCTAACTCGAGTAAAGACTTTGTCATTTTGGTTGTTTGCTCCTAAGCTCTGATACTAATTGTTGGGATTCGTAACGAAAGATTCAAGAATCACCTTATTCTCAAAAAATACAAGAAATAAAAAGTAATACAAGATAAAAGAAAATAACAAGAAAATACACAACGATATAAGTGGTTCACCTAAAATCGGGTTACGTTCAGGAGGAGAGCGAGAAATCCACTATCAAAAGACTTCACAAGAGTCTATAAAAAAAAATATACTCTTTCTTACTCAACTAAACTCTTTCACCATTTTTTAGCAATGTCTCTACCTTTAGAGAGAATTTCTAAGAGAATATCATGATGAACCACCACGAAAGGCCACCGAGAAGTACTAAAAAAACTCATACACGAGAACCAACACTCTCTCTCTTTCTCTTCATTCTATTCTCTATATTTCTCTATAGTTCAACTCAGCACTACACCACGCTTAAACTCTATGTATTATTAAAATATTTATAGGTCATTATTGAATCTGAGTTTTACTTTAATTATAACTCCTAATATTACATAATAAATATTTAAAATTAATTGTAAGTCTGAATCCAATTTTGAATTTCTATTTTAATTCAAACTCTAATATAAGTTCGAGACACTCAACACTCAGCAAGTGGTGATGTTCTACTGTTTCGCTGTTGGAGTTGCTAAGGTTAAGGTTTCTCACTTCTACCTGTGCTTTGGCCTTGGCTCTAGGGTTTCACATAAGTTCGGTCATTATTTATAAATATTATATCATATATATAAACACTTTAATTTCTATATAAATACTTGATATATATATATATATATATATATAGTGTTTATATATAAAATATTTGTACTCATATTTCTATTTAAAAAATTGATTATTCCAAAAGCTGATTTTAAATTTTACAAATTTTAAAAATATGGGAGACTGATAAGAATTTTAAAAAATTTTAAGAATTTTTTCTGTAATTATCTCAAAGTTTTATAAATACATGGGTGTTTACCCATCTATAATGTTGAAACAGAAAAGTTAAAAAGTGTGAAAGGGTGAGCGTTACGAAGTTAACGTTTGTAGTTTGATTACATGAGAAATTTTTTTCTGATTGTCTTCTCTTACCGTCTTTATTCATCAGCCATCTCCACTTTAATTAATCCTCCCAGGCCTTCCATAATTGGAACAAAAACCAGTCTGAAGTTGGAAATTAAAGTGCGGCAAGGTACTCAACACAACGTCAGGAAAGCGATTAACTAGTCCCACGTTTGACAACGTCCCAAATAATATTTAAAAAATTTGATCTTAATAGTAGATCAATTTGCGTAATACTAAATTCAATTCTATAATAATAAACTCATATATTTATTTATGAATTTAATTATTTCAAAGACTAATTTGAATTTTAAAAATTTTTAAGAATTGATAAAAAAATTTCGAAAATATGATTGGCTGATAAAAAAATTTTCGAGATTTTTTTTATAATTGCTAAGGCTTGATTTACTTGTGGACGTTTCTTTCTTATAATCTATTTGGAGTCATTTCGCAATATTTTTTTTTAAATTCGAATTGCGAAATGTTTGCCATGAGACCTAAATCCGTGACAAAATCTCCCAAAGAATCTTTATTAGAGCAACGAATCTTAACTTAGGGGTTTTATTGTAAAGAAAACTCTCGAGGGGTTATGTGTAATTATTCGAACATCAATTATCATGCGGAAATTTATAGGGCTTTCCGTCAATTGTATTGAAACATATGCAGAATTCTGTTATTTTTATAACAAATGGTTCAGAAATTATGTCTTGTACATAAACCTCTCGTGTTTCTGTAAGTATGAATAAACACTTATTGCATCTTTTTAACTTTTTTTTCTTTATTTTTTTTGCAATATTGCATTCTATTTTTTAAATGAACCATTTTCAAAAGCGTACAACAAATAGCTTTATTTTTTCTGCTTTTCCGAGGATTATTTCTGAAAATTCTTTCTGTGCATTGTCCACTGTGAGACCATCCACACCTTTGGAAAGCTAGCTAGCAAGCAAACAAGAGCATATTGTGAGAAGAATGATCCTGGAGAGCATAGGCATCGCCGCTCACGTTGATGAACGAAGTGAGTTACTGATACGCGCTCCGACTGGCAGAGTACGGCGCCCCAGGGGACCGACGAGCCTAAGGCTGCCCTAGAGCCCCACACCGACCCGACGATGATATCCATAGTTTGTCAACACAGAGTCCTAAGGCTCCAAGTCCCTGATAAGAACCACGGATGGATCAGAGTAGCATCCGCGCCAAGCACATTCGTACTTTTGGTTGGAGAATCCTTCGAGGTATGACAACTTAAATTTCAGAAGTTCAAACTGTTTAAGTTGATCTAAACCAGAAAAAATGGACACTTTAACAGGCACGGAGCAATCGAAGGCTGCAGTCGAGTGTTCGCCGCGTCTACTTTGACGGCAGCGATACGAGGTATTCTGCAACAATGACATCGTATCCGAAGGATGGACACAAGAGGATACAGGCCCCAGCTGAGCTGGCTGATGCTGCGCATCCACTGCTCTACAGGTCTTATGAGTATAGCAGCTATGTCAACTTCCGCTATTCCAAGGCAGAGAAGATCCAAATCCCCTAAATCCTACTGTGAAGTGATTCGACTGTGAGAATCTATTGATGTGATCTAATTTCATGTATGTACTTCTGTTTCTGCTAGTTAAAAGCTGAACTTTGAGAACTAATGTTTATCTTAATGATCTCGGGGACTAGGTTTAATCCTTAATGAGATCTTTATGGCAGTCTTTGGTAAGATTATGCAAGCTGTTGTTGCTGTTGATGGGAAAATATTGTTTCGCCAATTATTACAAAAACATTGATTTTATAGTTATTGGTTGGATAAATTTTTAAATTAATTTTATGGCTGATGGATCTTACTAGTTTTTTCCAACGTTTATGGCTGATGTATTGAATGGCTAAGAGAATCTCACTGCATTTAATAAAATATCTAAAAAGTTATGATTGAGATACCAATATTTAGTGTGCAATTAATAGATAAACTCGCCAAAAAAGATTGGTATCTTGCTTTGAATGTGCATGATGGTTGGGTTGTGCGCGTAATACCGACATTTCTGTAGTTGAGGCTTGTGGAATCGAGGTGCAGACTTGGCGGGAGGCCGAGTCGATTTCGGTTTAACTCAATTTTGGCCTGCTGGTTGGTCTTCCAGTTGGTTCAATTGATCGACCCCCATCACATATTATCAAAGATCTCCACCACGACTACTCCATCGATGCATGTGACACAGGAAGAAAATTCCTTGAAAAGAAAATCCGAAAGAACTCTACTACGAATTTCACACAGCAAGAATCATAAAAAAAAAAAAGAGAAAATATAGAAATAAAATCAAGGATGACAATCAAATTTAATTTAAGTAAAATAATTTTTAAACATTTAAACATCCCTCTTAATCTTGAGTTTGTGAGTCGGAGGAAGAGAAGAAATATCTCAACAACAGATACATCGAACCTATTAAAGAAATCTCATCTATATCTTCAAATTTCAAAATCTGTGATTCGGACGATTCAAGGGACATGGCAAACTTCAACCAAAATGAATCAGCACAACAATTTCCCCCATTTTTTGCCAATCCGCATTGACTTGGGTGAGTTTTGACTCAGACGAGTTTTAAAATCATGCTTGAGTGATATTTTAAATTTTTTTAAAAATAAAATTAATTTTGAAAGGATTATCTTTTTTATTTTTGTAGGGATTCTTTTTTTGAACGGGTGTCCCTGAGATTATAAATCAAAGATAGCTTTATTGTTCATTTCATGAACTCCTTTTGCTTCCTGTTTTTTTTTCAAATAAAGCTCAAATTGATTCAACCCAGGGCACCATCGCCAACCAAAACTCGTGCCAACGTGCACAGATGGACCCTGACAAATGTATTTTTATAATTTTTATTTTGTGATTTTTGCAGACATTTCATTTATGCATACAGGTGATTTTTCTGGCCTTGCAGGGTACCACAGGAATTTCAATTTTTTGAGACATTAGAGCAATAGTCCTTATTTTCCAAAGAAAACATACAAATTTTCTGCAAACATTAATTACAGCACAGTATCTTTACAGAACAATGTATACAATTCCATTGATGAGTGTTTTCACTTGAGAAAATCCTGACAATACAAACCACTCCATTAAACCTCAGCATTGAGTATATGCAAAGGTAAAATCTAATTTACATATTGTACAAACCAGGTCAAAACTGTAATTTTAACCCTCATCCAACTAAATTACATGATTAACATTCCAAGTAATTTATCTCCATTGAATTCGGAGATTCTATTATTATGGGATTAACATCAGCAGATGTAGGATTATAACCTCCACTGATGATTTCTTGTAAAGAATGGGTGCCTAAGCGCTTCATAAGCTTTAAGTCTGTCACAAGGATCATATCTGAGGAGGCCTTGTAACAGGTCTATCAGGTCTCCTGCTGAGTGATCCACATGTTGCATGACCAGGTTCTGCAAACAGAACAAAAAAATGAGAACTGACATCCGAGAACTGAAAGAAGCAGTCAAGCTAACAACTCGCCTAAATTCATGTCAATTACCGGAAGACGAGGCAGCTTCAAAACAGCTCGGATGCTCTCCCTTGAGGCAGCACCCTCAGGCCAGTTGAGGCGACCTCTTCTAATATATTTCTCAGCATGCCGACTAGAGAGAACGAAGTATGGATGAGCTACTCAAAACAATTGCAAGAGCTGCTCTATTCAAATAATATACTAACAGAAAACATAGACTCAACTACACACTTACTCAGCTCTCTTAAGCATGTGTTGAGGTAAAGGCCCTAGCACCCTCTCCATCATAGCCATGTGCTCCAAGTTCTCGTGGGTCTGAAACAGCGCTTCCCCCTGTTGTATTGTCAGGGTTGCTCATTAGTACCTTACAAAGAATCCAAAATGAAAACTTCACCATAACCAGATGGATGACTTACAGAGCAGAGCTCAACCAAAATACATCCAACACTCCAAATATCACAAGGATAGCTCCATCCAAGCCCTAGAAGACAAACAACCATAGGTTAAAGTTCATAAGTTACTTCCTTAAAAATAAAAATTTAGCATAAAGTGCTTAGCAAAAACCTACCCAATATAACTTCAGGAGCACGATAATGCCTTGTGGAAACAACATAAGTATGATCCTGGTGATCATATGTTGTGCTACCAAAATCAATTACTTTGATGGCACTTGATTTCGGCAGCCGCTGGAACGAAGAACCATCCTTCAGAGATTGAGATGAAACCTGAAAATGCTATATCCAAATCAGTGAAACATGTTTAACATTGTACAAATTCGTATCATTGAAATTAAATAGATATAGCAATTTAGGACTAAAATAAACTGATAGGAGTACCTTGAAGTCCGGAACTTTGATGTAATCTGAAGAAACCAAAAGTATGTTTTCAGGCTTCAAGTCAGTGTGGATCATTCGCAAATCATGCACAACTGCAAAGACATTACAAGCATATTAAACCAAATATTTCTTTAATAAAAAATAAGCACCAAAACTGTCAAGGTCCAAAAAGACGAATTAGATCCAATGCACGGATATTTATCCAATCACGCTTATTAAAATTAATATATGGCAAACTACTCCTAATCCCAGATAACAGTGTGCACAAAAAGCTTTCCACATTCACAAAAAAGGAAACAGAATATACTGCTCAAATGGAAGATAATGCAAAATTAAAAAAATGTTGAGATATTATCCACACACATGCTACAGATTCCAACAGTTGTCTGCCAAGCTCGCGAACTAGATCAATGGGAAATGGACGATAACTGTTTTTCCGTAGAAAATCATATAAACTTGGTCCAAGCTTCTCAAAGACCTGTGAGATCATTTAAATTCACTGGATATTTCAACCCCAAATATTATTTGGGCAATCATATAAATCATGTAAACCAATTGCATACTTACAATACAGATATGGTTACGATAGTCAAACCAATTCCGTATTTGCACACAACTGCAAAAATACACCAGTTTATACATGTAGAACTTCCAAACCTAAAAGAACACTAAAAAGAGGGAAGTGTTAACTAAGCAAGAAAATATATGAACTCACCGAGTGCCATTTTTATCATGCCTCCCAATTTGTTGAAGCACATCAATCTCTATCATTGCAGCCTCTCGATACTTCTTTACACCACGAACAATCTTAACAGCTACCATTTCATTTTTCTCATTGTCCCAACACTCCAAAACTTGACCAAAAGTACCTATAAATAAATGATTCAAATTTAAATACAATGTTAAAAAAAAATGTCATGAGTGAAACACAAGTATTAGATCAAACATGCTACCAACAGGACAGACTAACTGCACCAAAACAGATCACGGAAATGCTTCCATTATGCGATAGAAAATTAATTACGAAAATTTTTTTTAATCCGAATGAGAAAAATCTAACCTTCTCCCATCTTGTTGTGAATTTTATCTGCAAAATAAATCAAAATAGTCAGAATCTTGAAGATGATAGATGCTAGAACACGAGGCATCTCACAGTCACACTGCTATCAGGCACAACCAGAAAAGTAATTGATCATGAATATGAAAAAACTACACAAAACAGAAAAATACAAATAAAACAGAATTTATCAGTTCTAGCCAAATTGAACCTAGTGTGCAAAAGAAAATTAGGAAAAAGAAAGATATTTTTTTTGAACCAGTACAGTACGAAAACATAAAGGGGCTGGAAATAGTTTTTTTGGTCTCACAGATTCTTTGGAAGTAAATTGAAAATTTTATATGACAGAATCCCAAAAGAAGGTTAAACAAAACAATATCCTGATCCAACCCACAATAAAACAAAGAGAGATCTACAGGATATAAGAGCTGTGAGATAGAACAAAGCAAGTAGAAGAAAGAACCATGAAATAATAATTAAAAGAATAAAAAGAAACTCTGACATGAACTTGTTTAAACATAAGATGAGTTCACATAGTTCAATGCCTTCAAAACTTTTTCCATTTGCAAAAAACATTTTTAAAAAATTCAGAAGCAAAAAAAAACTGAGACGCAATAAATATATGGCAATTGTGGACAAGTGAAATTACAGCGAGACGTCAAATTTTCTCCAAGTGCAAACACGTAGTGGCCATCTTTATCATCTTCTCTCAGAGGAGGGGAAGCATTTTGAGCCACTCCTTTAGCATACAGAGAAGAACAAGTATATGCTGAGTGTGCCCTCAAGGATAACAAGCTCGTCAAATCTCCAGCTTGTTGCCCACATAAAATTCCTATCTGAGCCTACACATAGCCATAGACTTATTTTCTTACACTAAACAAGCAAAAGAATATGGCCCCCCATTTTTATATATTTCAACAAAATCCAGAATGTCAGCAAGTAATAGAAAACAACAAAGGCTAAAATACATGAGCATAAAATGAGAGCCATATCAGAAAAGACCTTCTGAACCACCTGGATATCTTATCATCTTGATTATTAAATTGAATTGTCAAAAATTGAACTCTCTCCACTTTTCAAATAATTTTGGACGATGAAAAACATTAAAGGTCATATATAACTGAAGCTCGTCAAATCTCCAGCTTGTTGCCCACATAAAATTCCTATCTGAGCCTACACATAGCCATAGACTTATTTTCTTACACTAAACAAGCAAAAGAATATGGCCCCCCATTTTTATATATTTCAACAAAATCCAGAATGTCAGCAAGTAATAGAAAACAACAAAGGCTAAAATACATGAGCATAAAATGAGAGCCATATCAGAAAAGACCTTCTGAACCACCTGGATATCTTATCATCTTGATTATTAAATTGAATTGTCAAAAATTGAACTCTCTCCACTTTTCAAATAATTTTGGACGATGAAAAACATTAAAGGTCATATATAACTGAAGCTCGTCAAATCTCCAGCTTGTTGCCCACATAAAATTCCTATCTGAGCCTACACATAGCCATAGACTTATTTTCTTACACTAAACAAGCAAAAGAATATGGCCCCCCATTTTTATATATTTCAACAAAATCCAGAATGTCAGCAAGTAATAGAAAACAACAAAGGCTAAAATACATGAGCATAAAATGAGAGCCATATCAGAAAAGACCTTCTGAACCACCTGGATATCTTATCATCTTGATTATTAAATTGAATTGTCAAAAATTGAACTCTCTCCACTTTTCAAATAATTTTGGACGATGAAAAACATTAAAGGTCATATATAACTGAAGCTCGTCAAATCTCCAGCTTGTTGCCCACATAAAATTCCTATCTGAGCCTACACATAGCCATAGACTTATTTTCTTACACTAAACAAGCAAAAGAATATGGCCCCCCATTTTTATATATTTCAACAAAATCCAGAATGTCAGCAAGTAATAGAAAACAACAAAGGCTAAAATACATGAGCATAAAATGAGAGCCATATCAGAAAAGACCTTCTGAACCACCTGGATATCTTATCATCTTGATTATTAAATTGAATTGTCAAAAATTGAACTCTCTCCACTTTTCAAATAATTTTGGACGATGAAAAACATTAAAGGTCATATATAACTGTTATATACATGAATCCACTCCTTGGTCAAATACAGTTTTCAATTAATAGATGATAGCAAATCCCATAAAGTTGGCAATTTTGACCCAAATTCTTAGACAAAATGAAGAAATTAAAAAAAATCTACAAATATTTAGATCAAAAAATCATTAAGAGGCCTCCAATCAGAAGGACAGCTATTTCAACAATACGCTAAAGAACACCAAGCCGTCCCAGAAAATTATAGACAACAAGTAGGGAGTCATGTACTGAAAAGCAACACCAAAGGCGGCCTCTTATGAAGATCCCAAAAGGAAAAAAAGTTTACAGATTTTGACAACTGTTATTACAGTAAATATTTCCAGATCTACAGCAAAATAAACCATGTTCTGACAAGATCAATGGCACAAACCTACAGATCTAGCAATAAAAATCATGAAAAACAAACCATACCTGATACGAACCAACAGATCTAAGAAAAAAAAAATCTAGAACATCAAATCAATAAAAAAAAAAAACATTACTTACACAACAAAAAAATAGAATCTAGAGAGATAGAAGAGGAAAAAATCGATAACTATACCTTCGGGACCTCGGGAACATCCCAGCCTAACCTGGCCCTCTTCCGGGGGCGGCGTTCGACGGGGACCGGGTACTCCGCCAAGAGCTCCATCTCCATCAACGAATCCTAACAGCTCGAGAGAACCGAAGAAAGATCGCACCGATCGCCGGCGAGAAGCAAACCCTAACCCTAGAAAGGGATCGCGAGACGCGACTTATGGCTGATTCCTGAACGCAGCTTCCTCCTATTTTGTAGTCCTAGAAAGGGTAACGCAGCGTTAACTGGAGTTAAATTCTGACTCGAGTTGGGTTTATTTTTAACCTCGGAAGCATCTCCGCCCTTGGATTTGGAATCGGCGGATGTCACGTGAGAACGCCGTGCCGCGGGAAAAGATGTAAACGAGCGGCGCAGGGGCGGTGGTTTTGGTCCTACTCGTTTTGTTTTAGATCTCTTAGCTTTGTGGCCTAATTATTACCAACTTGGTTTGATCAAAAAAAAAAAAAAAAGAAAGAAACTCCACGATAGTTAGAAATGACAAGACGATCCGTTAATTTGATTGGAGGATTTGGATTTAATAATATTGAATTCGGGTGATAATTAGATCTTTAAAACCTAATTGATCTATTTATTTAATCAAGTTATAAACGGATCGGATCAGCTCAGTGGGATTAACCTAATTAAAATTATTAATAATATTTTTTAAAATAATTTTTATTAAAATTTTAAAATTATTATTTTTAATTTAAGTATTTTATTGTCATAATTTATTTTTAATAATATTATTATTTTAGTTATTTAAAATATATTAAAATAATTAATATTATTTAAATATACCGAATTCACTCGAGCAGGTGACTTTATTTAAAAATCAAATGAAATTTAGATTTAGAAATTTGATCTGTTTGATAATGAATTAAGTTAAGATTAATCCGTTTAATATAACATTATAAATTTTATCTGATTTGGACCCGATCCATGGAATTGAATTGCCAATTCTAAGGATAGTTCAAGACCTGCTACATTTGGACCCGATCCGTGAATTGCCAAGTCAAAGGATAGTTCAAGACCTGCTATTCATTATCCACTGTTTATTTTCTAATTCTGGATAAATATAAACTGTCGATTTTTATGTTAATCTTGATTTTTATATACAATTCCTTATTATCAGCAAATTGCAGTGGAGATCTACAATTTGGAGAAGAGGTAAATTTTATAATTAGCATGCACATATCATATCTCGTTTGATTTTCTATGATTGTTATTGACTCTTCTGTCAGGATGCATCTGAGCTTTCATCTGATCGGATTCTTTCTAAACCTGCCTCAGCTGCGGGTATCTAATATGCCTTCGCAGAAAAGAAAAAATATTTTTTCTGATTCTTTTATTATATGCTATCATTGATCTCTCCAGTTCTATCACCAAGAACAAGAAGCCTAGTTCTTTCATAGAACATAGTATTGCAAACTCAAATTGGTTCTTCTCACAGACTAAATGGATGGAAGATCATGCTCATGGCTTACAAGAAAATTTCCTTCCCAGACTCAGTAACGGATGGCACTTTTAATTCCATGCAATCCAACTTGTCTCAAGAGCAGGTGGAGCACGTTGCATGCCCTGATGATGATATCGTGTCTCAAACTATTGATGAAATATCAGGAGCAGATGTAAGGTTGTTGCCCATAGAATACGTTCTGTTTCGTTTTTGGTACATGATGGTTTCATTTTACTGTCGATAAGTTCATAAGCTGGCCTTTCTTGATCTTTGCTTTCTAGGGTTATTGTGGCGGAGAAAAGAATCAAGCACCTTCTGAAGAACCTACTGAGATGGCGCAATACCAGAATGTTGAAGATCTAATGGATGAGATACTTAGTGTGATGTCTTCTTCCTTTACTGCAGAAGATGATGGAAGCAGTGAATCATCAAGGAAGTCAAGAAAGAGGATTAAGGCATTGAATCCTTCTAGCGACAAGTTGGCACACCCAGTGAGCATGGTGATGTTGACCACTCTAGTATTTCCCCAACAGACAAGGATCACAGTGATGATGAGTATATGGGGGATGCTGCCAAGAAGAAGAGGGCAACTAGAAAGTCAAAAGCACAGTCCTGTGAAAAAAGAGAAGCCAGTTCAAAGGGGCAGGAAGGGTTCTGGAGAATCAAATTCCACAGTTGAAAAACCAGAAAAGAAGAAGGTTCCTCTCGCCATTAAGCGGAAAAGAAGACAAGGTATCAGTTTTTTCTGCTTTTAAATACTTTACGAGTGAAAATTTCCTTCTATCTTGCTGAAAGAACACTATTGAATTGTGTTTAATTTGTCAACTTATAGTGGACATCATTCTGCTGGTTACTCCAAAGCACGAGATTGATCTGAGACCAATTAGCGTAAAGAATTTAATTTTGCTTGCAGAGGCCTAGGAGAAAATTTCAGTAAGCGTTCCCATGACTATATTATGTTAGTTGCCATGCATTAGGAAAATTTAAGCATTTCTTTCTGTACAGAACAAATAACCACCTGCATTAGGAAAAATCCACTCCGAATCGGAGGTAAGAAAAGTGCACAATCTGTTTCTTTTTTCTTTTTTCTCTTCTTCCTTTTTTTTTTTTTTTTTTTTTTTTTGAGGCTGGAAAATTACACAATCTGTTGCTTAGTTTGCAACTGTAATGAAGATGCTACAAAAAAAATGGAGAAGTGGACTATCTTCCCCAGAGTTTATGCTGCATCATTAAACTTTAGGTGTTTCTGAAATGCTTAGTATCAATTGACTGTTGACTGCTTATTTGGATTATGCAATGACCAAAATGAGTAGAATTGATTGTGGTCAGTTCTATTCAGTTTTGTCTTTTCTCAACTGCAGAATTTAATATGGAAATTAGTGACAAAGATTGCTGAGAACTTTTTCAAAATATTTGCATTTTAAATCTAACCGTTTTGTTCATATTTAGCTGGAGAGGATATATTTGAAAAACATAGGAAGTTAGTTTGTGATGATTTTAGTGTATAGCATGAAAGGTCTAAATTTGATTGTAAGATTCAAGTGAATGCTTTATTGCTTTTTCTTTCTGGATGTGAAAGCTTTTCTTTATTTTTGTTTGATTGACATTCTTCCATGTCCAGAGGTCCCACTTCTGCTAATCATGGCCAACAAGGAAGATTTTTGTTTGAATTTTCACTTGCTGTCAGCATAAATTCTTACATATACCCCATTATTATATGAATGATTACATAAAAACCTGGTTATCTGTTTCTTTTTAAAAAACCATTCCATAATGGTTCCCCTTAACTTAGGATCAAGTCTAGCTATATATTGATTGATATTGATCCAAGATATAAAACAATGACCGCCTTATCTCCCCACAAAAAGAAAGAAGAGAGCTGTACACTTTATACTTCCAGTTTTTAACATTGCTCAAATTGATCTTCCTCATGATTTGGCAATGCCCCAGCTGTACCTCACATCTCCCCTTTTGTTTTAACTCATACCAGGGACATCTTGATCAATAGATGTCAAAAGAATCCATTTTTAGTTAAACTTTCCTCCTGGAGATGGAGCGATAAAAGCTGTGTAAAAAAACTAGATTTTCTATTTAAACCCATTGTTGCCAGATAAAATGCCAATAGATTTGTAAATGTAGCAGGATACATCATAATAGAAAGCATTTGATAGGTCAAAACAGGCATAAATACAACAATAATGATCCAAGATTTTAGTTTCTCACAGAACTATCAAAAACATTTCGATTGATGTGCAGCACAAAACATACTAGCTTAGATATTATCAGAACATAGACCCCAGCCAACTATTTAAAACGGACAGCAACAATAGCAATTTCACCATTTCTTGGGGTTCAGGGAATTAAAACCTGGCTTGACATTGTTTCCCTTTAGCCCACCCTGTGAGTACGGATCTTTTGTCCAGTTTGTTCTAGAAATTCTAGGACCCGTTTGGTTCCGGATCAAGATCAAGGTCAAGGTCAAGGTCAAAAGAAAAGGTAAAATATAAAACGATAATTTGATAAATCTTGTTTGCTTACTGATCTGGCTAACGGGTGTTTTAAATTTTTTTTGGACACATTTGCCCTCAGTAGCCATCATTGCCGCCGCCGCCGACTTCGTCTTCTCCGACGAGGTCCGACGCGCCGAGCGAGCTCGACGGCCGAGATCGCGTGCGGAGCTCGCCGACCGAGATTGCGCACGGAGCTCGCCGGTCAAGTTCGCGCGGGCATCTCGGGCAGCGAGCTTGCCGGGGAAGACGAGGGCATTTTAGTCATTTTTTTATAATTAAATTAAATTAAATAATGTTAGTCTGGTCAAATTTTTGGTATTTGGAAAATAGTCTGATCAGGGCGAGATGACCTTAGCCCTGATTCCGTTCCAAACGGACCCCTAAAAATGTAAGGGTAATATTTATATATTTACAAAAAAAACCTCTCAAATATTTTTATTTTTAAATAAGTCCAAATTTTATCATTTTTAAATAAATTTTCACAATATTAAAGTTTTTTAAAATTAAAATTTTAAGTTATAAGTTTAATATTTATACATTTATAAATAGACCCATTGAATATTTTTATTTATAAATAAGTCCAAAATTTTATTATTTTTAAAATAAAATTTTACAAAAAAGACATTGAAGGTTTTAAATCTTAAAATTTCAAATTACAAGTTTAATATTTGTACATTTACAAATAAACCAGTTAAATATTTTTATTTATAAATAAGTCCAAATTTTATCATTTTTAAAATAAAATTTTACAAAAAAATATTGAAAGTTTTTAAACTTAATATTTAAAATTACAGTTTAATATTTATACATTTACAAATAGACCCCTTGAATATTTTTATTTATAAATAAATATAGATTTTATTATTTTTAAAATAATATTGTATAAAAAAATTGAAGATTTCAAAACTTAAAATTTTAAATTATAAATTTAATATTTGTACATTTATAAATAGACCTTTTGAATATTTTTATTTATAAATAAGTACAAACTTTATCATTCTTAAAATAAAATTTTATAAAAAAGACATTGAAGGTTTTTAATTTAGAATTTCAAATTATATGTTTAATATTTATATATTTATAAATAAATTTTTTGAATATTTTTATTTATAAATAAATTTAAATCTATTAAAAGACACACAAAGATTTTAAAATACCTTAATTTGAGGTTTCGCTGTAAGGCTTGGTAGCCAACGTGGTCGTTCTCAACGCTCTCATCGGGTGCGCGAAAGCCCAAGCCCAACTCCTACTCCGTCCGTGCGGGTTACTGACACGGGACAAATGGCCATCACTGTCGTAATCTTGGTCGAAACTGGAGGCAGAAAGCCAGTTAGACGAGGCAGATATCAACCCGAACCCTGTGAAGATGCCGCCACACTTGACCCGCTCCTTAATCCGCTAGCCATCCACGTCATCGTTGCCGGCGATTCGATGGAGGATCCGGGGCTTGACTTCGCGTTGGGACTCCACCCTGCGGAAGGTGCTGTCACCAAAGCCGGTGGAAATGCGCTCTAGGAAATCACCGGAGAAGCTCCTGCTGCCATAGCCCATGGACCTGGATCTGGCTACCTTCCGACCGAAGAAAAACGAGGCCTGGTTGCCGTTGGGGCTGTCCGATTCGTCGCGCGGTAGCTGCAGATGCTCCCGCCCAGCGCTTATGAAGTTTGAGGCAATCGGGCCATCCACAAGGGTGCTACTGTTATTTGGACCTCTATTACTATTGAACACCTAAGTATATGTGGAGAATGACTTCTTTATAACTAGAGGATCATATATTGAGCACGATATTCCTACTTTTGTCAGTAGGATTTATTTATCTGTGTCCCTATGAACCTGTTAATAAAAATGTTTGACTTTAGACGGACATCTCATTTTCTTGTATTGTTTATCTGCGTCCCCATGAACCTATCAGTAAAGATATCTGACTCTAATATTCTATAACTGTTGATTTTTTCAGATATATATATCTCTTTTTTCCTAGATTTCTAAGCATTAGTACTTTTTTGTTTTTTCTAAATTTATATTGTAGTAATTTCATGTGTCTTGTACTCTCAGACATTTTTCACTGAACACCCAGTGTATGTGGAAAATGACTTCTTTATAACTGGAGAATCATATGTCCATACTATATTTCTGCTTTTGCCAGCATTGTTTGTTTATTTGCGTCCTTATGAACTTGCCAGGCTGCCAGCAAAGATGTTTGACTCTAGACTGATATTCCATTTTCTTGTATTACTTATCTGCATCCCTATGAACCTGCCAGTAAAGATATTTGATTCTAATATTATCTAATTGTTGATTTCTTCAGATATATATATATCTCTTTCTTCCTAGATTTCTAAGCATTAGTACTTTTTTGCTTTTTCTAGATTTACATTGTAGTAATTTCATGTGTCTTGTACTCTCAGGCATTTTTCACTGAACACCAAGTGTATGTGGACAATCATATGCCCACACTATATTTCTGCTTTTTCCATCATGGTTTGTTTATCTGCTCCCTATAAACTTGCCTGGCTGCCAGCAAAGATGTCTGACTCTAGACTGATATTTCATTTTTCTTGTATTGCTTATCTGCGTCCCTATGAACCTGTCAATGCCAACAAAGATATCTAACTCTAGTATTCTGTAACTATTGATTTTGATTAGAAAATTATTGTCAAACTTACACATATTGAATGCCAACTACTAAGTGTTAAGCCAATTGAAAGAACAAATGCGAGGAAGAAAAGAGGACAAGGTGAAGATATCTCAAGTCATGGCAAAAATGATCTACTACTGTTGCACTGCATAATCTCTCTAATATTGGCTCAACTTCAGAAATAGATTTGAAGTTATGTAAAAAAAATTTATCTGAGATTTTAATTGATAATGAAACTCTTGCTTATCCCATTTTCAGTTATAATTTTTTTAATATGTGCATGTTAGTGTATTTAAAATTAAATTTTTATAGAATTAGAATGTAAAATATAGATTTTAAAATTAATAATTTAAAATCACTATACCGGTTTAGAACCAGAACCCAAAAAATTGATTCTTTATCTAAACCGGTACGGTTTCAGTTCTTAATTTTTTAAGAATCAGAATCCGATTCCGGTGCTAAAATGTCTAAAATCAGTACGGTAAACCGGTTTTGCTCATCCTATTGTAAACACTCCTGGGTGTTAGGAATATGAGTATACAATAGGCTCCAGTGTGAAGTGTCACTTGCTTAGTAGGATTAAGAAATTAAACAGACATAGCTTCATCCTAACAGAGTAACAGCTTGATTTCACCTAAAGGAAGTGACATTTATAGTTGACAAGTAGATGTAAATGCTTAACTTTGCCCTAAAAAGTAATATTGCTAGTGTAGTAATTGAAGTCTTTGAGAGAGAGATAGGGAACATAGAGTAGAAGCGATTGATCTATAAACCTCGTAAAAATTATGGTACATTCTTTTACTTATCTTGCTTTATATTTTATTGCACATATGGTTAATAGGATGTTTAAATGCAATTTATTGAGATTTGTGTTATATCTTGGTGAATTGTTATTAGATTTCAGATCTCTTTGTAATTATATTTTTTTATTTTCAAAATTTGTTTCATTTCTCCCCTCTTAGGTTGTCATACGGACCAATAATCGATATTAGAGTCTCATGCTCATACTTTTGAACTAACATTCATGAAGATCGATCTTTTTGGCAACCATTGACTTTAGAAAAAAATTTCCTTCTTAAAAAATTTTTATATTGACTTCTCTTAATTTTTTTATTGATTCTCAACTTATTTAATCAATTATATGCATATGTCAAGGGGGAGTTATACTTTTTATTAATGACAAAAGGGGAAGAAAACATATGTATTACATTGCTCTAAATAAGGAGAGAAATATTAGAGTAAGTGGAAGTATTATATCTTGTACTAAAGTGATTATTTTCATGTGTATGCTCCATATATCTTTTAATGCTTACTACTCTAGTTGATACATGCTTTAAATTGTAAATTCTTTATCAACTAGCTCATTTATTTTATTTTATTTTTTTGAGGGTTGTCATTATCAAAAAGGGGGAGATTATTGCCCTTTATAGTTTTGCTGATGATCAAACCATGTGTTTAATGATATCTTGAGCATGTGTAATAAATAGTCAAGCCAAGTTTGAAATAAAGATTAAGACCGTTCAGAAGCCCCAAGAGTAGATGAATTTGAAGATGAGGTGTGATGGTGGATCAATGAACAAAACTTGACGAATTAAAGATGGCTTGAAAAAGGCTCAAGAGATCAAGTTGACTCATTAGGTTTAGATTGTCATTTATTTTAGTTGAGTTGAGAATTTATTTTGAAATTAATTTTTAGAGTTTTTGGTTAGCACCTAAACTAATATTGGAATAGTTTCACTAGCATATAGTAAGAATAACAATTTTTTTTGTTAACTCCATATGCCTAAATTTCATGGTTTGGACTCCCCAATGTAGCATAAATAGCTCTGAAAATTCTAATAGCTTCGGACATCCGAACCCAAGGATCAGACTCTTGAAGTTTAGAAATTGTAACTTTTGAGAAATTTATGCTCAAAGTTTAGTTCCTGAAACTTTGGTCAGATGCTCGAACCTGTAGTGTTCGAACATCCGAACCTTACCATTGGATAATCGAACATCTGACATCAGTATAATGGCTAGTTTAATTTTTTATCATTGAAGCTATTTGGACAATCAAACCTTGAGGTTTGAATGACTAAACTCGGCATAGATAGTCAAGGGTAATTCCCAAACGACTAGTTTTTTACTTTAATGGATATATAAAGTCTTGAGACTTTCTTACTCAGTAAAGAAATAAACTTTTAATATTCTTAAAGTAAGTATCCCTCTTTTAAAGCCTTTTAGCTCCAAGAATATTCTTAATATTCTAATATCAAGAAAATCCTCAATTTTTCTTGTACTTATCTTGAGAGGTTTTGTAGTAAGTTTCAAATATATTATCTTTTCTAATTTTTAACTTGTAAGCACTTCTAGATGTTAGGAGTGTAAGTGCATAATAGACTCCAGTGTGGAGTGTCTGTGGGATCAAATTCAATGGTCTAAGATAGTAAAGACCCCAATGGACAATCTTGAATCACAAATCAAAATTTATTTTAATTTAAGTGTGCTATCAAGTATTGTAAGAACATTGACTTTCAATAGACACACGCTTTTATTGTTAATTATCCTACTAATTATCAACAACCTTCTAAAGTGAAACACCTAGCTAACAAAATAGAGACACAAAAAAGAAAAAGAAAGAATTTGATTTATTTTAGAAATAGTACATGATTTAACTAAGGGTATACCCTCACTCTGCAATAAATTTCAATATAGAATCATAGAAAATATAAAAGGAATAAAGAAAAAGAAAAAGAAAGAGAGAAGAGGAAGCTTTAATGTGTGCTATTACCCCACTTTTCTTGCACTAAACCACGTGACGTTCGACCTAAATTGTGGAAGGGAATAGAAAAAGTTTGAAGTGTTTTCAATAACTTTGAGCATCGACAATAACTTCATAATTTGAAGTATTTTTATTAGTCAATAAGATATCAATGATAACTTCTTTTGGGTTTGTTAAAGCATTTTCATGGCCAATAAAGCATAGATAATAACTTCATTTGAGTTGGAGTATTTTCTTTAGCCGATAAGGCATTGGTGATAACTTTTTTTGGATTTGTTGAAGTGTTTCTATGGCTGATAAGGCACAGATGATAACTTTATTAATTTAGTAGTATCATCAACAACTTATACGATTGGGTATAGTTTGAAGAGACATATCGTCAATTGCTTGTGAAAGTGACTAGCATGAAGAGTGTATTATCAATTGCTTATGGGGTTGACTAGTTTGAAGGGTACGTCATCAACTACTTCTCAGATTAACTAGCTTGAAAAATGTGTCATAAATTATTTGTAGGGTTAATTAACTTCGAAGTATGACCAATGGCTTTGAGCATATTATTGGTTGACTTCATTGATTTGATAGCATTACCAACGACTTAGGGGGTTGGGTATAGATTTGAAGTGTGTCTAACAACTTGAAGGGTATTATCGGTTGACTTTATTTAAATAAGGTGATATGGCTGACTGACTAAGAGAGTTCAAGCCTATGTTAATTCGGTTTGAATTAAAGTGTTGCCAATACTTTTCGATTGGCTTAATTCGATTTGATAGCATCACGAATGGCTTATGGAGTTAGATATAGCTTTGAAGTATTATTGCAGGCTTTTGTAACACACTTAGCGAGCCCAGTTTGACTTTATTTAGTTCTATCTGAACTAATTTAGGTTCAGGTTAGGGTAGTAATATCACTATTTATTCATAGCCTTATAGTATTGTCGAAGTTTTAGCACTTTCAGTAGGACTTGACTAGACTCTATTTAGTTTCATCTGTACTAATATAGTTTAGATTTGAGTTCAACTTCATTTAGCTTGAGTGAAATTTGATCTTATATTGGACTTTTATAGAGTCTGGGTTTGCATCTTGATAGACTTTGGTTCAAGTTCAAGTCAATTTAGTTCAACTTAGTTTTAATTCAAGCTCAACCTAACTTTGAGTTTGCCCTTTTAGCTTAGACTTGATTTAACCCAATTAGGATTTGATTTAAGCTTAGTTCAATCTAAATTAGATTTGATTTAAACTCAACTTGATTTTAAATCAACCCATTTTAAGTCTAATTATGGTTGAGTCCATGTTTATTTCATTTAGGTTAACTCAATTTGGATTTTCTAAGGTTTAGTTCAATTTGGGTTTTAGTCCATTTGAGCATTTGATTGAGTTCAATTTCAATATAATTAAGTTACTTCATGTTAAATAATTTGATTTAGCGATCTTTGGTTGTTTATAATAATTTTAGGTGGACCGGTAACCCGACTTAAAATGTGTGAACTCAAATGTTGGCTTAGTTTGTGAGTTCAAAAAATGACTTAGAAGTGCAAGCCCAAGGGCTTAGTGGGTGCAAATCCGAAAACTGGCTTAGATGCGAGTTTGAAGAGTAGGTGAGGTGTGAGCCCAAAGGCTAGCTAAGATACGAGCTCAAAGGCTAGTTTAGATGCGGGCTCGAATGTTTACTTAGATATGAGTTTGAAGGCTAGCTGAGTGCAAGCCCAAATACTGGCTTGAATGCAAATGTGAGCCTAAAGGCTGGCTGAGTGGGAGCCTAAAGACTAAATTGAGTACAAGCCCAAAAGCTATCTTGGATGTGAGTTTGAAAGTTAGCTAAGTGCGAGCCTGAATGCTAGCTTAAATGCAAGCTCGAACACAAGCTAAGTATGAATCCAAAGGTTGACTTGGATATGAGCTCGAAGACTGCCTTGGATGCGAGCTTAAAGGCTGCCTTGGATTTGAGTTTGAAGGCTGACTAAGTGTAAGCTCAAAGATTGGCTTAGATGTAAGCTAAAAGTCAGCTAAATGCGAGCCTGAAGGTAAGTTAAGTGTAAGCTCGAAAGCTAGTTTGGATGCGAGCTCGAAGGCTAGCTAAATATGAGTCCGAAGGCTGGTTGAATATAAGCTCAAAAGCTGGCCAAGTGCGAGCTTGAAGGTTGGCCGAGTGTGAGCCCGAAGACTAGCTAAGGTGCAAGCCTAAAGACTGACTTAGATACGAGTCCAAATGCTAGCTGAGTAAGCACCTAAAGACTAGTTTAGATATAAGCCCGAAGGTTAGGTTGGATGCGAGCCCGAAGGATAGCTAAGTATAAACCTGAAGGTTGGTTGAATGTGAGCTTGAAAGTTGGCTAAGTGTAAGCTCATAGGCTAGCCGAGTGTGAGCTCGAAGGCTGACTTGAGTGCGAGGTCGAAGGCTGGTTGAGTGTGAGCTCAAGGGCTAACTTAGATGCGAGCTCGAAGGTTAACTAAGTGCGAGCCCGAAGGTTGGTTAAATGAGAGTTTGAAAGTTGGCTGAGTGCGAGCTCGAAGGCTAACTAAATACGAGCCCAAATGCTAGTTGAGTGAGAGCCCAAAGGCTAGCTTGGATGTGAGCCCAAGGTTGGCTTAGATGCGAGCCTGAAGGCTAGCTTGAATGCAAGCCCAAAGGTTGACTAAGTGTGAGCCTGAAAGCTGGCATGGATGTGAGTTTAAAGACTAGTTAAGTGCAAGCCTGAAGGTTGGTTGAGTGTGAACCTGAAAGCTGGCTATGTATGAGTCCAAGGCTAGCTAAACGCGAGCCCAAAGACTGGCTTGGATGTGATGAGGATTCGACATTTTCATCGTCACCTTCAAGGGACCGTGGGTGATCGTAGCAAAGTTATGGATACACCGTCTTCATTGTTGTCTTCAAGGGAGGCCACAGTGAGGTCATGGGTCTACCGTTTTCATCGCCATTTTTGAGGGGTCGTGGATGAATAGGGTGTTAGTGGATCCTATTGTCGCACCAAAAATCATGAGTGGCCATGAGCATAGAGACAAGCCAATTCCATCTCTCTTTGAATTTTTTTCCTCCCATTTTCTTTTAATGACTCCTTTTTCTTTTATTTTTTAGCAACAACTTTATTATTATATTTTTTTTCTTTTTATACATTTTTTTCACTTTTTTTGCTGAGCCCCCTTCTGGATGCAGCCTCCCACGTGGGCTTTTTTTCAACATTTTTTTTGTAGCTCATAGCTGACCACATTTTTCTTCAAGGCCATGCCTCTTATGTGGGCTGCCATTTTTTGTTTTATACAAATGGCTTCACAACCCCCCCTTTTTTTTACTTTTCTTTATTTTCTCCTACAACTCCCTTTTTCTTCTCCCCAAGTTTCATCACCTTCTCCTCTTTCTCCTCCACAACTCCTTCCTCTTCACAAAGCCATGCACCCTCTTATTCCTCTTCTTCTACTATTTCATTATCATCATCAGTATCCTCTGAAACCCTAGAATTCATATCAATGCCTTCAATTCCGTTGCTTAACCTCTCCACATGCTCACCCAAGTCAATGAACTCATCCACAAATGGCTCCTGGGCATCAAGTGAAGGATTGGTTTTCTCTCTAAATTTGGCAAAGCTCACTCTTTTTGCAAGTGCCTGCTGCCTCTGACTGCTACTACCATCTTCTTTGGTTTGAATATGGTGATTCTTCGGAGAAATCTTGTCAATGAATTCCAAAATATGGTTTACTTCCTTACTAATAGATCTCTTCCCCTCTAGAATCATCAAATCAGAGCTCTAGATGGAATGCAATTGAAGGAGTAGATCCCTGACTATTATACTGTCAAGTGTAATAAATTAGTCCCACATCAGATATTGGATAGATAGAGTCCAATATATATAATGAAAAAGGCTCATATCCCATAAGCTTAAACTTTTGAGATGATTTGGTGTTTGGTCTACTATATTGATATGGTTTAACACTTTTTTGACTCCCTCAACAAGTAGTATCAAAGCTTTAAGTTCGAATCTATGCAAACTTTTAAAACCGAAATTACCATGATGATACGATTGAATTGAGTCGCATGTTAGTCTCTCTTTAAAAAAAAATCAAAAATTGAGACAAAAAATCTTTTAGTATAGATCACATGGTAGCATTGGTTAAGTAAAATAGTATCATAATAATGCGACTAAACTGAGTCGCATGTTAGTCTTTCTTAAAAAAATCAAAAAATGAGATAAAAATTCATTAATATGGGTCACACGGTGAAATTGGTTGAGTAAAAAAATTATTGATTAAGAGTGCTAAATTAATGTGGTCAAATCACACCTGAAGAGAGAACTTGTTATAATGTCAGATATGATGAATTAGTCCCACATGAAATATTAGATAGATAGAGTCCAATATATATAGTGAAAAAAGCTCATATTCCATGAGCTTAAGCTTTTGAGATGATTTGGTGTCCAATTCACTATATTGATCTAGTTTGACACTTTTTCAACTCCCCCAACACCTGGCCTCATGCGTGATCCGCTTAGGATCATCGACATGATTCTTCCCAGAGAGAGAGGCTCACATGGTGGTGGCATGGGATTTGACAGAGGCTAGGTACTTGAGATGTCGGAGTGTTTGTGAATATTGCATAAGGAACTCATCGAACCTGGTTTGAATGGTCCTCGCGACCGCATCCCGCACAAACAACTTTGAAGGCCACTGCATTGCCACCGATACTGATTACAATCTTGGTACCGTCGCTGGAGAAACTAACCAAGGAGGGGGAGGTGAGAGATTTAGAAGCTGGGAATTGAGCACAACTGTGCGACAGAGGAGCCAGAGCAGGCCAGTATGGAGGATATAATGGACCAATAGGTTGCAGGCATAAAACCGGCAAGGCAGAGCTAGGGTTGTGCTGGCGATGAACGCGAGGCCTGCTTGGTCATGGCATAGGCTGGAGGGGTAGGGCCCAGGTTGAAGCATAGATATGCAAAAAAAAAAAAAAAGAAGAAGAAGAGAAGAAAGGCAGAAGGATGGAAGGGAACAAAACTAGTATGGAATGAGAACTTTAACCTTTTCTTTGATTGATTTCTTCTTCCTTATAATAGACAATTGATCTCCTTTTGCTTCCTCTCTTTCTCTAGCTTTTGATCTCCCTCTGATCCTCTTTTTGTTGTTATTATTTTTTTGTACAGGTTTTTAGTCCTTTTTATAGGCTTTGAAGAAGATTTTGAAACCAAATTGAGGAGATTTGATGAGTGTGATTGGATCTTGATCTTCTTGATTGATTTTATTTTTAGAAACAAATAAGATTTAATTATAAATAAAATTATATTCCAAAATCTTGTGATTAGCATATAATTGATTGGGATTTATTTGTTCAATGAGAGAATTCAAATTGTATATCATTTTTGGATGATAAATTTTTAAGGGGGTTATTTGCAATTTTTTCAAAAAATTATATCAAAGTATACTTTTATAAATTTTAGGGGTTTATTTACAACAAAGTATATACTTATAAAAATTTAAAATTTTCAGGATTCTTTTTGAATAAAATTTAGTCATTTTGTTTGATAGACAAAACAGACTATTTGTAATTAAAAATTTTAAGGAATTTATTTTCAAATTTGTTGAAAAATTGGACCAAATATAATTTTATAAATTTTGGGTCCTTTTGTAAAAATGATACATTTATAAAAATTCTAAAATTTTTAGGATCTTTTTTAAATAAAATTTAAACTTGTTTGTAAATAAAATTTCTCGAGAGGCTTATTTACAAATTTCAAAAATTTTGAAGGTTTATTTATAAAAGTTGAAATTTAGGAATTTACTTATGAATATAAAATTTTGGGAGGTTTATTCACAAACTTTAGATTTTGCAAGGATCCATTTAAAATTTCAAAAATTTCAAAAACTTTTTTACATAATTTTTATCTCAGGAACTTATTTCAAAAAGTCCTGTCGGGGACTTATTTATAAAGATGTTATAGTTTCGTTTTGATCCAGATATTTGATAAATTTCAATCCTAACTTTGGTCCAAATAACTAGCCCATTCAGTTATCTTTAATTTGAGCCCAAAATTTTCAACAATAATCTAAATTAAATCTAATTTTTTATTGCGATTGGGTCTAATTAAGGCTTACGTTTCGATCACAATCCAGTGATATTCAATTTTGTATTTCGACTAAATTTTGATTAAATTTAATTTTAATCAAAATTGACTCAAATAGTGTCACTAGTTTAGTAGGACTAAGGAGTTGTACAAGTGTGGTTTCATCCTAATGGAGTGACAAGCTTAGTTTCATCCAAAGGAAATGACACTTGCAATTGATAAATAGATATACAAGCCTTACTTCACCTTAAGAAGTAACATTACTAGTAGAATGATTGAAGTCCTTAAAAGAGAGGCAGAGATTGTAGAGTAGGCAAAAGTTTAAGCTGTTTGAGTCAATTTTGATTAAAAATTAAATTTAATCAAAATTCAATCAGAATATAGAGTTAAATGTCATTAGATTGTAATTGAAACATAAGCCTTAATTAGATTAAAGTCTCAATCAAATTTGACTAAAAATTGGATTTAATTTGAATTTAAATTGTTAAAAAATTTGGATTTAAATTAAAGAGAGTTGATTGGATTAGATATTTAGACTAAAAATCAAGCCCAAATTTTATCAAATATCTAAGTCAAATTGAAAATTATAAAATCTATGTAAATGGCCCCTCTGACTAGATTTTTCATGTGAATAAGTTCCTAAAATAAAAATTTTTTCGAAAAAATCCTTGAAAATTTTTAAATTTCGAATTAATCCCACAAAATCTAGGGTTTGCGAATAAACTCTTAAAAATTTTATATTCATAAATAAATTCCTAAAATTTCTAACTCTCCTAAAATTTTAACTTTTGTAAATAAATCCCTCAAAAATCTTTATTTGCAAAAAAGCTCCAATTTTATTCAAAAAGAACCTTGAAAATTTCAAATGTGTTCTTTTTTTCAAAAAGACTCTTAGAATTTACAAAATTACATTTTGGCCTAATTTTTCTAAAAAATTTACAAATAAATTTCTCAAAATTTTTATTTATAAATAAGTCTAAATTTTATTCAAATTTTTTTTTGAAAATTTAGAATTTTTACACATATATCTTTTTTGTAAAGAGACCCCTAAAATTTATAAAATTATATTTGGGTCTAATTTTTTGAAAAATTTTGTAAATAACTCCCTTAAAATTCATCATCTAAAAATGATACAAAATTTGGATATTCTCAAAGGGAAAATAAATCTCAATTAATGGATTACATGCTATTTACAAAGATGGAAATGCAATTAATCACAAACTACAACATTCGAAAAGATGCCAATCATCAACCAACCCAATTTGGCAATCAAACTAATCAAAAATTTGGTTTCAAATTTTCTTGATTTGGTCTTAAATCTTCTCAAGTCCTATAAATTAATAAGAGTCTATAGCCACAAACAATGAAGAGGAATCAGATTGGGGAGAGGATCACGGAGCTATTGTAGAGAATAAGGATACAGAAAATTCAGAAAAGATTGAGATGCACATGAATAAAGGAAAAGGGAAGGGGAGGAAATAAAAAGAAAAAAATTAAAAAAATTACTGTGTAAAAAAAGGGTACTTTCTCTTCGGCAGACTCATGACCTTATTACAACCGCTCGTGGTCCTCAAAGACGGTGATGGAGATGGTGAGCCTATAACTTTACTCCAGTCACCTGTAGCCACCCATGACCCCTCAAAGACAATGGATCCTCGTCCCACCCATCATCCTTCAGGCTCACATCCAAGTCAGCATTCAAACTTGCACTTATCCAGCCTTTGGGTTAGTTAGCCTTTGGACTTGCTTTTAGCCAACATTGGGGACTCGCACTCAGCCTTTAGCGTCACACTCAGCTAACTTTTAAGCTTGCATCCAAATTAGCTTTCGGGTTCACATTTAGCTAGCCTTTGGGCTTGTACTTAACTAACTTTTGAACTCGCACTTAGCCAGCCTTGGAGCTCACATCCAAGCTAGCCTTCGGGCTCTCACTTAGCCAGCCTTCGGGTTCATTCACAGCCAACCTTTGGGCTTGCACCTTAGCCAACTTTCGAGCTCACATGTTAGCCAGTCTTTGTGCTCGCACCTACCTAGCCTTTGGGCTCACATCCAAACTAGCATTTGGGCTCACACTTAGCTAGCATTCAGGCTCACATCCAAGCCAGCCTTCAGACTTGTATTTAGCCAACTTTTGAACTCACATTCAAGCTAACTTTCAGACTCGCACTCAGCCAACCTTTGAGCTTGCATTCAAGCCAATCTTCAAGCTCGCACTTAGCCAACTTTCGAGGTCATATTTAAGCCAATCTTGGGCTCGTACTCAACCAACATTTAAATTCACATCTAAGCTAGCTTTCGGTCTCGTATATAAGCAAGCCTTCATGCTTACATTTAGCTAGCCTTTAGGCTTGTGCCTTGGCCTACCTCTGGGATCGCATTTCATCCAACCTTCGAGGTTGCACCTCAACTAGCCTTTAGACTCATACTCAAGCTAGCTTTCAAGCTCACACTCAGTCAACTTTCGGGTTCGTATCTAGGCTAATTTTCATACTCGCACCAAGTTAGCCCTCAAGCTTACACCTCTAAGTCAGTTTTTGAGCTCATGAACCAAAAAATCTTAAATCAAATTGTTTAATGTGAAGTAACTCAATCACATTGAAATTGAGCTTAGCCAAAATAAATAGACAAAGATCAAGTTGACTCATATGGACCTAAATTGATTAAATAAATGGACTAAAAGCTCAAATTGAACTGGACTACAAAAATCTAAATTTAAAATCAAGTTGAATCTAGATTAAGCTAAGTTTAAATCAAACTCTGACTGGGTCAAATCAAGTTCAAACTAAAAGTACAAACTCAAAGTCAAATCAGAACCAGGCTAGACTGAGCTTAAACTGAAACTAAGTTGAATTAAATTAACTTGAACTCGAGCCAAAGTCCAGCAGGCCTGGACTCTATAGAAATCCAACACAAAGTCAAACTCAACTCAAGCTAAATGAAATTGAACTCATACCTAAACTATATTAGTCCCGATGGAGCTAAATAGGTCCCACTGGAAATATTGAAACTTCGATAATACTTCAAAGTTATAAACAAAAGGTGATGTCACCACCTTAATCTAAACTAAAACTAGTTCAAATAGAACTAAATAAGTTAAAACTAAGACTTGTTAGGTATGCTACAAAAACCTTCAATAATACTTTAAAGTTGTATCTAATTCTACAAGCCATTGGTAACGCTATCATACTAAAGAAGTTAATTGCCAATAATATGTTCACAGTCATTAGTCACACTTCAAACTAGTCAACTCTAGAAGTCATTGACAATGCATTTTTCCAAGCTAAGTAAACCCAAAAGTATTGATAATGCTTCAAATCAAACCAAACTAAGGTAGTTTTAAACTCACTTAGTCAGTCAGCCGCAATGTCTTGTTCAAACTAAATCAACCGATGACACATTTCAAGTTATCGGCCATACTTCAAAGCTATATTCAACCCCCTAAATTGTTAATGATGCTATTGAGTCAATAAAGTCAATCAATAATACACTCAAAGCCATTAGTCACACTTCAAGCTAGTCAACCCCAAAAACAGTTGATGATGCACTCTTCAAACTAGTCCACCCTAGAAGTAGTTGACGATACATTCTTCAAGGTAGCGAACCCCACAAGTAGTTAATAATGCACTCTTTACATTAGTCAACCTCACAAATAGTTGATGGCTCACTCTTTAAGCTAGTCAATCCCACAAGTAGTTTATGATACACTCTTCAAAATCAATCCTACAAGTAGTTGACGATGCGCTCTTCAAGTTATTCAACCCCACAACTAGTTTACAATGCATCCTTCAAGCTAGTTGACCCCAAAAGTAGTTGAGAATATAATTTTCAAAGCTATATCCAACCTATAAGCCATTGGTGATGCTACCAAACCAAATAAAGTTATTGTCTATACCTTATTGACTATAAAAATACTTCAAAAACTAAAGAAGCTACCACCCATGCTATATTAACTATAGAGATACTTCAATGTCAATGAAGTTATTGCCAACACCTTATTGACTAACGAAAATACTCCAACTTGAACGAAGTTATCACCAATATCTTATTAGATAATGGAAATACTTTAAATCATGAAGTTATCACTAAAGCTTAAAACTATCAAAAATACTTTAGACCAATCTCGACAAGATGCCGGCAATGCCATCCAACAAAGTTATCATCAAAATTCAAAGCTATTGGAAATACTTTGAACTTCTCTGATTTCCTTTCATGTTCTATCGGGCGATACTATCAACACCTGCCAAAGACCAAGTTTTGAGCCAGATGTCATGTGATCTAACACGGGGGAACGGGGCGGTAGCACACATTAAAGTATTTTCTTTGCTATTTCTTTTTCTTTATTCCTTTTATATTTTTTTATAATCATATGTTGAAATTTATTGCAAAGTAAGGATATACCATTTCTTAAGTCATGTATCATTTCTTAAGATTAATCAAATGCTTTCTTCTTTTCTTTTGTATCTCTATTTTTATTAGTAGATTTTTTACTTTAGGAGGTTCTTAATAATTATCGAGATAATTAACAATAGAAGCTTGCGCCTGTTGGATGTCGATATTTTCACAATATCTAATATCATACTTCAATAAAAATATATTTTAATTTGTGATTTGAGGTCGCTTCTAACGTCTCTGCTATCTTGGGCTGTCAAAGTCGATCCCACACAATCCTAATATCAAAAAGTTCTACAATCAAGAGAGCGAAAACTTGAGTCAATTTCTTTTATGCTTCCTGATTCTCCTAAGGTTGTTTCTCCTATTGAAGGGAATAAATTATCTCATCAATGCAATGAAATGGAGGTTCTAAGATGTAGCTCCATTGGATTAGGCATTTCCTTTTACAGATGATGAATGAAGGTTCTGTGGATGTTGCTTCACAGTCATTGGTCTCTAATTGCAATGAAGATACACAAATAGGAGATGTAAATTTTATAGTTAGCATGCATTTGTCATATCTAGTTTGATTTTTTATGATTCGTATTTACTCTTCCATTAGGGTGCACTAAGCTTTCATTTGATCATATCCTTTCTAAACATACCTTAGTTGTAGGTATCTAATATGCCTTTCCAGAAAAATTTCTTTTTTCTACTTATTTTATTATATGCTATCATTTCTCTCTCCAGTTTTGTTTGAAAATATTCAGTAGATTAATATATTGGGAAATTCCATCCAATGTCCAATTCTGTCACCAAGAGCAAGAAGCCTGGTTCTTTCATTGAACATCACAAACAATTTTGAATTGGTTCTTCTCACATAGACTAATTGGATGGAAGATCATGCTCTTGGCTTACAAGAAAATTTCCTTCCCATCTCAGTAATGGATGTCACATGTAATTCCATACAATCCAACTTGTCTCAAGTTGGATCTTCATCTCAAACTAATTGCATGCCTAATGATGATGTTGTATCTCAAACTATTGATGAAATATTAGGAATAGACGTAAGGTTCATGCCCAGAGGATATGTTTTGCTTCTTTTTTGGTATGTGATGGTTTCATTTTACTATCAATTAGTTCATAAGCTGGCCTTTCTTGATCATTTCTTTCTAGGGTTACTGTGGCAGAGAAAAGACCAAAAAACCTTCTAAAGAACCTACTGAGATGGTGTAATACTTGAATGTTGAAGATTTAATGGATGAGATATTTAGTGGGATGTCTTCTTCCTTTACTATGGATGATAATGGAGGTAGTAAATCATTAAGGAAGTCAAGAAAGAGGATTAAGGGGCCATTTAATTCAATTATAAATTAGGAGAATTGGGGGGAATTGAACACCTAATTCCCCAATTTTGTCATTTGGATGCACAAAATTTTTTTGGAATTATTGGAATTAACTAATTCCAATAATTTCAAATTTTGGGTTTGAATTTCAAAGTTAGAGAGAAATTTATATTTCTGATTTGGATTTCAATGGAGCCAACATCTGACAGGCTCCCATGCAAACTCCTATTCTGGGTTGGAATTGGGAAAGAATTCAATTAATTTTTCGCTAATTCTTTCCATCACCACCCCTTTCTGTCTTTCGTCTTCCCTAATCCTAGCCTTCTTTCTCACTCCCCAATACCAACTTATTATCTCCGATGCTTCTAGTTGTTGGTTCACCCTCTTTGGCATTGCCACAGTTGTTATGGATGCTTCCTCGCGAAAACTTCTCCTGTTTCCTAATATCTTTGTATTTTTCAACTCTCTTCCTACCTTGAACCCCCTTATCCTAGCAGCAACCCTCTAAGACATCATACTCTGGCAATGGTCCACCCCATCCAATGCTTCTCAGTAGAGGTCTCTTGAGGTGGTCCACTCCAATTCAGTACTTCTTGCCAATGGCCCTCCTTGTCTCTACACTTTCATGATGATCCACCCCGATACAGTACTTCCTGTTGGTGGTCCTCCCCATCTTCACACTCCAAAGGTGGTCCACCTTGATATGTTATTTCCCAAGGTTGCTCCTCCTCTATCTGTTACCCTTCAAGGTGATGTATCTCTCTACCCTCCCTAGTGGTAGAAAAAGCTTGAAATATGATTCTATGATGGCAATTTAAGCTTCTTGTTTGATTTATTGATATTTGTTTACATTATTTATGGATGAGATGGTGATTTGGGATTCTTGTTATTAGTGATTTTGGCACGTATATGGTTGAGATGCACTTTTATTACAACCATTACTAGCCATTGTTGTATGTAGGGTTACAAGTTGGATGTTGCTATGATGAATTGCGTGGTTCAATTGGCCTACACTCACATGTTGCAAAATTACATTTCATGAATTGGCCAATTTATGAGTTTACTTTGGTTTTGCTTTTGTGATCTATGATGAAAATATTATGCTATAGTTTGAGAACCCATTTGTGATATTATGTATCTATAAAGAATCAGTTCTGGGTTTTAGATTTTGATATGCAATACTATCTCTTTTTCTATCTGTCAATGATGAAAACTTAGTGTCTATGAGTAGCTATTTGTGATAATTTTACATGTTAGATTTATCAACAAAAATAGGAATGTAATATGGTTTGTTGATTAGTTGCAAGCCTAGATCTTGTGCTCAGTACTGACATGGATTGTTGATTGATAGAAGTCAGCAAAATTAGGACATATATCATTTTGGCATGATATTAATATGTGACCAAGAGATTTTTATGAAACTATTCATGTATATTGCAATATTAGATCAACCTAGAAGGTTTAAAAGAAGAGATCACAAAACTCGCCAGTAGATAAAGTCACTTAGTGACTTAGAAAACATTGTGTAGGATAGGCCAGACTTGCTAGATGCACAAGCTCTTCACCTTCTAGCGAAACATCATCAATAGGTGAAGATGACTTTTTGGACCTAGAAGGCTAATCTGCAGGACTAAAAGGGTCGGGTGAGCTTCGAGGGAAGCTATAGGAGTCGAAGTAGTAGAAGCAATGAAAGATCGTGAGTCATTGATAGATTGCAAGAATAAGTCCATAAATAGGTCAAACTTAGGTTTCTTCAAGCATTAATGATGTCATACCTACAATACATGTATCCATTAGAGAACCCATCCATAGTTCGATCAGCAAGTTCATCTTGATATTTGTCTGCCTTCTTGAACTTTACCATCACCTCCCTCTGACCAATGTCAATCTTGGCACACGACTTGGTTATGGGCCTTCTTTGCCTCTTTCATCTTCGCCTCAAAGCTTGAGGCTCAACCCTCAACAAGCTTGGCCTTCTTTGCCTCTTTCATCTTCGCCTCAAAGCTTGAGGCTCAACCCTCGACAAGCTTGGCCTTCTTCTTAGCATCTTGAGATGCCTTTTGGGCTTTTTCAACCTCTTTTTGGCATCAGAAGCCTCCTTTTTGGTTGTGCTTAGCTGGTCCTTAACCTTCAAGAGTTCTTCTTCAAGTATGGCTACCTTTTGATTCCCAGAGTTAATCATGACTTGGGCCTTATTCTTGTACTACTGGAAAGATACTAGTCTCCCCAGAACGTCCTTTGTGATAGTAGTGAGCTTCCACAAACAATCCTTGACTTCAAAGAGAATGGAAGGGGCAAAAAAGAAAATAAGGGCGATAAGTCAACTCACTCTTCTAAGGCCATTGTTCAGCTTGGCCATCATAAACTTATTGGACTAGAGCTTGAAGTAGCTCCTAGGAGGCACAGACACTGGTTGCATGTCCTCTCGGTTGATGACTCAAGCCCTACAGGGAGATGGCACCTCAACAAAAGTAGCACTCTTGTCCTTTGGTATAGAAAAAACATGTGTTGTTGAAGTAAATTTTGGGGCTAGTGTGACCTCAGGAGTCTCACCTCATGCCGCTACAATCGAAACAAGGGTAGCGATGTGCCTTTTCCCTTTTCTCCTCTCTAGTTGGTTTGGAGGAGGTTAAGCATAAAGGTACAATAACTACCTAAGAGGGGAAGAGGGTGAATTAGATGTTAGAGAGAAAATAGCACTTTTTCAATGAAAACAAAAGCCAATTTAATCCACCAAATCAATTTCAAACAAATCTCAAACAGTTACAGGTGCTAATATATAAATTAAGTAAAGAAATGGTGTATCGTGATGTAATGTGGTTCGGAGATTAACCGCTTCTACTCCATGGCTCTTGTTTCACTCTTGAGAACTTTAACTCTTCACTAGAATGTCATTTTTTCAATGAAGCCAACCCCTTATACTTGCTTTTGCACCAACTAGTAAGATGAACTCCAATTCGAAGCTTATATCTCTCAACCACTCAAAACAATTTTGGAGTGGATTACAAGTGAAAATTAAAAAAAAATTGTATAAGTTAAGCTCGCATAAAGATCTCTCAAGATTGAGTGAAAAGACAGTGAAAATTTACTTAAGATTTAAAAATTTAGAGTAATTTAAAGGCTAGAGAGCTAAAAAGGCTTTAATATCTTTTTTACAATAATAAGAAGTTGCAAAAATCATTTAGAGAAGTCTCTTCCACTCTATATATACCTTTTGGGTCGAATGTAGCCATTATAGGTGAAATCCCATTGCTAAGTTGGCTCAAACAATTAAAAAACTAGTCGTTAGTCACATAAAAATTGCAAATTGGTTGACCGCTCGGCCAACGTGTCATCCAATACTGTAAAAACTCAAACCTAATTTTTCCAAACCAATCATCCAGTTCTATGACAAACTCAGACCTGATTTTTCTACAGTCAATCGTCTGGTTGTGCTTAGGTTTAGAAGTTTTGAATCTTTTGTTTGATACAATTGGTTATCCGCTAAGCTAAGAGGACATTCACTTCCATCAAAAAAACTCTGTTAAGAGCTTACTGTAGGACTATACGTGACAAAAAACTTTAAATAATTAATTTTAAGGTAAATTATTAACTTGATTAAAAAAAAGAAAAGCTAAACCTATTCGATGTTGAGTTCTTCAGTTACTTTTATAAGGTCCGGTGGGGCCAGTGGGCCAATAGGCAGGCAGTGAGCCTGTAACTCGTAGCAGTTATCTTTAGTCCCATATCGACAAAGTGTTGGAGTTGAGACTGAGCTAAATATGATGACTGCCGTAGACCCAATAACGAGGTATTTTTCCAAGAAACTGGGAAAAACAAATCCATGGGGTCGGGTGAGCCGTAGGCCGCAGATGCTTAGAAACAATATCGTGCTGGGTCGGGGGCGTCACATAGTGGTATCAGAGCCACTCCGCACCTCTTGACCGATGTGAGCTAACTAAGCGAGAATGGTGAGCCCTTAAGGGGGGAGATTGCAAGGCTCGGTGGGGCCAGTGGGTCTGTAACTGGCAGCAGTTATTTTTAGTCTCACATCGATAAAATGTTGGAGTTGAGACTGGGCTAAATATAATGATTGTCGTAGACACAATAATAAGGCCTTTTCCCAGGGAACTGAGAAAAACGAAACCCTGGGGTCAGGTGGACCGCGGGCCGCAGACGCCTAGGGACAATATCTTGCTGGGTCGGGGGCGTCATAACTTTAGCTTTGTTTATGTTATCCTCAAATTTGCAAGTTGTCATAGACATTTTAATGCCACTTCAAGCCATCTTATGATCTCTTTAATTCGCGCCTGCTAATCTATCATCGCACTTCTCTTTCTTTAAAGCTTTCAAATATGGCCTTGAGAGTTTTAAGTACTTTGGCTACAAACACAACTCAAGTAGACATCAAATATAGTTTGTTCATCATCAAAACTAGAAAGACTAATAAAACATCCTCATCCTCATGCTCCGTTAAGGAGGGTTGTGCTTCTTAGCAACCGAAGAATGGGAAGAGCTCATCTTGCTCACATTCTCACTTGGGAGCAGCTAGTTGGGGAAACTTATTCCCTAAAGCATAGTTGATGTGCCAAGCATCACCTTTCACTACAAAAGGAACAACAAGTGCTAAAAGAATAGGCACTAGAAAAGCATAAGACAGGCAGCTTGAAAGCGTGTCACCTACCAAGCTCTCAAGCTACACTAAGTCTCATACAATCATAAGTATTCTTTTGAACCCCACAAAGGAATGTTTCTTTTACTCTCAATAACAAATTTGCCCCAATGAGCCAGACTATCAACATCGAGCCCATAAAGCTTGAGCCTTTTATCACACTTAGAAGGTGCTTCTATACTGAGAGGAAGCCCTAGATCATCGAAGCATAGGATCCTAATGTGGTACTCCTTCCAACTATGAATAGAAGTGGGGTTGACCTAGAACAATCATTGACTCTTTCAAGAAGATATGTACTAGTTCCCCTCATGATCCCCAATCTGACATAATCAGTAAGCTCCCTTGAACACATTTATGGAGGGAGTCACTTTGTGAGTTATGGAGAACACTCGAAATAAAATGCTATCATGTTGGGTGTTACTAATTCCAAGGGTAACTCACAATGCATGAGGTGGTCCCAAACGAACAAAGGAAGGAGAACCAAAGTTTTGATCTCAAACTGAATCTAGAAAGCATTGAGTAGAATGGCAAACCTTGAGGTGTCTCGACTATACTTGGGTCATGAGGAAAATGTGCTACCTCAAGGTGAGTCAGAAAACTAAAATCAAAGAGAAGACAACCGACCTGCTTCTCAGATATCACTCATTTTGTCGACCAAACAAGAACACGAGAAGAAGGACTACATATTGGGGCCATACTCTAGGAGGCTTGAACACATGGGCCAAACTAGAAAGAAGCTCGACATAATTACTCTACAAATCATGAATTGGCACCTCGACCGAAGGAATGGATAATCTCTCTCTCACTCACATTTGAGCTCGAGGAAGGTGAGCCCAAGTTCCCACTAGAAGCGACGTCCATTGAATCTAAAAATAGGAGCACTATTATCAAAAAAGGGAAGCTACGATCCTAACTCAATTAAGGGAAGCTCGGACTCAAATCAAAATCAAAAAAGAGGCAAAATCAGGAGAAAAATGCATTAGGAAAAGATGAAGGTGCAATGGCCGCGAAAGTAAAGTAAAAATCTCCATAAAACATCAAAACCAAAGCACAGGGATGGAAAAAGAAGCCTACTCGACATCCTTGAGGAAGATGAAGTCTTTGGTGAGGAAGATGAGAGGGTGAGGCAAGAACTGTATGTTGAAGTTGACCAAACTCTGAAGGTGATGTAGAGTAGAGAAGAAAAGAAAACCTCTCACCAACTTCCTCCTTATGAATTGAAATCAATGGTCGACACCAAGCCAGAGTTGCCTCGTGATCAATGTCATATACACATATTGCTATAGTGTAAGTAAATGCTGATAACATATGTCATCACTTGGCTAGAGCTTGAAGGACAAGAAGCCACAAGAAAAATCGCAACATGGCGATGATTTTGCTCTGCCCTTGACGATAAGTGTCCCTGACACCTCACATTCATCAAGGCATGAAACTTGAGGGGAGAGGCATGTAAGGCACATCGAGCAAGAAAGAATCATTGCTAATGATTCAACAAAGGCAAAGACAAAAAGGTAAGTGAAAAGTAAATTCATTAATTGAAAAATAGTTATAAGAAAAGAAGATGAGCTCCCAAACGAGACAAAACAAGACATAAGCCTATTAGGGCTAAGAAGGATCATCTCCGAAAGCTCAACCTTTAACAACTCCAAAACTCTTACCTACTTGTGAACTATGAGACTTCCGAGCCTTGGTGATGAGCCTCGGGAAGGCGGGAGAGGCCTTGAGGGCAGGGGCAGAGGCGGAAAAGAATGGCAACAAGGGGAAAAGGGCTTCTGTGAATTTTTGCCACCACAACACTCGAAAGGTAGGGCTGCAGCTACCACCAAGCCTGAACCTTGCCCACCCCATAGAGGAAGAGGTCATGAAGGTCAAAGGTTCAGCCATATATTGTGTTAATCACCTTGGCCCTGCTCCACAGCTTGGGCCACTCATAACTTAGCATAGGAGCGAGCCTTGTCAGCTCGATGAGTCCTTCTTCACTCATTCCAAGCGTATGAAGAAGGCCTCTCATTGTCTACTCCTGGAGGGTCCGTTGTGGGATGTGAAGAGACTTTGTCAAAGCTCCTCCACTTCATGTCGGGCATGATTGAGCTCGTACAACAAATTGTTATGAGTTGACTCTCCCTGAGATGCCTCCTCATGGAGGATCAGCAAGCACCTAAACATATTTCAGACAATGTCACCAAGTTACAACAAAGCAAAGAAGATATTAACCTACCACAATAATATAATGAAGAAGATGAATTGTAACATTTACCTTTCCATGAAATTTAGCATAAAGAGTGGCAAGAGTCGTGCCAAGCCCAATAACTCTGAATAGGGGAAAGCCCTCCCATGGAGAGGGGTAAGTATGTGCATCATCCAAAAAGGCAAAATTACAATATTGACTTGCTACACAACATTGAGAAGAAAAAATATGGTTGCAAAAAGTGAACAAAAAAAAAAAAAGATCACAAATGACAAGTGTGAGAAATACCTCCAAAGATGCTCCTTATATAGCCATAAATCGATAATTTGAAAGGCAGTGATTGTCCATAGACAAAAGGTCGTATCTAAGAAAGCCAACATATACAAACAACATCTAAGGAAATGCCTCAAGAGTTAAAGTACAATATTGGCCGCCATATTATTAAATGGAAAGCCATGAAAGATTGAATGCTTTAAATCCTCAAAAGCAACAGTTGCCTAAAAGCATTGTCAATGCAAGCCCTTGCATTCATGTGACAAAAAGCCAATGAAGGGCTTAGGAGCCATAATGTGTCAAAAGACATAATCGAACCAAAATTGAAACCATGATCAATCAAAGATCGAATCGAATTGGAACTCGTTGATCTTAACATTTTCTTCTACATCTCAGCCAAACAAGACGCAAAAGAGCCAAGCTACATAGCCTGATATACAGACATGGCCCAAGGCCATTGAGCTCCACAACTTGACCAAATCCAACCCACAACACCCAAGCGATGATACCTTAGTGTTTCATGTGCACTCTCCATCTACGTGAGCATCAACCTCCATAGTAGTTTAGAAGATAAACTCATACAATCGTAACTATTTTTTGCTCCACCTCCTACTACATGACAAAATCTCTTAAGTCATGGTATGAAACATTAGGTGAATTCTCCAAAATGCTCTCGGGTAACTTACACACTAATCACAGTAGAGTTATCCAAAGAGGTCAGATCAAATTATCCAAAAAATCTTATAAAATAGTGTCCAAGAATTGAGATAAAAGGGCTTCATCTCCTTCAATTTCTAAATCTTTTTTTCATATACTATGCTATACTTATAGCTTCTAGAGAGTAAAAGAGAGATATTGAGTTGAGTATCAGAGCATACTCTCTCGATCATCACCAAATGGGTAGTTTTTTTTTTGTTTCTGTATAGGTTTGGATTGGTTAGAGATGACTAAGAGAGCTGAAAGTCTTAAGAGTTGAATAAGGTAGACGCAACAAATTCCTTTTAGTTGTCATCTGTTTCAATTTTATTGATATAACTACTTTTTTAGCTCTACAAGAGGCAGTTAAGGGTCTCTTTAGATTGAAATAATTGTAAGAAAATCATGATTAATCGGTTGATCGAGATTAAATGAACCTTGTGACATATGGTATATCCATTTGGTTCGATGAAAGATTGTTGGTTGGTGGCCTAGTTATCAAATAAAAAATTAACATAGTTTGTCATGACATTTTTACTAAACTTATATTAAAATGCTATTTAGTTTGAAAATCTTCTTATGGAGCTATGCTATGGATCAAGGTTTTAAAATTTGATTTTGGGATTAATTTTGACACTCATCAAAACTTATATATTTTGATTATTAATTTGGTTTTGGCTGTGTCGACTATTTCGACAATTTCCAATATTTCATGGTATTAAAAATACTAAAATTTTGAAATAATTTTTAAACTTACTTCATTGTAGTTTAAGCCGAAATCAATACATTCACTTCGTTCGAAATCTAAGATCCTATTATGAATCAAATGCTAGATTCAGAAGGGACATTTGGTTTGAAATTAAAAAACCCGCAATTAAAATTTTTTCTATAATTAAATTATTTTTAAATTCTGAAAAATATGAACTATATAGTCGGATTAGTTCTAAACTCATCCAAAATTTTAAAACAATGTGTACTCTTGTTGGTCTCAATATTGTCATTGAGAGCAACTAATATATACTCTTGTTGGTCTCAATACTGTCATTGAGAGCAACTAATAAATACTCTTGTTGACTCTTCGACAATGTAGTCCTGATAATAATAGTCCAATAACTCTCAAACCTGAGTAAGGAAGTGATCATCTGCATACAGGTTGGTAGTTCGACGCTGGTGTCAGGAGCAGACCTTGCTTTGAGTAGCATTCACAATATCAAGGAACCACCGCTTTCGATCTAGGAAGAAGTAGACTCATCTGATACTAACCTTCTTCCATCCACGACAGTAATCGAAACTAGAACCCTTGCATGAGCTTAAAATTTTGTTGTCTTCGTAGCGATATGAGTATGAAGGAGCAGCTTGTAATCTACATCTGCGTGATGGCCCAAGAAATGAGATAATAAATAGATGAATGATGTACTTGTTGCTAATGTCATATCCCTCTGTCATTTTGTTTTCTGTGTCTCTTCTTGCTGCTCTAATATGTTCGTGTCACATCTTGAAGTTAAAAATATGGGTTCCACTTTCAACATCCGCATCGTTCGATTCGAAATTAGTATTAAAATTAAAATCAATACTAACAAATTCTTTTATAAATTAATATTTTTTTATTAAAATTAATTTTATAATAATTTAAATTTTAAAAAATTATTTAATTTTTTATAATAATTTAATTTACTAACTTTGAAAAATAAATAATATTAATTTTGTAAAAAAAATTTTAAAATCAGCTAATTTTGATCCTAATTTTAAATTAAATGGTGCCTTAGGCAGCCCAAGTCTCATATCAGATTAATTTAGGTATTACAGTTCATTTCACTCCTCGGAGAGAAACAAGGGTTTAAATTTTGGGTGCTGATAAACTTTGTTAACAATGACAATTAACAAGGGGTTTTTTTGCTAATAAATTTGATTGACAGGTATAAGACAAAACAGACGGGGATAATTGTAAATTGTAATCGCCTGCGAGCTCGGGCCTAGGTGAGGTTGACACAATTCTGGGCCCAGGCCCGTTTATAACCTTAATTTTATTTCTTTTGGCAAATGTTTATAACCTTAGTTTTCACGCAAATATTCTAACCGTCTCCTCCAACGAAAGCTCTCTCGCTCGCTTCTTCTCGCCGAAAGAAACTCTCGCGCTTTGACAAGCTCTCTCCCGCCCTCTCTCTCTCCCCCTCCGAGCGCTCTGGAATCAATTTTCTTCTTTATTTGGGTACGTGATCGTTACTTATTTGTTGATTTCTCTCTTTATTTGATGATTCTCTATTTCCTTTTGAATTTCATGCGGTTCTTGGACTCCCACAATCTTCATGTTCCCTCTCCTATTTTCTTGCTTTTGGAACTCGATTTTAGGTTACGAATTTTGTGCGGGTTTTTCCTTTTTTTCTGGCTAAGCAGTACTTTGTTCTAGTTAGTCGGCATTGTGTTTATTTAATCGTTCTTGATGTTCTTTTGCTGAAGATGATTGGGTTTTACTTCTTTCTTGGAATTGTATCTGTGGTTGCTATTTCATTGTTCTTTTAATTCAATTTCTTTTCTAACGTTCTTGCTTTTTTTAATTTATTTTGGCGATTTGGTTTTAGTTTGATTCAAGTGCTGCTAGTATTTTCTGCTCTTTTTTTATTGTTTTTTTTAATCCAGACGCTTGGATCTTATGCTATTCTGTGCCTAGTTTTAGACTCATCTTGTTCTTGAACTTGCTAGTTAGAATATACTCCCATAAAAGGCCACTCTATTTTTGGCTGTCATCTTTTGGCTCTGTTTTTCCTTTGTTTGTCTCGATTTTGCATTTGCTGATTGCTGGCTTTGATTTTTGGCAGATATGATGCAACCTTCTGGTGGTTCGTCTGTTTCAACCATGAGTGCACAGACAAATACTGCTATTACTCCATGTGTTCTTGTCCCTCAGTTAGTGTATGATAGTGTGTCAACTGCTGTTGCTGGACAGCCTTTGTTGCAGATTGTGGGAATCCCATACCTAGTTTTGGGGCATCTTCAGCATTTGCAGTTGTCGATTGTCTCTCCTTATCTGGTGTTAGCTGGTAAGTGCTCTTGGTGCTATGTTGTTTGTTTAGGATTGTGTTCTCTTTGTCTAGACTTGCAAACGGGACTGAATAATTTAGATTATGGTATTTTGGCAACTCTGGCAAAATTGGTGATATGCCTTCTTCCTATTGTAGAAGATGGGATTTTCAGATGCATATTCTATCTTCTATTTCCTTTATAGTCCACACATATTTTATATTCTATCTTCTATTTCCTTTATAGTCCACACATATTTTGGAGAAGGCTGCTTCAATTATTAAATTGCTGTGCATATGGAGTTTTTAGTGTTAACTGATGGCATGTGTCCTGGTCAGTGTGAATTTATATGTTTTTCAAAATTCCAAGGGCACTGATAGTTGCGACTGTTTATGGTTGTGCAAACGACACCTTGTACATGAGATTTTGAACCATGAGTAATATTGGGAAGCGCATAATTTTAATTTGGATGCTTGGAGAAACATGGCTGATTTCTGAGTAGGTTGATAGCTATTGGGAAGTCTCAGACATTATTGGTGCTCAATTCTGATCCATAGCAAGTTGATCATTGCAGTAGGTTTCAAATTATAGACACATTAACAAAATTTGATGCTTAAAGAACCATGCATCTATGTTGTCAGATAGTCATTTAGACTAGCCACTGCTAGGTCCGATGCGATTATATCGGAAATAAGTTGTTCTTACTGGTGTAGTTATTATTTCAAAGGAATAATATCTACTGTAAAGTATTTTTCCATATTTGATTCATAATTCTTTTTGCGTGTCAGTTTTATTTCCAAGATGAAAATTATGTTCGAGTTGTCACCAATGAACTGCACTCCTTTCTTTAATGTGGACATGGAATTATATGTGTGTTGTCAGGGTCATCTTTATTTGGACAGAAGCCTGCCTTTGGAGGCTTTGGTTCAAGTCCCAGCCAAACAAGTCCATTTGGTGTTGGTTTTCAACAAATACAACCAGCATTTTTTAGCAACAGATTCAGTTCTGTCCTAGCATTTGGTGCATCAAGTCAACCTGCATTAGATGCTACTAGGTCACCAGCATTTGGCTCTTCTATCACACCTGCATTTGGTGCTTCAAATACCCCAGCTTTTCGTGCCACTACTACACCAGCATTTGGTTCTTCGAGCACCCCAACATTTGGATCTATGTTGACTCCATTATTTGGTAGCACAGGAGCAGCCTTTGGGGTTTACAGTACTCCTGCATTTGGTGCCACATCTGCCTTTGTCACTCCAAGTATATCTATATTTGGATCAGCAAGTACTCCATCATTTGGGGCATTGAGTACCCTCGCATTTGGATCTTCTAGCACACCTGCCTTTGGTGCATCAAGTACTCCCTCCTTCAGCTTTGGTTCAGCTCCTTCCTTTGGCCAGTCAGCATCAACATTTGGAAGCACACCATTTGGGACAACCCCTTCACCCATTGGTGCTCTGAGCTCTGCCTTTCGTGAGTCTTTTCGTAATTGCATTACGAGATATAATCTAAAATAAACTGCCCTTGCTTTCTTATCTCCAACTTTCGTACTTCTTCTTTGGGCACAATGAAACTGTGGATAAGTTGTCCAAAAGCATTCCATTGTCATGTTTCTCGAAGAATAGACTAGCCCTTAGTTTTTTTTTCTTTTTTGTGCTTAATATCTTTGCAAACGTCAATGTCTTGCAGGTACTCAGGCAACAACACCTTCATTTGGTAGCCCAACTTTTGGACAGTCAGCTTTGGGGCGTCAAAGCGGGGGGAGTAGAATTGTATCATTCACCCCAACACCTGAAGTTGATGGCGCAACTGGCACACTGCCTGCTGAAAAACTGGAGTCTATCTCAGCCATGCCTGTTTACAAAGATAAAAGTCATGAGGAACTGAGGTGGGAAGACTATCAACTTGGTGATAAAGGTGAGAACTGATACTTACAAGCTTAGGTTGATCAGTGGTATGTGAACCAACCAGTTTGCACATTTAAAATGATCGAATGAAATGTTTAGTGTTACATATGTGGAGTTTATGGACCTTTAAATGTTTTTCTTTTCTAGTACTGAAGGAGCATATGCATTGCCTAGAAAGTTGATCTAGCATTTATCTAAAGTGGCACAAACTTTTTTCGTATGGACAAGTGTCACACTGTTAGCAAAACAAAGCACTATTTCCAACTCATAGTTTTGAATGTAAGGTGGATTACCCATTCTTGGTGTCAGCCTTAACTTTATCATCAATTACCTAAACTTTATAATTGTAGCTAGTTTTTCCTCACAATGTTGCATCGTACATGCTTTGGTTGTTGATGCCGGATACACCCCATATTAACACACAATGTAGCTTATATTCTAATTCCATTAGTATGCTTGACTGTTATGGGTTTTTCTTGAATTCGGCAAATTGCTAATTTCTTTTCATTTCATGTTTGAAAAATCAAATTTCAGGGGGTCCAAGTCATGCTGGACAGCCTGCTGGTGGCATTGGCTTTCCTGGTATTCAATCAAACCCTTTTGGTTCGGCTAGTGCCTTTGGTCAACCTCCGTCAAATCCCTTCACCTCCTCTTCAGCGCCAAACCTTTTTCCCCTCAAAAACCCCAACTTTTGGTTCATCTGGCTTTGCTTCTTCATCTGCTTCAGCTTTGGCCTCCCCTTTTGGTGTAGCGTCATCAGGCCCCTTTGGTTTTACTTCCTTTACCCCTTCATTATTTGGGGTTCTAGAGCGCCTGGTTTTGATTCCACTTCTGAATCCTTAATTCTTGGTGGAACTACCACACCGGCTGTTGGTTCTTCATCATCCCTTTTGGTACTTGGGTTACAGGGTCTAGTTCTTCATTTGGTTCTAGCCTGACGTTTGGTAATACTCAAATCATCTGGGTTGTTTCAGTCCTCGGCTCTATCCCTTGGGCAGATATCTACCCTGTTTGGACAGCCAGCAACTGGTTTTCAACAGACTGCCTGCTTTTGGTTCAAGCCTGTTTAGCACGCCATCAATGGGTTTGATAACTAGTTCAGCTCCTTCATTAATCCCAAGGTAATAGCTTGACAGCATTGTACTGCCATGTTGATGTAGTCCATATTGGATACATTTACTGAGAGCGCTCCAAGGGTTTTTGCTATGTGACATGTGCTTTTTAGTTGAAATGTTTTACAGACAGCAATCCATCAAATCAAATTTCATCTTCGTTTTACTTGAAAAAAGAAAAAAAGTCCGTCTTCATTGTTGATTTGGAGATTAAATTTCACTGTTATGGTTTGTGCTAGAAGGGCTTTTATGTTTTGCTTTCAGCTGCTGTTGCCATAGCCCACAATGGTTTTAAAACCCAGTTGCGTCTGAATTGAGTTACAACTTGTCCGCTTGGTAACATCGTAGGAAGGGTGCAGTCGAGAATCTTACATATAAGATGCTCGATATATTATTATTATTATTATTATTATTGTTATTTTTACCTTTATTATATATGTTTCAACTGGCAAATGTCACACGAAGCGGAACAGATCGTATATTAAACCCAACCAAAGAGACACAGGATCCATTTGGTTTGAAACTAAAAAATTAGATAATCTTATTTTGAAATAACATCTTTAATTTATCTTTAATTTAATCGAAATTAAATAGTCTAATTAAAAAATAAAATTATTTTAAATCAAATGCTCCCTTGGTCAGACATATTATATATATTTTGTTTTAAAAAAGGTTTTGACAATTACATATGAATAGAAAATTATTATGACCATTGCTAGAAATTATGTTCTTGTCATCCTCTAAGCAAGCATGACTGGCTGTTTGGTTAATTAAAAATATCGTGTATTCTTTTCTTTCACTGTAGTATATTATGTAAAGAACAAACAAATCATACGTTAGAAAAATGATAGAGAGAAAAAAATGTAATTAAAACAAAGATTGTCAGGTTTAATTTGAGGTTTTAAGAAATACCAAGACAAATTTTTTGTAATTATTAGGATTGTAGGGACTAAAGTGCAATATATCATAGGATTTCAGGGATTCCTATATATATATATATATACTTATTGCAGGCCTTGTAAATTACAAATTTGTAATTAACGGAGAAAATATAAATCCTCCTTATGACGATGTATGTGTTGCGTTTGTGTGGGCTTTGCAATTAACTCACTATTTTCATTTGCATAGGTCCCAAGCTAAGCTCGGTAGCGAGAGCCTTTCCTCGCCAATCAGGGGCACTGCGCTTCGGAGGGAGGGAGTTTCCAAAACGAATACCCATTATATTTGACTTTTCAAATCGTAAGTCTCGCTCTTCCGCGTTTCTTTTTTTTCTTCTCTTTAATTAATCATAACAATAATAATAATAATAATTCGTAGAATATTATTTTTTATATAAATTTTCCATGGATGAATTTTTTCGATTGAATTTTTTAAAATTGGTTCTCTAAATATTTTCTTTTGTATGTAGTTTTTGCAATATTTCTTTTCTTAACGAGATATTGGGCTTCATAAGAAAATAGTGATTAGCTTTTTAAAAATTGGGATCTTTTTGTTTTCTTTGATTGTTTTTTTATCTTTAGTTCGAGGATGAAGTTCTTTATGTTTTTTTTATTTTTTTAATGCTTGGTTTTTACTGATTCTGATTAATGCTCTCGCGCCATAAGTAATGCAACTTCTGGGCAATCCTTTGGCAACCCCTCTGGTTCTTCGGTGTTTGGACAAGCAAGCAGTATATACTATGCACTGTTTGGATGCGTTTAAAAAATTTGAAATTGACAAAATTGATAGACTTGAGAAACAATCTCCTCAATTCTTTTTGATTTTCAAATTTAACGGAATTAAATAATTTCATAATATTTTTAAATTTGATTTCACCTCCCAATTTCACGATGTTAGGGAGCCTAGGATCAAGGTCAAGATTAGTAAATTATTTTTATAAATTAATAAATATTTTTTTATTAAAATTAACAATTCAATAATTTAAAATTTAAAAAATTATTTAAATTTTGTATAATAATTTAATTTTATAATAATATAAAATAATAAATATTAATTTTATAAAAAAAATAATTCTGAAATTCCAAAACAAATGGCGTCTGGGAGACTAAAATTTGTGTGGGGCCCACCCGCCCGGGGTCTCACATGGGAAAGGGCTGAATCCACTGTCCAAATCCTTTCATCCCAGTTGAGAGCCCCGCTCTCGCTCGAGCCGATCTCTTCACCGTCCGTCTGCCGAACTACTTTGCCTCGGGTGAGTGTCTTTGCTTCGCCGACGCACAACACTATTCCTTCCCCGTCCGTGGCGCGATCTTCTCCGGCCCCGGGTGAGTGTCCTTGCTCCGCCCACTCTCAACCCTGTTTCTTCCCCGTCCGTCGCGCGATCTGCCCCGGCCCCGGGTGAGTGTCCCTGCTCTGCCCACGCATACCCTCTGTTCATCCCCATCTGTCGCGATCTCCGTCTCCGGGTGAGTGCCCCTGCTCCGTCCACGCGCATTGCTATTCCTTCCCCTCCGTCGCGCGATCTGCTCCGGCCTTGGGTGAGTGTGATTTCAATAACAGTTTAAAGGATGCTTTTTAATTGTTGAGTGATGCGTGAGTTACATGATTTGGTCACTTGTCTTTGTTACTCGTTATCAGTTCGACAAGTTTTGTCATTAGGAATATGAGACACGATTTCAAGCCTTTAGACTATTTTGAGACTGAGATTGCTGTTCTGATCCCATTCCACTTGTAATTTGGTCATATTTCGTGGGTTTTGGATGTTTGCCAATAAAAACCTCATGTTTCAATTTCAATTTCTTTTTTAAACTTATGTTGTCCGTCCCCACCCTTCTTGACTCTCTGGCTTTAAGTGAAGGATTTTGGTATTTTGCCTTTTAAAAGGTTACAAGCTTGCTAAACTTGTGTGTGCATATTTATGATCTTGTTTTATTCTTGCCTAAGAGATGATTTAGGTCATACTTATTTCTTAATTTCTTGTGGTGAAAATTAATCCTTAGTTTCAGAAAATATCATTCATGTAGCAAATGGTCAATTATTAGTGAATTACCTTTCTGTCTAGCTGCAAATTAGCTCTCTAAAATTGCAGCATATATTCTCAAGTGTTTCATATAGTGTTATTGATTTTCAAGATACCATATCGAGGTATTTTGTGATTTTTATGCTTAGTTAGCTTGTGCTGTAATTGATAATTCTTGGTATTGATCTTCATAAGAAGTTCACTTCCATGATTCAGATAACTCTTCCAAAGTTGAGATGTTTTTCATATTTTTCTTTCTACTTTTGCATTGTTGTCAGGAAAATTCCATTGTGGTGTTATTTATGACTACAGAATCAATTTTCACAAGGAATCTTTTACCTATATGTGTCTTGTTCTCAAGGTTTGATGTATTACTGTTTTGCTTACCTCTTTCTATGTTTGGTTTGTAAACTGTTTTGGTTTCCCCGAGAATTTTTCTTCCAGCAAAAAGGGCAACTTTGAATTTTGTCATGTAACTTCTGCCTAAGTTAAGCAAGCTACCAAACAAAACATTGATCCATTTGTGCAGTCTTGTTTATGAAGAGACAATGGTAGCAAACTGTGGGCTTGATTGCATCTACTAAATACCAAAGAATCAAAGTTCATATTTTCTAACCATCTAAGATGATTCTTTTATGAATCTTATTATTATTTGTTATGATTTTTATATTGTTCGTCAATGACATGACCATTGTTAATCATTCGATTGGCAAAAATTTGGCTAATAGATGGTTGATAACGAGGATATAGAAACTCTAAACAAGCTAGATTCACTGTTATGGTAGCCATATGTGTAGTAATATGGAATATTATTCAAACGAGAGTCTGATTAAGTAGAGAACCTGTTGCAAACAGAGCGATGATTAGGGATGGGATTATCAATCTTATCTAGCATGGTGGGAGGACCGCTTGTCATGATTATTTGAGGACAGACCTTCATGCATTTCATAATTTGGTAATGCTTGGGCCTAGGGATTGAGTTGTCATGATTATTTGAGGACAGACCTTCATGCATTTCATAATTTGGTAATGCTTGGGCCTAGGGATTGAGTAGTATTATTATTGTTATTGTTATTGTTATTGTTATTGTTATTGTTCTTCTTCTTCTTCTTCTTCTTCTTCTTCTTCTTCTGCTTCTTCTGCTTCTTCTGCTGCTTCTGCTGCTTCTGCTTCTTCTTCTGCTGCTTCTGCTTCTTCTTCTGCTTTTGGTAATGCTTGGGCCTTGCATATTCTTCTTCTTCTTCTTCTTCTTCTTCTTCTTTGATTTGGTAATGCTTGGGCCTTGCATTTGATGATTGCTATGGTGGTGGTCATGATGATGATGATGATGTGTAGTAGTTTTTCAACAGAATCTCTAAGGCTTCAATTTTTGGTTGCTTGTTGGAGAATCAAATATGAGACTCATTGCAAAATTGGATATGATAATGGTGGTTTCACTAATTTTGGTTTTTCTAAGGTTGGGTCCATGTGGAATTTATAGGAAGAAAAGGAATATTTGGTTATGTTTTATGTAGTATAATTAATTTTTGGTGTTCAATGGTAGGCTAAGTGAGTTGATTTGACTTGTGTTAGGTTCATATTTTCTAGATATTTTCTCTGGTTATCTTTTATTATCTTATTTGAAATTGTGCATAAAATTCTGCAAAAGCTTTAGTAATTTTGCTCTCAGTGCAAATTTTTTCCAGATATATTTGGGGATTCAGATTCTATTGATGACAGTCTTCTCCCACCAGCCACAAATAATGGTATTGTGATGAATGAACAAACATCCAAAAGAGGTTCCTTTTCACTTCCATACTTCAATTTTTTATTGGGCTAAATTATTTGTTTCTTCATTGGCAGAACGAGCAGTGGGTAATTTCCAACCCAGACCACACCTGAGAACTACAAAGCCTGTGATTGCATCGGCCATTTTTTCCAATTCTACTCTGGATTGCCCTACTCAATCAGCTGACTTGATCTATCCTGAAGAGGTTGTGAATCTTCCTGCTTCTGGAGTTACCACTTGTGCAAATGCTTATCATGTTATTGACCATCAACATGTCAACCAACCCACATCTATCAATCTAGAGGTTTCAACCTTGCGTACTAATAATGAGGAGGTTTTAGGGTATAGTGCTCCTAATGATCTTTTTGTAGTTAATATGGAGTCGGTCACTATCTCCAGCAACATTCAGAAATAGTAATTCCCTTGGAGATACACTTCACTCAAGAAACAACATATGCAACTGACGAACTGACAACCACTCCAGAGACTTCTAAGGTAAAAAGCTAACTTACCTGACACTTGAGGGAATTAACTAGATAAATTACATGCAGTGTGAACTGATTTATAATGTCCTTATTTTTACTCTATATTTGAGTATCTTTATTGCTACTTTTTTACATTTATGCTGCCTTCTAGGCATCAGGTGTTATTTTTGGATTGGAGGATCACGATATCTTGCTGTGTCAACAGAGATCTGTCACTGGTTTGTAATAAAAGCCATTTATGTTGATCATGTCTTGTTGCAACTAAACTAGTTTTGTCTCAACTGACTTTTAAAGACTGAGCTTTTTATATTTCTGTAGCAGATAGCTGATTAGGCAAGTTCAAACCTAATATCAAAAAGGTTCCACAACCAAGAGAGCAAAAGCTAAATCAGTTTCTTTTATTCTTCCTAGTTCTCCTGAAGCTGTTCCTCCTATTGAAGGGAATAAATTATCTCATCAAAGCAATGATATGGAGGTTCTGAGATGCAACTCCATGGGATTAGACTTTTCCTTTTTGCAGATGATAAATGAAGGTTTGAATGAAGGTTTTGTGGATGTTGCTTCACAGCCATTAGACTCTAATTGCTATAGAGATTATGCAAATTGGAGAAGACGTAAATTTTATAGTTAGCATGCACTCGCCATATCTCGTTTAATTTTTTATGATTGTTATTTACTCTTCTATCAGGGTGCATCTGAGCTTTCATCTAATCATATTCTTTCTAAACCTGCCTCAGCTGCTGGTATCTAATATGCCTTTGCAGAAAAAATTTCTTTTTTTTTGCTTCTTTTATTATATGCTGTCATTTCTCTCACCAGTTTTGTTTTAAAAAAAAAAAGTCACTAGCTTAATATATTGGAAAATTCCATCCAATGTCCAGTTCTATCACCAAGAACAAGAAGTCTAGTTCTTTCATAAAACGTAGTATCGCAAACTCATTTTACTTGAATTGGTTTTTCTCACAGACTGAATGCATGGAAGATCATGCTCTTGGCTTTCGCAGAAAATTCCTTCCTAGCTCAGTGACAGATGGCACACATAATTCCATGCAATCTAACTCGTCTCAAGAGCAGAGCATGTTGCATGCCCTAATGATGATATCGTGTCTCAAACTATAGACGAAATGTCAGACCTAAGGTTTATGCCTACAGGATATGTTCTGCTTCTTTCTTGGAACATGATGGTTTCATTTTACTGTCGATCAATTCATAAGCTGGCTTTTCTCGATCTTTGCTTTCTAGGGTTATTGTGGTGGAGAAAAGAACCAAGCACCTTCTGAAGAACCTAGTGAGATGGCGCAATACCAGAATGTTGGAGATCTAATGGATGAGATATTTAGTGGGATGTCTTCTTCCTTTACTGCAGAAGATGATAGAGGCAGTAAATCGCCAAGGAAGTCAAGAAAGAGGATTAAGGCATTGAATCCTTCTGGCAAGCAAGATGATACACCCAGTGAGGATGGTGATGTTGACCTCTCTAGTATTTCCCCAACTGACGAGGATCACTGTGATGATGAGTATATGGGGGATGCTGCCAAGAAGAAGAGGGCAATTAGAAAGTCAAAAGCACAGTCCAATGAAAAAGAGAAGCCAGTTCAAAGGCGCAGGAAGGGTTCTGGAGAATCAAATTCCACAGTTGAAAAACCAGAAAAGAAGAAGGTTCCCCTTGGTATTAATGGCCTGTTTGGTTATTACCCAGAATCGGAGGAATGAAAGGAATCGAGTAATTTTCTCTATTTTTGTGTTTGGTTTGATTTCTAAAACTAGAATCAAAGGAATCCACTGATTCCCAACTGCCCCATTCCAATTTTGGTTCCTGATGACACCAATTTCAGAGGGAATTGGCGTGGGTTCCACCGCCGAATATCTCACTCTCCCCCCACCGGGGACTCTCGTCTTCGTTCGTGCTCGACTGGGCTCATCGGAGACGGTGCCGAGGAGCTCGTCTTTGTACTCGACTGCGTCCGCTCCTCGTCTTTGTACTCGACTGCGTTCGTATTCGATCGCGTCGAGGAGTTCGTCTTCGTGCTCAACGGCACCCTGTGCTCGTCCTGCCGATTCGCGAACTTGACGTCGGGGAGCAAGCCGCCGAACTTGACGCCGGGGCCGACGTTGGATACGTCATGGAGGGCCTCTGACCACCATTCGTAGCCGCCGATCCCGAGCCGGGAGACCTCCGCCGCATTGTTCACTAGGAGCCGCACCTTCTCGTCCATCATCAGCCGTCCGATCAGATCCCGCACGCGGACATGGATCGACAGGGATTGACGGCAAAAGGGCAGTGCTGCGGCGCTGCCGCCGCCACACGTGAACACCGGTCAGGCATCGCCAATGCGGGGTCCGAGAAGGAGAAGAAGAAGAAGCGTCAGACTTACCTCGCTCCAATGTCCCAAACCAGAGCAGGGAAGTCAAATAGCTAAATCGGAAGTTAAGCCCTCGATTAGCAAAGACTTCCCCCTCTTTCCATTCTATCTAATAGACTATTTGCTAAAGTTCAAAGGGCAGTTTGAATAAGGTCCAATTTCAATATTTACTACATCTTCCTTTTTTTTAAATTAATTATCTACAATACTTAATTATTATTTAATAAAAAATTTCACCAAAATTTTTTCTTATACTATTTGCAAATTTATAATTTAATTTATTAAAAATTTATTATTTATTTTTTATGTTAATTTTTTATTTTTTATTTTTTTTCTTTTTTCCGAAAGTGGAGATGGCGCAGGGTTGGTTAGTGCGGTAGGCACTAGCGCGGGCCCTAAGCTAGCAAGGGTCCATTTGGCACCCGCTCTCACACCAACTTCCACTCCTGTCGCACCGGCCAATCCTGCACTACTTCCACTCCTGAGGAGAAAAAAAGAAGAAAAAAATAAAAAAATAACACAAAAAAATAAATAATAAATTTTTGAGGGGTTAAATTATAAAAATGTAAAGGGGTATAAGAAAAATTTTTTATGAAAATTTTGATTAAATAATATTTAGAGAATTATAGATAACTAATTTCGAAAAAAGAGTGTGTATGTATATATTGAAATTATAAGAAAATTTTAATAAATTTAGTATATTTTGAAAGGTTGTAAGTAAAAAAGTTTTTTTTTTTTCAGTGTTAAACTCAAATATAATACTGATCTAGACATTGTCTCTGTTCCATGTTGATAGTTGTCGTAACTCTTGTGACCCTGAAATTATTCGATGGGTGCATGTTAAGCCATGCGTGAAGCGATTAGTTTTTGATTTTGTTCAGGCCTTGAACAGCAGAGCGAAGGAATTCAGAAAGGAAGACAGGGCAGTAGGCCCTGTTGTTGATGGAGAATCTGTGAATAGATGGAAAGATGGTGGCAAAAAAGGCCGCGGGAGCATTTAATTTAGGGGTTGTTTGGTTACAAAGTAGATAGCAGTGTAGATAAGTCATTTTTTAAAAAAATATTTTTTATTTATTTTTAAAAGTGGTTGCAAGTGGTTTATTATTGACATTTAGACGGAAATCTATTTTAGAAATTTAATTATTACTATATAAAATATTGTCTATCAAAATTTTTTACAAATAAATTATTTAAAAAAAATTTATTATTATTGTTGGTAAGATTATTAATATTATTATAATTTAAAATATTATTAGATTTACGCTTAAAAATTATTTTAGATCAAAAAATACAAAGATAAAATTTAGTTTATTTTTTACTTGTGAAAAAATTGTACAAGCATATTCTTGGAGCTTGTTTAGACCATTGGATATAAACTGACTCTCATATATATATATATATCGAGATGGTAATGCAATCATCAAATTTTGAAGTCCAATACATGACTTTGTGTGCAAACTCATATATTTCATATTTGATGAAATTTCAAGGTTCCAAAGTTTTAAAATTCTACATAACAATTATTAGATTTTAAAATCCCAAAACTTCAAAATCCAATGAAACATACACTACAAGACATTTCAATAATATACATTGATAGAAACATAACTAAAACTAAAATAGTGAAAAACTAGATAAGAGAACTAAACCTAAAAATTGATAGAAATATAACTAAAACTAAAATGGTGAAAAACTCAATAAGAAAACTAAAACTTGCCAATCTAATTATAGATTGCACATGGATATTGGTTATGGATCTTATCCTTTGCGGGGTATAGGTACAAAATCCTTCCAAACTTCAGTAAATACAAATATAGATTCCATATTGATCTGGTCAGAACCCAACCTGCTTACAGCAGTAACCATTATACTTATCCGATACAAAATCACACTTTGTTAGCAACCTCTAATTTCCAAAGAGCAAAATTTTTCAACCATCTTTTTATCAAAAAACATCAACAGAAATAGGGGGGTTATATGTAACAGAGAAGACTCGGGTGTCATGGAGGAATGGTAAAAGATACAAACAAGTTACTTCCATCTTAGGTGGCACAAGCAATCCTTGCTTTCAGAGGGCCAAAATCCGAACTTCAACAGATTAAAAATAATGCAAACATCATGTTTCAACTATATTATTACGATTGACAACATACTGCTCAATTTTTTAGACTTCTGATTTTGTGTAGAATCTGATGGCAACAGCCAATCCCAAGATTCCAAGTGGAACCAGAAACTGGAGAATCTTGACAATGAAGTCAGAGGTCTTATCCTGGTTGTAATGTGGCTGTTTTGGAGGAGTGTATTTCACCCTGGTGGGAATCGTTGCTGTGTCTATCTTTCCGACATAGTACTCGTCCATCATTGCTCTTGCAGTGGTGCTATGCCCAACATCCTCAAAATCATCGGTAGCATCCTTTCCTGTAAAGTCATGAACATTATTTTGGAATTGTATTTTGGACATGAATTTGTTGTTCATATGGTTGAATTGGTGAAATGAACGTGATTACCAGTAGCTGAAAGCAAAACATCATCCCCCCCAGGATGGTCTTCCAAGAATTTTGTTACATCATAGACCTATATTCATAACAATTTTGGAGTACATAGTATTAACAAAAAAAGATTCAGAAAAAGCAAACAGAAAAAGTTGTTGCACATCCAGCAATCACAAACCACTGGCGGAGAATGGTTTACTCATATAGTTGCTTATCCATAGCAGAATTTTAGTCAAGATTCTGGAAGCATGATATTGTATATAATGCACCCAACAAGAATTAACAGTGTAAACATAATTGCAATAAGCTAGACAACAAAATGGAGAAAAACGCCCATAGAAGCTGGTTATCATAGCATATCAAGATTGTATATCTAAAGTTTCTTTAATAAATGCAGCACAAGCCCATGACCCTATATAGGTTCAATTAAAATATCCTTGATCCAATACATACTATAGTTATCTAACAAAGTATATAAACATAAGTTGCAATAAGCCAGACATCAAAGTGGAAAAAAAAACATCCATAGAGTTGGATATCATAGAATATTGAGAGTATATATGTAAATTCTCTTCAATAAATGCAGCAGAAGGCCATGGCCCTTCATAGAATACATGATATAGTTATTTAAATATGTCAGCATACCACTCATTAGTCACTACATCGAGGGAAAACACAATTCAGCAAAACAAATTACAGGGATCACAGGAAACTGCAATCATCCAACAAAACCATTTGCTTCCAATTATACGTAGGACCTCTAAAAAAATAACATCACACCAGAGCATGCCATTGTTCTCCACATAGTTGATACCATCAATAGTCTTCAGCATGTGAGCTCATTGAGCTTGAGCTAACAATATCAACTTTTTGTTCATAATAGGAAGACCATTCACAGCATTGCACTGGGAATACATTTTAACTATCATTTACAGAATTTTATCTGCTAGAGGAAATATAGTATATGCAAGGTGATATGAAAACCACTTCCTGACCACAATTTTCCATGGAGATAGGGTAAACCAACTTTCAAAATAAAGAACATCTTAGCTAGGGATGGCAATTGAGCCTAGGGAATATTGTTCTAGACCTTCTATAGCAGATCAAACTTCCAATTTGAGATTACTGATTGATTCAGACATACCATTTGAGAAATAGATTGCATCATTGCATGGTTCTATAATACATAACACGATTGCTTCAGATAAAGGGTGATATCATGGAATCTAGTAAAACAAGTAACTACCTTGAACTTTCGAATTTCTAAATCCAAATAATAAGTTCCTTGTCTAAATAATCAGATAATAGAACATCTAGATATCTCCACAATTTTGATCTGGAAAGAGCATGCCAAATTATTGCTCACCAAGACCATTAAATCATAAGTTAACGTTTCTCACTTTACTTCCATTTCTTTCTCGTTCTTCCACCATCCAGTGCTTTGAAACATAACTTCCCAACTCTCTAACTTGCTCACTCTTCAGGAGCTACAATAATTTTATCTCGATAAACTGCCCAATTTTGCAAGTCTTGCATAAAGTAGAATTGCTCACCTAATGAGTGTTTCATGGATGGTAGTTATATTTTCCATAATGTATGCAACAACATGAGGATATTTAAATTAGATGAGAATAATATAACAAAAAGAGAATCTCTAGTAACAAGAGTCTCACATATTCTCCTTTGTACTTCTTCTTTTCGTTAAATTTGTCTTGCTTCCAGCCAACATATGCTTTGTGCAATTCTCCCACAACTAATTTTATGAAAATATTAACCAAAATCCCAAGAAAACTTCTCATTGCCAAACTCATAAGAAAATGTCAACCATGTTTAATATACATAATTGAAGAAAATGATTTAGCATATAATCATTATGCTGGTTATAGTAGTTCAAACTAAAGCAAATCATGATAAGGAAAATTGTCAATATTTGGAATATGCAATTACTTCAGTTGGTGCTCCAAGTCACTAAAGTTAAAGCATACAATTTTTGGAGATCATACAATTAGGGGTTGACAGGAATAGATCCTATACCAACCATTGCTCGCCTGCAGTGAATGTACTTCCTAATTTTTAAAAGAATCAGCTGCTATCAAAACTCCAGATTTCTTGCTTTGAACAAAAGTAAAAGTTAGTATTTTGTGTGAGCTAGGTCAAGTTTTACGTGCTTTGTAACGCCATAAAATTATGATAACTTTCTATATATGATAGCATTAGCAAATTCAGTATATTTTTGTATCCAAGTAGTTAAGTATCAATTTCAAACTGATCATTCAGCATATCATACACAAAAGCATTTTAGTTGATGAACATGAAGAACAAATAACTTAGTTTATAATAACACCACTAAATAATCCTGATCCAAAGCTCAAGCAAGAAATCTTCCGACAGAATTCAAACATCTAGGGAAAATACAACAAGGTGAAAATGTGGTTAATGAGCAATCATCCACACAAAGACCTCAAAAGCTATAAAGTGGAGAGAGATGCTGTGGATTTCCAAATTAAGTTCTGAATAAGTAAACAGTTAAGAACAAGGACTTACTTGTATGTTTTTTATAAAAACAAAATGACTTAGTTTATATGATGCAACTATGAATTTAGCAGTCACAAAAACTTTCACATTTTATGACCTTGAAGGTTATCATTTACAATGTTAAGAATAACTAATTATCTCTACTTTTTTAAAAGGAAAAACAGTTAAAAGATTTAGCAAGATTGTTTCTTGTAATCATCAATGTCATCCAGTTGAAATCAGCTTGGAAAAAGTTAAAGAGGTCAGCTTGGATCTGATAAGATTATATAAGATGATAGAAAATAAATATATAGAAATGTAGGCAACTAAGGAATTCCAATATTATAAGTCATATCTGTAAGAATTGATTAACTCCATGTTTGATGTTGTATTAGTTTGAAGATGAAAAAGACATTTTCACATTCAGAACAGGGTAAGAAAATAAAAGGCTTGTCCTTTCTCTTGTACGTCTTAATGAACTAAGGCACAAAAGTTCAAACTTCAAATAGAAAAAAAAGAAATATTAAGAATCTTAATTCCTTTTATTTCAACCAAATCGTTGATAGGGCCATGGCTTGGTAACCTTATTATTTTGAATCAGAATATGAATCTAAGATTTTTTTTTTTTTTAACAACTGAAGTTATAAAATTCTGGAAATATTTCACAATTCATAGCGCACAATTATGCCACAGATGGAGTAGTATGAATTTCAGGGCAGAGTGAATCCAAGTCATGTGACAATTAAAAAAATATTATCATTAACTATGAAACAAGTTATGAAAAATATATAGCATGGCGCTTACTAATTCAACCAATGATACAGTGGTAGAAGGACTGACATGGTCAAAATCAAACCTGTCTCCGTTAGTACTGCAAAAAATTGAATACAAATGGACATGACTAACTCTCCTAAAACAAAGATATAAACCTTAACTCTTCCAGAAAGAACTAAATATTACATTCCAGATAGCCAAGAATACTAAGTCAATCTTCAACTCCAAGCTTGGTAAAATTCTTATGGTACCCTAATCAATTATCTTCCAACTCAGAAAGTTTTAGATGCCATCATCTAACATGAAAATTGTCATCACAATGATCTGCCAATAATTCAAGCTCCAAAATTTTCTGGAAGTCCATCAACGGTCAACATCATTATAAATACACGGACAACGATAGCCATAAACGTCTTTGGCTTCCACTTCCCATAAATCAAATCAATCCTTTCAATTATTTCAAACTTATTCACTTAAACAGCTGTTGGCTTTATGGTGTCTCGAATCCGGATTTTCCGGATAGTCTTAATTATATTAGGAAGTTATTTAGTGGGCCTAATCTTTATCTAGATTTATCTTCTACTAGAAGACTTAAATTAGTAGAAGTCTTATTTGAGTCAGTTTTCTACTTTACTCAAACATCATTAGGCCACATCTATAAATACACCATTGATGTAAGGGTTTCAATATAGAGTGAGAGAGAGATATATAAATTAATACTCTCAATACGTCTTGTGACGGTTAGGCTACTTAGTCTTTTGTGAGAGTTGGTGATATTGGAATTTCGTCTCCATCGTTGTAATCTTCTCTTCCTCTTCTCATCAATACAATATTCTCTGAGTCGTCTTCCCCACATATATCTCTTGTGTGTTATCTTTTCCTCTTTTCTATTCTTCCTCTATATCGTGAATTGAGGTGGACATCGATATTTTTCGCAACAAGTGACATCAGAGCTAGGTTCAACATGTCTACCACGAAGTTCGATATAGAGAAATTCAATGGAAAGCAATGATTTCCTATTTGGCAAGCAAGAGTTTGTGCAATTCTTACTCAACAAGGGTTGAGACACACATTGGAGGACGTCAAGCCTGAAGATGTCATCGAAAGTGTCTGGGAAAAACAGAAGGCTAGCACACATATCACAATCATCCTCAGTCTTACCGATGAGGTACTCTATCCGTTTCTTGATGAAACATCACCTTCAGAATTATGGAAAAAGCTGGAGAAACAGTATATGAGTAAGTCTATCTCAAATCGAGTTTATTTAAAACAGAAGCTCTTCAATTTTCGAATGACAGAAAGTACGAATATAGTTGATCATCTTAATGCTTTCAATAAACTTGTCTCTCAATTGTTAAGCATTGATGTTAAAATTGAAGATGAAGACAAGACAATTATTTTATTATCGTCCTTATCTCCTTCTCTTGAGAATCTTAAAACTACTCTCATGTATGGGAAGGATTTGAAATTTGACGATATTTCTGCTGCCCTTCTATCTAATGAATATTTAAAAAAGATTGGAGGGGATGTGTCACACTCAGAAGCATTAATTGTCAGAGGTCGTACCAAAGAAAGATCAAGGTCAGATCGTTCTAGATCCAAATCCAAAGAAATAAATTGCTAGTATTGTAAAAAGATGGGACATACAATTAAAGATTGTTGAAAGCTCAAAGCAAAGAAAGAAAGAGAATCTCAATTTAAAGAGCAAACCAAAGAACAAGTGTCAGTTGTTGAAGGAAGTTCTGATGATAATTTGGGTAACGTTCTCTCTATTAGTTCTAATTTTGATCGTTACCATGATATTTGGATTCTTGATTCTGGTTGTTCTTACCACATGTGTCCTAATAAGGATTGGTTTGAAGACTACAAGTCCTATGATGATGGTTTGGTTTTGATGGGTAATAACAATCCATACAAAACTGTTGGAATTAGAACAATCAAAATTAAGATGTTTGATAATATTATTAGAACTCTTACTGATATTAGACATGTTCCTGATTTGAAAAAAAATTTGATCTCTTTGGGTGCTTTGGATTCTGCTAGTTACAAATATTCTGCTGAAGGTGGAGTTCTTAAGATTACTAAAGGCTCATTAATAGTGATGCAGGGCCTAAAGCATGGAAATTTATATGAGTTAGTAGGAAAAACCGTTGCAGGTGGAGCAACAATTTCTCAGACCTCTTCTTCTGATATGACCCACTTATGGCATATGCGTCTCGATCATATGAGTAAGGTTTAAGTGAGCTCAACAAAAGAAAATTACTGAAAGGCCTCAACTCATACAAATTGGATTTCTGCAAGCATTGTCTCTATGGTAAACAGTCCAAGGTAAAGTTTAACACCGGTATTCATTGCACTAAAGGCTTAATTGATTATATTCATTCTGATGTGTGGTGCTCTCCTATTCCATCAAAATCTGGTGCTCGTTATTTTGTCAGTTTTATTGATGACTTTTCCAGAAAAGTGTGGATTTATTTTTTGCATCACAAAGCCGAAGTGTTTTCTGTTTTCAAACGGTGGAAAACTTCAGTTAAAAAAAGGACTGATAGAAAAAATCAAATACCTCAAAAATGATAATGGTGGAGAGTACAAATCAACAGAATTTCTCAAATTATGTGAAGATGAAGGCATCAAACACCACTTTACTATCCTAGGAAAACCTCAACAAAATGGTGTGGCTGAAAAGATGAACAGAACCTTATTGGAGAAAGCACGTAGTATGCGCAGTACAGCAAATCTTGATAAAGATTTTTGGGCAGAAACAATCAATACAACATACTTCATTGTGAATCGCTTTCCTCAAACAGCCATTAATTGCAAGACTCCTGAAGAGGTATGGACTGGTCATCCTGCAAATTATTCTTTAAAGATTTTTTATTGCCCTGCTTATGTGCATGTTGTCAAGGATAAGTTAGATGCACGTTCCAAAAAGTGTATTTTCCTGGGTTATGCCAAAGGCGTCAAAGGCTATCGTTTGTGGGATCCTACTATTTCAAATGTAATTATTGAGAGAGACAGTATTTGATGAAAATGTTATACTAAAATCTCTCAAGAAAGATCCCAATGATATAATGCAAGTGGAGGTGGAGCATGTAGTTCCTTCAGAAGAAGATATTCAGGATATGCCCAACTCTCAAGAAAATTCTAAAAATCAAGTTTCTGAAAAGTCTCCACTTCGAATATCTCAAAGAAAAATAAAGCCACCTGAGAAGTATGATTTTGAAGATATGGTAATTTTTGCTTTAGTTACTGACAATGGTGATCCTTTTTCCTATAAAGAAGCAGTGTAGAATAAGAATTCTTCTCAGTGGCAAGCTGCTATGAATGAAGAGATGGATTCCCATCAAAAGAACCATACTTGGGATCTGGTGAAATTACCAGAAGGTAAAAGAGCAATTGGTTGCAAGTGGGTATTTCGAAAGAAAGAGGATTTCTCTGAAATACATGATGTTAAATTCAAGACTCGTTTAGTTGCAAAAGGGTATTCACAAAAGGAGGGTGTTGACTTTAATGAAATTTTCTCTCCTGTGGTTAAACACACATCTATTCATTTTCTACTTGCTTTAATTGCTTTTCATAATCTTGAGTTAGAACAGTTTGATGTCAAAACTACCTTTCTGCATGGAGAATTAGAAGAACAAATTTTTATGCAACAGCCTGAAGGGTTCATCCAAGAAGGCGAGGAAAATTTTGTCTGCAAGTTGAACAAATCACTTTATGGTTTGAAACAGTCTCCAAGGCAATGGTATAAAAAGTTTGACAGTTTTATGCTGGGACAAGATTTCATTCACTGCAAACATGATTGCTGTGTTTATTTTAAGATACATGTCAATGCCTCGTTTATTATATTACTTCTTTATGTTAATGATATGCTTATCGCTACCAAGACATATCTCTGCTGAATGATTTAAAGTTTAAAATGAAAAAGAAATTTGAGATGAAAGATTTAGGTGTTACAAGAAAGATTCTCAGTATGGAGATTGATCGAGATCAAAAGCATGGAAAATTATGGCTCAAACAGAGCAACTATCTCGAGAAGATTATTTCTCGTTTTCACATGCAGAATTCAAAACCCGTCAGTATTCCTTTGGCATCTCACTTCAAGCTTTCAGCTCAACAATGTCATTCTACAGATGAAGAGCATGCATACATGGAGAACATCTCATTTTCAAGTGTGGTTGGAAGTCTAATCTATGCTATGATATGCACAAGACCTAATATTGCACAAGCAGTCAGCGTTGTTAGTCGTTACATGACAAATCCAGGAAAAGAACATTGGCTGGCCGTGAAATGACTATTAAGATATATCAAAGGTACTCTTAATATTGGTTTATGTTTCGACAGGAACACAGTGCAAGAGGTCAAAATTATTGGCTACGTCGATTCAGACTATGCTAGAGACCTTGATCGACGCCGATCCCTCACTGATTATCTTTTCACTCTTTGTGGAGGACCTATTAATTGGAGGTATACCTTACAGTCAACTGTAGCATTATCTACAATAGGGTCTGAGTATATGGCAGTTACAGAAGCCGTCAAAAAAGCTCTATGGTTAAAAAATTTGGCAAGTGAAATTGGTTTTTCTCAACATGTTCTTCCTATTTTTTGCGACAGTCAGAGCGTCATACACCTTGCGAAAAACCAAATGTACCACATCAGATCAAAGCATATAGATGTCCGATTTCATTTTATTTGGGACATTATTGAAGACGGCGAAATTTCTCTACAAAAGATTCATACTTCAAGAAATCCTGCAGATATGTTGACAAAGGTGATTCCGATTGACAAGTTCAAGCTCAGTTTGGACTTGATCAATATTCAAGATCGTTGCTCCTATTCCAGGAGGTAATGGCAAAAATATCTATTAAATATTCAAATTCAGAGAATAAGATGATTCGAACCAAGGTGGAGATTGTTGGTTTTATGGTGTCTCGAATCCGGATTTTTCGGATAATCTTAATTATATTAGAAAGTTATTTAGTGGGCCTAATCTTTATCTAGATTTATCTTCTATTAGAAGACTTAAATTAGTAGAAGTCTTATTTAAGTCAGTCTTCTACTTTAACTCAAACATCATTAGACCACATCTATAAATACACCATTGTTGTAAGGGTTTCAATATAGAGTGTGAGAGATATATAAATTAATACTCTCAATACATCTTGTGACGGTTAGACTATTTAGTCTTTTGTGAGGGTTGATGATATTGGAGTTTCGTCTCTATCATTGTAATCTTCTCTTCCTCTTCTCATCAATATAATATTCTCTGAGTCGTCTTCCCCACATATATCTTTTGTGTGCTATCTTTTTCTCTTTTCTATTCTTTTTCTATATCGTAAATTGAGGTGGACATCGATATTTTTCGCAAAAATAGCACCCTCGGAATTTCGAAAATCTTACCCAGTTATGCGTATAACCTCCAACACCCGGAAAAAAAAAAGCCCTTCACGCCAATAGATTATACGCCTTCAAATAACTAATTCAAGCACAATAATCTACTACAAATTATCCAAAAAATAAATATGTCTTGAAAGTCCAACACCTTTGTCTAGACAGAGAAAATGATAACTATGTAGGTCTCGAGATTCCACTTCCCATACCTCAAAACGATCCTTTTAATGATTTCAAAACTCTTCCGTCACACAACGAACCTCAGAGTTCCAAAATTCTTTGAAATACTCTTCAAGCCCAGAGATTATAAGCCTCCAAACAACTAAATTAAAAAAAATTCAAAAAACAGCAACAAAACCAAAACGAGGCAAAGTGGCAAGTAAATCATCGGAAAAAATTGAAATCGGAGCAAAATTCACACTTTCCCACAACATCCACCTCCCAGATCCAAAAAAATCAAAAAAGGGAGGCGGGGAGCGCGGGAATCAGAAAAAAAGGAGGGATTGGCGATCGAAGGAGACCTTGCCGCCGATGATGAGCCAGCAGTCCTGGGGGCTGTTGTGCTCGGAGACTTCTGCGAGCGTGAAGAGCTTGGCCTCCTCCCCCATCTTCTCTGATGGCACAGCCAAGCGGCGCCTTCGAGGTTGGCAGTAGGTCGTCCACAAGCCACCATCTGTCTCAAGATATTTATTGACAGAAAAAACGCTACCGAGCGGAAAATATAACACAATTTACGCATACCCCCCTTGCATAGCGAAAACTAACTTGATTTGTCAGATTACGAAACCCCCCTTGCTTTCACTATTATCAATCGGGAATCTTCTTCATTATTATCTTTTTATAAAAAATAATATGTAGATGGCTTGTATGGTAAAATTAATTTTGGCACATTTGATCACGATGCACAATGTCACATGGAATTTAATTTTACAAAGCGGCATATTATAAAATAATAATTACACAGGACTAACTCCACACAATTTATAAGAAGTGTGAGAAAATTTTGGTTATGTGAACCATCAAACAATCGATGTTGGTGCGACACGCTCTCTTCTTGCAATCCATTAATGGCTTTAAAAAAGAAAAAAATTAAAATTGATGTTCAACCAACAAAAACAAAATTGTGATATTTTTCAATGTAAAGTACTCCATGTGTCATCCTGACAACTTTTCTTAATGGTAAATATTCGAAAGTCAGGGGTGTAGCTGCAATTCCAATGAACTATTGGGTTTTCATGAATAAAAGTCCCATAGGACCGGGCTTGGGACCATCCGGCCCCGAGTGGTTTGGTGTGCGGGGTTGAATTCCGGGGGATGAGGTTGGGTGAAGTGGGACCCCATCGGGCCCGATGGGTTTGGTTTGCAATTTCTTTCTTCACAGTTCCTCTCCCACCAACCCTGCTGCTTTTTTGTGTTGGACAATTTATGGGCCGGAAATCCGTTGATTATAATGGTGCCTGAGCTTTGAAATTCCGGTTTTGATTTAGAATTAAGCATTTTCGAATTTTTATTTTTAATAAATTTTCATACTAAAGATGTCAATTTATGTGGATATCAGAAGAATATTTTTATCCATATTATTTTTAGAAGTATCATCCATTATTGTTATTATCTTATTTAAAGACTCTATTTTCTCGTACCATAGACAATATCACTTAATACGGTCATTCTTCTTACATGAATAATATCGTATTTTTATTTTTGATTTCGATTTAAATTATTACTTGTTTTCTTCATATTTTCTCGATCTTCCTTTTACATAAGCCGCTAGTTAGTTACCAATCTCAATGTTGATATTGGAGTTTTTTTCTTTTTTTCATTAAAAAGAAAACTAGCTGTCATATCCTCCATATTGAGAGCTTTTTTATCATAAAAAAGTATAGTCACAATATAATCATATGAAGCTGAAAGAGACATTAGAAGAATCAGTATCTTATTGTCCATCATTTTTAAACTTCATATCAATTTTTAGTAAATCATTGATAATCTTATTGAAGATATTTAGATAATATAATACAATTATACATTCACTCATACGTAGTCCGTACAACTATTATTTTATGTAGAACTTGTTCGTAAGACTTTTTGACATGTATAACTTATCGAGTTTTGTCCAAATATTTATCATTGTCTTTTTATTAATAACATTGTATAAAACCTTATCAGTTGGACTTAGAATAACTAAATTCAATGTCTTCTGATCTATCTCTTCCCAGTTTTTATTGCTCATCTTAACTAGCTTTTTTTTTTTTAGCTCTAACGCCTTATGCAGACCTTCGTAAATAAAAATTGTCTTCATCTTCTTTTATCATAAGACAAAATTTATTTTGTCATCAAAATTCTTTACTTTGATTAAGAACATTATTATCTTAGTTGTTTATTCCTAAACTCTAATACTAATTATTGTAATTCACAGTAAAAGATTTATGGATCACTTATTCTCAAACAACACAATAATAATAATAATAATAATAATAATAAAATAAATAAGAAAAGGCACAGTGATATGCATAGTTTATCCAAAATCAGGTTACATCTACGAGGAGAACGAGAGATCTAATATTAATAGACTTTATAAGAGTTTATAAGAAAGACTTTACTTTTTTTATCTAACTAAACTTTTCATCAAGTCTCGACAATACTTCCACCTTCAGAGAAAATCTCCAAGAGAACACTAAAAGAAATCATCATGAGAGATTACCGAAAAACACTAGAAAGACTCGTGCACAAGAGCCGACACTCTTTTTTTTTTCTCTTTTTCTTTATTCTCTTTATTCCTCTCTCTGTTTCTATCTAGTTCAACTTCAACATTACACTATATTTAAACTCTATATTTTACTAAAATATTTATAGACCCTTATTGAGTCTGAGTTTTACTATGATTACAACTACTAATATTGTATAATAGATATTCAAAATCAAATATAGATTCAAATCTAACTTTGGATTCCTACTTTAACTCAAACTCAATAATTGTTATAATGTCAGGTATGATAGATTAGTCCCACATTGGATATTAGATATATATAGTCTAATATATATAGTAAAAAGACTTATATCCCATAAACTTAGGCTTTTGAGATAGTTTGGTGTCTGATCCAGTATATTAATTTAGTCTAACACTCTTAGGCTTCCTGCAATAAGTTGTACAGAGCTTCAAGTTTAAAGCTAAAACTAAAATTATCATTGTAATAATGTGTAATGATGCAACTAAGTCAAGTCTTATGGTGGTCTCTTTTAGACTTAAATATTGAGACAAACTCCATTTATAGACGGCACATGGGTGAGTCACATGGTGGTACACACTGATTTGATGATCGATAATGTAATTGAGTCACATATTGGTTTCAAATTCGGATTAGAGCAGAGATGGAGGTGCATGGCTTAATCGACATCATATTGAATATAGTTAACTAAGTGCTAATATTGGACTCAAAAATTGAATTAAATAAAGATCATGTGGCTAATAGTAAATCTCCAGATGTTATCATCCAAGAGAGAGATTGTTGGATAGCATTAGACAGCTCTCCAATAAACATTGATTAAAATTAATCTAGTAGAGAGTTATTGATTAAGAGTATTAAAGTTGATATAGTCATATTATATCTGAACAGGGAGATTGTTATAGTATCAAGTGTAATGAATTAATTCTATATCGAATATTAAATAGATAAAGTCTAATATATATAGTGAAAAAATATATACCACAAGAGCCTAGGTTTTAGTATAGTTTGACATTCAACTCATTATATTGATTCAATTTAATATTCTTGGGCTCCCGCAACATTCAAATTTGCTTAATTTAAATTGAGTTCATCTTGAATTAACGAATCAGATTATATATTGTCAAATTTAATGAAAAACCAAAAAATGAGAGTCAGTGAGTACAAGATAGGAGAGAACAAGTACGAGAAAGGAGAGGACAAGCATTAAGGAGTGTGGGATAAGGAAGGATGAGCTCCAAGGAGCTGAGGAGCCGGGGTATCCAGATCAACAGAGTGCAGAATAGCCGAGATTGAGGTGAAGAAGGTGATTGGAGGTTGGAGAGAGAAAACTCCAAAATTACACCCTACAAAGCACAAAATTGATCCAATTCTGATTTAGGAATTGAATATTATTATCGTGTGGTTTCCACACAAATTTGACTAAAATTGGTGTTTTCTATTGGCTTGGCTCCGGAATACAAACCCAAATTTGAAAATTTTCAGCAATTCCAGTTTTTTTTATGTATCTAAATAGTGAAATCAAACAATTGGCACTTTCAATTACGTTAATTATTTCTGTTTCTTAATTCGGGCGCCAGCCAAATACCACCCCGCTGGCTGGAGTTCTGACGTCCCTACGGACTTGGTTTGAACTTGTTTCGGCCCCGCTCAAAAACGCAACCCCAAATGCCAACCCGATGAGCCCCTCTCCAGCGCCGGTGCCGGAACCCTTGCCGTCGTCCTCCTCTCCATGCACCGATGCGTCCCTGGAGTTGACCTTCCTCGCCGTATCCTTCCTCAACAACCGCCCTTCCACCTCCTTCTCCCGACCCCGCTACTCTGCCATCGCGTGGATCGGGCCCCTTCCCAGCAAACCCCCCAAACCCCTCCCCCTCCTCCTCGTCCAATCATCACCTCCTCAGCTTCATCTTCCCATCTCATTCCATGATCTCCAGAATCCCCTCACCTCCATTACCATCCAGCTCCTCTCACACCCCCTCCCCCTCCGCCGCAGTAAGCTCGTCGGCTCCGCCTCGGTTCCCCTCTCCGGTTTCAAGATCTGCGGCGAAGTCGTCAGAATAACCCTGAGGAAATCCTCGGGGAGGGATGCTGGGGTTCTGCTTGTCTCCGCCCGCGTGATGTGGTGCCTTACGGGTGATTCGGTGGGCGGCCGTGGCACCGAAGTTCCGGCGACGGCGGCGGCGGATGGGTGGTCGGGGGAAGGTGATGGTTCAGATTTTGCTCACTTTGTGGAGCCATCGGCACCGATGTTGCCGGAGATTGAGTCGCATGGTTTTGAAGAGGCGCCGTTGCCGCTGGAGGAAACGTCCGCGGCTCATCCAGTGGGGGACCGGCGGCTGGCATTGAGGAGCTTCTTGCTTGGATTGATTGGGGGAACTGTGGCGACTGCTATTGTGGGACTTATGGGGTTTTCGGAGGGTTAATGGAGGCTTATCTCGTTCATTCTCATCAATGAGTAATGCTCTCTGTTCTTTGGCTCTCTTTTTTGCTCCATCTTTTGCTAACGTTTATGCATTCTTGTTGATGTATTGGTACGTAAACTGTTTTCATTGATGATGTTTATGATTGTATTAGTCATTGAAATTTTGCAAAATCCGGTTATATTGTAAGAGTAGAACTTGAAATCATGATTTATGATTCGAGGTGGTTAATAAATATTTGAATGTTGTACAAGTTGAAGGCTTTCTGTCAGTTTCATTGCACTAGTATCTCCTTGTTTGGTTGCTTGTTGCGTTGTGGCCCTGAGTCAACCTGGCTGTTTAACACTGATGGTTGGCTAAAACCTGAAAGGCATGCCTTGCGAAAGTTTGTTTAACAGTGCTTCCTAGGTGGCAAACACATGTCCCAGTGTGTTGGTGGCTACCCTTTAATAAAGTTCCTCTCAACAAAATGTTATGTTATTAATCTGTTAGCTGAAAATTTTTCTCAAAGACCATGTAGAACTTGGTAGTTGTGGATGGTTTTATTGCCTCATTTTTTGCAAGCCTCTCTGCTATAGTGCTATTGAATTACCATAAAGGGGGTTGAACACTTTCTTCTCATTCTGCCTAGGTTGATGACAGGAGCCAGTGATGCTTTATTCACCAAAATCCTCATGTGGAAGAGCTCTCCAAAAAGTTATGGATGGGATTCTGATTTGATTCCCGGAGCCATAAGACCATGAGCTAGACCTTGGGATTAGTTTATTTTCAGTCATGTTGCTTTATAATCTCATTTCTATGAAAAACCATCTAATATTTAAGTTCAGCTTGTTCTGTTTCCTGTTAGGTACAACTTATGATGCAATTTCCAGCAGTTCTTTGTTTGCTCACTTATCTTTCAGATCATTATAGTATATTTCCAGACAGTGTTCTACTCCTTTGCTTGCTCCGTCTTTATCCCAAAATTCTCCATTCTTGAAAAATTGATGTATTCCTTTTTTACTGAGACATCCATAAGCATTTGGCTCTCTTTAGCAGTTATTTATCTGCTTGCTCAATTGATCATTGTTTTGTGTCTGAGCAGCTTCTACTCCTTATAGTTGTAGATTCCCTTCATTCTGCAATGATATAGTTGATGAAGACCAATTGAAATTCCCAAAGAGAAATGGTTGATCATATCTTTGCCGCATGCATTGCCATTTGTCTACTAATGCTTCTAACAACTGCTATGGTGAAATTGCCTCTCGCCAAAACTAATGAACTTGTTTAATATTAGGCTAGAGATGTTATAGGTATGTCATGCTTTCCACCCTCAACCAGGCATCTTAAAAGTTAAAATGTCAACATCACTAGCTTGTCATGGTTGATATGTTTGCCATGGCTTCAATACAAAGACAGCCTTATGACCTGTTATTGTTGGCTCAGTGAGTTCTTCCTCCATCTTATTTATTCACATCCTCAAATTCCCTTCTTCAATTGACATCAAGAATCTCATCTTTGTTGTATGCCTCAAGCTGGCTTTTGTTGATTTTCTGGTGAGTTAAGACCATAAATAAGGCTCTATGTCTGAGCAAATCCCTAGTTTTAATACTAGCAGACATTGATCCAAGTGTACGGGATTCTTTGGAGTCAGGGAAAATGGAAACCAAAGGCAAAGAATTGCAAAGAAAGATTGGAGTTAGGTTTAACCATTTGGTTTTGTGATACAGACCAAACTTTGCTTATGTACTAGTTGATGCCAATGTAAGCTTGATATATACCTGGCATGGTAAGTTTGCTTTCACTAGAATACTGAAAAAAATGTAGTTGAATTAGTTATATGCCCAGAGCTAGTCTCCTATGACATTTTTAACTTTTGGAGGTTCCTTAGATTCTGTAGATATGATCTGCTCAAATATTGCCATCTATGATTATGACTTATGATTGATTTGATCAGACAGTTTGATTTAAAATGACTTAAATGACTTAAATCACAGTTTGCCATCCATGATGAAGGTTTAAATGACTCAAAATATAGGTTAAAAGATATGTTGCTTGGCGAGACAGTGGATCGAGTGATGGTGCTTTTTGAGACTCGAGAGTTCTTTTCTTTGGAAGAGATTCTAAAACCAAGTGTTATATGAGGAAGTGATAGTCTCCAAAAGTTGGCAAGATAATCTGAGCCTGTGTATCCCATATTCCCATGTCACACAAACCAAACCAGCCCTACAGTCCATATGGTCAATAGTGGTTTAGAGAGCTTGTTGATCTGAGGGCACCATCCTATTTGTGAGTTTGAATGTATTCTGTGGGCACCTCTACCACAACATGATAATTGTTTCTTCCAAACTTTCAAAGATAATTGTTTCTTCCAAACTTTCAAACTGATCTACTCTTAAGATTTTTCAAGGAATCATTTCAATGAATGAGAAATAATCAGGATAGAGTTTGGATGTGATTCAATAAGAATGTAAGTAAATTTGACACACTATAGGGATGCAAAATTTTTGGAAGGCTAGTTGCATCTCAGAGCAAAAAATAGTAGACGTGCCATAGAATCACTCAATAATCCCTCGTTGTGGGTAGCACATTGCATTTTCCTTTTTGATTGCTTTCTAGTGGTATTAAATATCCTTAGTCTAAGGCTCCCAATTTGATGTTGGAAAGCGAAAATTCCAGTTCTGAAAATTTCTAAAGAATAAAGATGTTGATGTACCAGATGCAAAAAGGAAAGAAAGGAGTGTTATTGTGATAGATTGCTCTCTACTGAAACCTTTATACAGATGGCAATTCACTTTACTTTTTGATTAAGTTTTTTGTTGTTGTGAGTATTTGTTGTTGATTTTTAATTAGGGAACTATGTCTTATGATACTGATAGCATCTCGAGGCTGTACCATTATTACCTGTGAAATCTGAAATCCATTGTTAGATGTCTATGGCATTACAATGTTTATTTGACTTCTATTTCTGCTTCAAATATCTGATGGAAAGTTATTCTGCCACTTAAACAGGATACTTCACCATTCTGAAAACTTGATCAATGACATATATTGAGAAAGCAGCCTTCCTGATTCACATAGCAGCATTGATTTGGAAGAAGCAAAAACCCAGGAAAAAAATGTAGACATATTGTTATGCAAAAACAAAGGGCAAAAAAATGGAATAATGTTAAAAGATTGAGAAAGAGAAGAATCTTGCCGATGGTCGTGGACCTCGTGGTTAAGGGCGTGCCTGGATGTGTAAGAGGAAAGCAACCAAAAAGGAAAGAATAAAGATTGGTGGAGAGAGCAAACTTTGAAAAGCATATGCTTGTTCTAATTGATTTTTGTAGCTATTCAAGCAAAATTGTCCAAATTGACTTCGATTTTCTAGTGGAATGTTATTTCAAAGTCATTGCATATTTCTCTTGTAAACTACTGAAATTACATTTAACTCCCTATAAACTGAAATTTTGTATTATCATTAGTTCAAAAAAAACTCTGTCCTCGAGCTCTGATCTAACTCGAGGTTAATTTTTAATTCAAGATATGAAAAGATTATATTATTTATGAATCCATTCTATTGCAAAAAAATAATTCGGCAAAAACTCTTTCGTCTTTTTTATAAAATTACAAATAACTATTTACAATCTAAACAAAATTAATGCCTCATTATATCTTTCACTATGTTTTTAGCGCATGATTTAATTTACCATAAAGTATGAATAGGATAATTTTCTAAGTACAAAAATTGTTTAAAAACAAACAGAAAAACAATGGTGAAAAGTAATGGATCTCAATAAAAAAATTATAGAATTGAAGGTAATAATGATTTGTAGATCTCAAATGAAAACTCTTCAACTTTTTATATAATTTAATGGATCATAATTGTGATAGATTTATACACAATCGGATCCTTAGAGAACAATGACATTGAGGTGTCATATAGAAATTTTCCTTTTTCTTTGAGGTTACTTATGTTTATACACTAAGCACAGGTATTATTATTATTATTGGTAAAAAAAAGCCAAAGGGTAATTTAAGACTTCAATCTTTTTTAAAGAAAAAATGGATATCATCCACCGCAACTTTATTTTTTATCATTCTTTTAAATTTATGTTATTTTTTTGTATTTTATTTCAATAAGATGACATGCATTACATTGATTAATTTATTATTAGCAATTGGCAAATTTTGATGAACTGCGTTTAGCTCCTTAATGGTATTTCAAGGTGTCACGTGTTATTACACACTGGATTTTTTTTTCCTGCAACCGAATTATTTTTTCTTACAAATTGAGGACCCTTTTGGATTGTGAGTAGATTAGTGATGATCATGTATTCTCACGTTAATCTTAATATACTCATTTGGATATTAATTTAAAATTCTGCTACCAACTTCATCCTATTCGAACATAATCAACACCATGTTGAGGGCACATGTAACTAAAATTCCAATCATAATCCACTAATTATTATAATTAAAAACTTACAAATCTAAATAGATCTTGAGTTGTTTTTTTCTCATTTCAATGATACAATTAAGAGTTAGTTTTTTATTAGTCTCTCAAATCTTTATTAATTTTTTAATTTAATAAAATTTCTTAATTACTTTTCAACGGCCTTTTCTATTAGAAGCATCACATTTTCTGCCACACGCACTAACGCACACCGGAGATCCTCCAAGCTCTATCAATGGCGCCTCCCCCTCTTATCCTCCTCTCTCTGGCATCTGCATTCCTCCCAAGCTCCTAGCTCGCCAACTCGGTGGGTTTCATGATCCCCCATCTCCTCTTGCCTCGCCATCGACTGCAAGGAGGATGCGCTCCCCTTCATTAACATCCCCCCAACTCCCTCCCACCTTCGCATCCTCTTCACTGGCAGCAGAATTGACAACCATATTTTCCCGCAATCACCATTACCAATGGATCGAGAATGCCTGCTCAACATACAATTCATTGGCTTCGATGCGACCATGGAGCGTCATGCCTAGACTTCACTGTCGTCCCCCACACCTACCTTCGAGTGACTCATTCTCCATCCTACCAACCTCCTCCTCTTCTGTCTTCTCTTATCCATCACCGCCAGGCTATAGATTCTCCACTAACTCTGATCCCAGATCATGGTATTCACTGGTGGCTACGTAGCTGCGCTAATGTATTTTGCCGACACAATCGCCAACATGAAGCTTGTTGTCCAAGAGCAAAACTCCTTCTCGAGCTTGACGAGGTTGAACCCTTCCCCATGACCATCATCTTGACAAACTCCATTGAGTCCATCGTTTTTTTTTACAACCAAATTTTAACTAAAATATAATTAAAATTAAGATTTATATATTGCTACATAAATGTGAGTTTCGATTAGATTTAAATTAGTCCGAGTTTAATCCATTGAGTTCAAACCATGCACAAAATTTATTTAAAATTTGGAATAAAATGATAAAATATAAAAAACTTTACAAATAACACTTTGAATTGAATAATTTTTTATAAATAGATTCTTGATTGGATTTTTCTTATAAATAGGTCCTTGTAACGAGAGTTTTATAAAAAAAACTAATAAAACTCTAAAATTATAAACCAGTCTCGTAAAATTTATATTATAATTTGGTCTCCATGAAATCCAAGATTTATGAATAAATCCTCTAAAATTCTTTATTTACACATAAAATCCTTCAAAACTCTTTATTTACAAAAAAACCTCTAGAATTTTAATTTTTTCCAAATAAGTATCTTAAAAAAATTTATTTATAAAAAAGTCCCAATTTTATTAAAAAAAACCCTATAAATAAGTTCTTTTTGCATAAAAATTTCTTAAAAATTATAAAATTTAATCTAATTTTTCACAAAATTATAAATAACCTTCTTGAATTTCATGAATCCACAAAAAAAATATAATTTCATCTATAATATAAAATTTGAATAAAGTTTTCATTCATAATTCAAATATCTAAATGGAGAACTTTATCCTTATGCAAACTGGGATAAAATCCACGTTCAAACAAATTTTATCTATATCCAAAATAATCAATCATTACAGGTTTAAAATTTTGAATAAAAATCAATCCCATCTTTACCAGCCCGTAAAAGCCGTATAACCTACAAATCAGAGGAGAGATTAGAAAATTAGAGGAGTGATCAGCTTGTGGAAATGGAGATCAGTAAAATATAAGACGGGATAAGAAGAGCAAACAAGGGAAAATCAAAACATGCGAAGTGTTGAAACTCATCTTCGTCGCTTCCTTCCTGTTTATATGTTGCCTCAGTGTCTTGCTTCCTTCCTCCATCCCTTGCAAGTGCTCGCCAACCCCAACTCGGCATTCAACTCCCGCATCCTACCACCACTACCGAAGGCTTTCCAACCTCTTCACTGTTGTGTTGCTCGTTTCTATCGTTACCACCGTTGGCTGTAGCAGCTTGAACCCAACTGCTCGGACCTTGGCACTGGGGCCGTGCTACTGCTCACCCAGATCTCGTCGCTACGATCCCGCAGCCATCGTTGTCATTGCCCATAATCCTGAAATCGATGCTGCCCTCGCAGCCCTTGCCGAAGCCGTCCCCGATCTACCGTAGCCATCGCACTAGATCCACCATCGCCCATGCTCTTGATCGCATTGACGACCTGCTCTGCGTCAGCATCCTCCGTGACATCGTTGGCATCCCCCGCCCCACCGCAACCAGGGCTGGGCCCCAGTCGAATCCGACCAAGAAAGAAACTGGGCCCACTTGGGCACAGTATTGCGAAGGTAGTCAAATCAGCGGGGTTTGCTCAACGAAGAAGAATACAAAAAAAAAAAAAAAAGAGTATAAAAAAAATGAAAAAAAAGGCTTGTGCTGAAAAAAAATCAATAAAAAGAAGGGGTTTTCCGCTTGAGAGAGAAAAAAAAAAAAAAATAAAATAAAAAATTATTATTATGCAAAAAAAAAAGAAAGTTTAGTAAAAATTAATAAATATCATAAGAACTCATGATCTTCGACGTGACGACAACAATGTTGTGGCTATCCACGGTCCCTCGAAAACAAAAATTAAGATAATATTCTCATGACTTTGTTGCGACCACTCGCGGTCTCTCGAAGACGGTAGATCTCCATCGCATCCAAATTAACCTTCAGATTTGCATACAAGACAACTTTTGAGCTCGTACTCGACTAGCTTTTGAGCTCACATTCAGTCAGTTCTCGGACTTGCATATAAGTCGATTTTTGGGTTCGCACTCAGTCAGCCTTCGTGCTTACACTTAGTTAACTTTCAAGCTCGCATTTTGCCAGTTTTTGAATTCACATCTAAGCCAACCTTCAGACCTACACTTGTCAGTCTTTGGGCTCACACTCAGTCAACTTTTGAGCACACACTCAGCTAATTTTAGAGCTCACACTCAGTTAACTTTTGATCTCGTACTTAGTCAGCCTTGAGGTTTGCATCTAAAATAGCTTTCAGGCTCGAACTCAATTAACTTTCGAGCTCGAACTCAGTTAACTTTTGAACTCACACTTAGCTAGATTTTAGACTTGTACTTAGTCAGCTTTCGAGTTCACACTTAACTAGCCTTTGAGTTCATACTTTGCCAGCCTTTGGGCTTACACCCAAGCCAATCTTCGAGCTCACATCCAAGCTAGTTTTCAGGCTCACACTTAACTAGTCTTTGAATTTGCATCCAAGTTAGCCCTCTGGCTCGTATCCAAGCCAACTTTTGCATTTGTATCTAGTTAGCCTTCAAGCTCACATGCAAGCCAACATTCAGACTCACATTCAACCCAACCTTTGGACTCGCACCAAGTCAGCCTTCGGGCTCACACTCAGTCAGCCTTTAGACTCGCATCCAAGCTAGCCTTTGGGTTCACACTGAACTAGTCTTCGGACTCGCATCTAAGCCAATCTTCAGGCTCGTATCCAAATTAGCCTTCAAAATCACACTCAGCTAGTCTTCAAACTAGTACTTAGCTAGCCTTCAAGTTGACACTTAGTTAGCTTTCGAGCTCGCATCCAAGCTAGCCTTCAAGTTTACACTTAACTAACTTTCAGACTCGCACTTAACCAACCTTTGGGCTTACATCCAAACCAGTCTTCTGGCTCGCACTTAGCCAGTCTTTGGGTTCGCACTTAGTCAGTTTTTGGACTCACACTTAACTAGTCTTTGACTCACACCCAAGCTAATCTTTAGGCTTACATTTAGCCAGCATTCAGGCTTGCATCCAAACTAGCCTTTGAGATCGTACTTAGCGAGCCTTCGGGCTCGTACCCAAATCAACCTTTGGGTTCGCATCTAAGCCAACTTCGAGCTCATACTTAATCAGCCTTTGAGCTCACATCCAAACTAGCCTTTAAGTTCGTAATCAATTAACCTTCAGGCTCGCATTTAAGCTAATTTTTGAACTCGCACCTAGTCAGCCCTCAGACTCACACTAAATCAGCTTTTGAGTTCATGAACTAAGCCAACCTTTGGTTTTACACATTTAAAGCCTAACTATAGGTCTATCTAAAATTATTATAACTCAATCAAAATAAATGAATAAAGGCCAAATTGGCTTAAATGGACTTAAGTTGATTAAAAAGTTAGACTAAACCCAAATTAAGCTAAACTCTGAAAATCCAAATTGAGTTAACCAAATAAACTCAGACTTAACCCTAATTAAGTTCAAGTTGAGTCAACTTAAAATTAAATTGGGTTCAAATTAAAATTAAATTCAATCAGAATTGAACTAAGCTCAAACTAGAAAGCAAGGTTAAAGTTAAATTGAAACTAAGCTAGACTGAGCCTGAACTAAAATTAAGTTGAACTAAATTGATTTGAAATTAAACCAAAGCCCATCAAGATGCAAACTTGTACTCGATAAAGGTTCAACACAAAATCGAACTCGACTCAAGCTAAATGACATCAAACTCAAACCCGAACTAAATAGGATTAAATTAAGTCTCACTAGGTGCATTGAACCCAAAAGTATTTAACAATATTTCAAAGCTATCCAGCTCTATAAGTAGTTGGTGACACTATTAAACTAAAGAAATTAATTACCAATACATTTAAAGTTATTGACCTCACTTTGAAGCTAATTAATCCTAAGAGTTGTTAATGACATATCTTTCAAGTTATACCTAACTCCATAAGCCATTGGTGATGCTATCAAACTAAAGAAGTTAATCGCCAATATACTCAAAGTGGTCGATGCATCTTTCAAGTTAATCTAATCCCATAAGCTATTGATGTTGTTGCCAAATCAAAAAAGTTAATCATCAATACGTTCTAAGCCATTAGACTACTTCAAAACTATACCCAATATTATAAGCTGTTGATGACACTATCAAACCAAAGAAGTTAATCGCTAATATACTCGAAGTTGCACACTTCAAAACTATACTCGATCTCCTAAGTCATCGGTGATGCTACCAAATCAATGAAGTCAATTAATGATGCACTCAAAGTTGTTGACCACACTTCAAGCTAGTTAACATCACAAGTAGTTGATGACACACCCTTTCAAGTTAGTCAACCCATAAGCAGTTGATAATACACATTTTCAAGCTAGTTAACCTCAAAAGTAATTGACGATGTGCCTTTTAAGCTAGCCAATCTCAAAAATAATTGGTGACACATTTTAAAGATATATCTAATCTTATAAATCGTTGGTGACATTATTCAAATTAAAGGAGTTATTGCTTACGTCTTATTGGCTATGAAAATATTTTAAGGTTAAACGGAGTTATCATCCATACTTTATTGGCTAACAAAGATACTCCAACCTCAAATGGAGTTATCACCTATGTCTTATCAGCTAACAAAAATACTTCAATCCAAATGAAGTTATTGTCTATGCTCTATTAGTTATGAAAATACTTCAAAAATCTTAATGAAGTTATCTTTTGGGGAGCTGCAAGAGTGTTAAACCAAATCAATATAGTGAGTTGGACACCAAACCATCACAAAAACTTAAGCTTATGATATATGAGCCTTTTTCACTATATATATTAAACTTTATCTATCCAATATCTGATGTGAGACTAATTCATCACACCTGATATTATAACAATTTTTCCCTTCATGTATGATTTGATTACATCAATTTAACACTCTTAATCAAGAAACTCGATCAGTTATACCATCTGACCCATACTAACGGAGAGAGACTAACATGCGGTTCAATTCAGTCGCATCATCACGATAATTTTGGTCTTAAAATTTTACACAGTTTCGAATCTGAAGCTCTAATATCACTTATTAGGGAGTCGAAAGAGTGTCAAATGGAATCAATATAGTGGGTCGGACACAAACTATTTCAAAAGCTTAAGCTCATGGAATATGAGCCTTTTTCACTATATATATTGGACTCTATCTATCCAATGTCTGATGTGAGACTAATTCAGTACACCTGACATTATAACAGTTATCACTTATGCCTTATTGGATATAAAAATATTTCAAAAAGTAAAGAAGTTATCGCCTATGTCTTATTAGTATGAAAATATTTTAAAGTTAAATGAAATTATCGCCCACGTATTATCGGTTAATGAAAATACTTCAATCTAAATGGAGTTATCACCGACGTCTTATTGGTTAACGAAAAAACTTTAATCCCAACGGAGTTATTGTTAACGCCTTATTAACTAATAAAAATACTCCAACTCAAAAAAAGTTATTACCTATGCCTTACTAGTTATAAAAACATTTCAAATATCAAAGTTATTATAAACACTTCAAACTTCTCTCATTCCTTTTCACAATTCCGGTTAGATGTTAGGTCCAATGCAAGGGGAGTAAGGCAGTAATACATATCAAAATTTCTTTTCTATTCTTTCTTTTTTTCCTTTCTTTATTTCTCATATATTTTCTAGTATTCGTTATAAAGTGAGAGTATATCCTTACTTAAACTATATACCATATTTCTTAAATTAATTAAATAATTTTTTTTGTGTTTTTATTTTATTAATTAGGTTTTTCGTTTTAGGAAGTTTTTGATAATTATCGGGATAATTAATAATGGAGATTTGCGTCTATTAAAAGTCATGTTCTCACAACATTTAATGGTGCATTTAAATTAAAATAAAATTTGATTTGTAATTCGCGGTTATTTTTTCAGGCTCTTTGCTATTTAGAATACTCAATTTCGATCCCACAGTGACATATGCTAATCCCTCACTTGGCCCCCTGTCTACTCCTCTACTTGTCTTCGTTGATGAACGTCACCCATTATGCATGCTTATTCACCTGATTGGACGATCAAATATTTATTCTAAGCGACCAAATTTTGCACGAAGGACTAATAAGGAATTAAAAAAAATAATTTGTTGGGCTAAAAAAAATTGAGGGGTTGAAAAAGAAATTTTCCTAAAATTAATAGTTGAGATTTACTTTAAACTCATAGTTAGTGGGTAGACTGTTATCATAATAATTCACAGAAAATACAAATACACATATTTAAGATAATATTTATATATTTCAAATACATAATGCGATAAATGAACATGTGACTATGATAATGATTACAAATTTTACCATTCAAACATATAATACATGCAATAATAATAATTATTATAATTTTTAATGATAAAATTTATAGTTAAAATTTATTTTAAAATGACAACCGATATGTTGATTATAACGAGGATAATTTATAAAAACATGTAATACAGAAGAGTTATGCATTTCAATGATAAAAACAATATTGATGATTCATTTTAACGTAATAACTAACATGTCAACTACTTTGAAAAAAATTCACAAACTATAGATTGACTGTAATGATAATAATTCACAAAATTACATAACTCATGCAAATATGATATTCATTTCAATAACAAAATCACATAATACACAAAAAATATAATAATATCACTAATTTCAATAATGAAAATTGCAACAATCACATAATACAAATAATTATAATAATCACCATTGATTCTAATAGCAAACTTAATAGTTAACGATTTATTTTAGAATTATTTGATTATAGTACAAGTTTTAGGCAAGAATAAGATTAGCAATAGCAATTTTTAGTTTCTGTAAATAAAAGTTTACAAATAAAATGAAAAAAATCTCGCTGATAAATTCAGGGAGTTGTGCACAAATTCAGAAGATTTTAGACTCGTTTGATTTGAGATCAGGATTAGAATCAGTTCATTTCAGAATTATTTTTTTTATAAAATTAATATTACTTATTTTACCTTACTATTAAATTAAATTATTATAAAAAATTAAATAATTTTTTGAATTTTAAATTATTGAAATATTAATTTTAATAAAAATAATTTATTAATAAAAATAATTTATTAATTTTGATTTTAATTTTGATTCTGATCCCTGAAAGTAATGATACAAGAGTATCCAAATAATAAAATAAGAGCCCCTCTTTTTCTCGATTAATCCCCTACAAAAAATAGTCTCGTCATCACTTTCAGCAAACCTCTTCTTCCTCCTCCCGCTCTTCTAAATAGAGTTGTGCATTATTCGATCAAAACCGAATTAACCGACCGACCGAAACCGAATAACCAATTCGGTTCGAGTTATTCGGTTCTCGGTTCGGTTCGGTTTTGAAAAAAAAAATTTTTAAATTCGGTTCGATTTCAATTTTTGATTTTGAAAAACCGTAAACACCGAACTGAACCGAATTATATATATACCTATATACTGCAGTTCGATTTCAGTTTTGGGCTAATCGGCTCAAACAGCCCTATATATTATCGCGTTCTCTCAGAGCGGTTCGCTGCTCTCGCTTTCGCCTCTCATTTCAGCCCTAACCCTAATCCCGAATTCCCGATCGCCTCTCGCTCTTGGTGCTCTCGCCGCTCTCGCTCTCACCGCTGCGGACCTGCGGTGCTGCGCCTTCATCCTTGCAGCTGCGGTGCTGTGCCGTGCCAGTGACATCGCTTTCGTCCACCCCTGGACCCCCCTTCTCCTCTGAAGCTCTGAGTCCCGACGCCTCTCTCTAGTCGACGCTCTGAGCTTCAATCTCTCATTTTTCTACGACGGATTAAGTTGCAAGGTGAGCGTATGTAGGAAATTATGAAATTTAGGGTTGATTTTTTCTGAAATTAAATTAGGGTTTTTGATTTCATACAATTTTATTGTTAGATCAGTAAATCCTTAGTTTCGAACTGATGATTTTTCTTCTCCTTCATCCCTGCAGCTGCGGTGCTGCGTCGTATCGGTGACATCGCTTTCGTTCACACCCGGACCCCCCTCCTCCTTTGAGGCTTTGAGTCCCGACACCTCAATATCTCTCTGGTCGACGCTCTGAGCTTTAATCTCTCATTTTTTTACAACAGATTAAGCTGCAAGGTGAGAGTATGTAGGGTTAATTTTTGTGAAATTAAATTAGAGTTTTTTGATTTCATACGATTTTATTGTTAACCCTTTCGTCCACGGTCCACCCCCGGACCACCCCACCCCCCTCTTCCTCTCCTCTTCTTCTCTGAGGCTCTGACTCTCTCAGTCCCGACGCCTTAATATCTCTCTGGTCGACGCTCTGAACTTCAATCTCTCATTTTTCTACAACGGATTAAGCTGCAAGTTGAGAGTATTTCGGAAATTATGAAATTTAGGGTTGATTTTTTGTGAAATTAAATTAGGATTTTTTTGATTTCATACGATTTTATTGTTAGATCAGTAAATCCTCAATTTCGAACTCCCGATTTTTCTTCTCCTTCATCCTCGGTGGCATCACTTTTGTCCACCCCTGGACCCCCCTCCTCCTTTAAGGCTCTGACTCCCAACGCCTCAATATCTCTTTGTGACTAGCCTTCGAGGCTCTGAGTTTCAATATCTCATTTTTCTACAACGGCATCATCGGGATCAAATTGCAAGGTTAGGGTTGAATTTTGTGAAATTAAATTAGGATTTTTTTGATTTCATATGATTTAATCTGTATTTGTGTATTTTTCTATTGATAGATGTTGAACGAGGATGACAGTTAGCAGCTTTCAAATACAAATCCAGTTATTCCAAGTCCAATACCAATTTCTGCTTCTCAGGAAAGTTCTATGCCTATGGCTATCGAAGTTTCAAACGAGGGTAATGCATCTACGTGAACTACAAAGCCTCTAATGCCGAGAAAAAGAATGGCAGCATGATCAACTGTATGGGAGCATTACACAAAGTTCACAGACTCGGGCAAGTCAACCAAAGCCAGATGTAATTACTGTAGTAATGAATTCTTTTGTGATTCAAAAAAAAATGGTACTTCTTCTCTTAGACATCACATGAATCAATGCAAGAAATATCCATATAATGCTGATACACATAAAACACAACTTGCTATGCAACCTATTCAGAAAGAAGTAGCAAATGAGTCTGTGCTAACTAGCTGGAAGTTTGATCAAGAAAAAATTAGAAAAGCACTGGCACACATGATTGTTGTAGATGAACTGCCTTTTAGTTTTATTCAACATGAAGGTTTTCAATACTTTATGTCTCAAGCTTGTCCTAGATTTCGAATGCCTTCACATTGGACTATGACTAGAGACTGTTTTCAACTCTACCATGATGAAAAGGTAAAGTTGAAATACTATTTCAGAGAGTCCAAATAGAGAGTTTGTTTGACTACTGATACTTGGACCTCAATTCAAAACATAAACTATATGTGTATCACAGCATATTATATTGATATTGATTGGAATTTGAAGAAAAAACTTTTAAATTTTTGCAAAATTACAAGTCTTAAGGGTGAAGTTATAAGAAAAGCAATTGAAAAATGCCTCTCTGAATGGGAAATTGATAATGTTTTGACTGTTACTGTTGATAATGCCTCTTCAAATGATACTACTATTTCCTATTTGAAGAAAAAATTTTTGAATTGGGGCACTTGTTTGGCACAAGAAAAATATATTCATATGCGTTGCATAGCACATATCATTAATCTTGTGGTGAAAGATGGTTTGAAAGAGATAGCAGATTTCATTGCTCGGGTTAGATTTGCTGTTAAATATGTGAGATATTCTCCAACAAGATGGCAGAGGTTCAAAGAATGTGTGAAAATTGAAAAAATTGAAAATAGAAAATGTCTTTATTTGGATGTATACACAATGTGGAATTCCACCTATATGATGCTTGAAACAGCTCAAAATTTTGAGCAGGCTTTTGAAAAATTTGAAGAGGAAGATAGCAATTTCTGTCATGAGCTTAATAATGAAGATGAAACTCCTCTATCTTTTGACTGGCAGAATGTTAGGTGACTTATTACATTCTTAGAGCATTTCTATGAGTTGACTCTTAGAGTTTCTAACTCTATGTATGTTACAAGTAATTTATTTTTTGGTGAAATTTATCAAGTTAACCTTCTTTTGAATCTGTGGAAAGTCAGCGGTGATACAAAAGCCCAAGATATGGTTGCTGTGATGAAAGACAAATATGACAAGTATTGGGGTGAGCCAGAGAAGATTAATATGCTTCTCTTTGTTTCTGTTGTCTTTGATCCAAGACGCAAGTTAGAATATGTTGAGTTTGGAGTTGAAAAAATGTATGAAGGTGAAAGAGGTGTTATGATGAGGAGAAAGTTGCATGAAGTTGTATATGATTTGTTCAAAGAGTACAGAATGCGACTACAGCCGGGAGGAATGCCATCTGGTGAAGGATCAAGTATGCCAAAGCAATCAGGTAAGTACATCTTAAGCAGTCTATTTGCTGAGTATAGAAAAAGTTTCATGGGTGATGAAATGAAGTCTGAGCTAGACAAGTATTTGTCAGAGGATCTTGAAAAAAATGAGCCAAACTTTGATGTTCTGGGCTTCTGGAAAGTGAATAGCTGTAGATTTCTTATTCTGTCACATATGGCTCGTGACATATTAGCTATACCTATCTCTACAGTGGCCTCTGAATCAGCTTTTAGCACAGGAGGGTGCATACTTGATCGTTTTCATAGCTCTTTGACTCCTACACTAGTACAAGCTCTCGTTTGCACTCAAGATTGGATTAAAAATTCAAAAATAGAAATCAATATTGAGGAAAGTTTGGAAGAACTTGAAAAGATTCAAGAGGGTAAGATTTATATTGCTAATATTTTTATTATTGCATTGTATATTTCTTTATTATGATCAAATAATCATTGAATGACTTTTTTATTTCAGATTTGATAAAGATGAAATTGGATGTCACAACTATTGAATTTTGAGAAGTCATCTTAAGGTTTGAATATGCTTACTTATTTTTTATGCATTTCTGTTCATGTTTCTAACTTTCTATGGTCATCTCTTGCAGATTCATTCTTATATATCCTTATCATTCATGTGCATCACAGCATCAACGCATGTGTGAAGTTATGATCTTACAGTCTTTAGTTCCTTACCCAGTTACCTACTTACCTGATATTTTCTTAATTGCTTTTACTGTGATGATATTTTACTATATTTTTTAGGTTCAACAGTATGATCCAACTATCCAGGGACAGGTATGTATCCAACTATTATTTTGTAGGAGTAGCCGAGCAAGTTGATGCCCGAGGGGAGACATCTTCATTTTTGATGATGCATCAAAGCCATCCGAGCCTCTTGAATTTTTGCTTTTATTTGAGGTTTTTTTGTCTTTGGTGTTTTGATGCAGAGGTGTTCCAATGGTCCCCTACTCTGGTTTCGTCCCCTTCACTTTGTAGGCTTGTAGCAATGGCATGGTTGTTTGGATGGCCTGTGAAGGCAACCACTACCTACCATTCGCTCATGGGGAGAGCCAGAAAGGGATGCTGGGTATGATGGTATAAGGCGAATATGACGGTATGACCCTCTTGGAATTGTTTTATGGTTTTTTTTAATGATATTTGTTGAATTTTTTATAAGCTATTTGAGGTGATGAAGATGTTGAATCATTGGCTCATTGCCATATGCTATGCTCACATGTGGGCAAGTGACTGATTGGACGATTCTCTCCTTCTTTGGCTTCACCCTAGTAATGTTATGCTGCTTGGAAGTTGGAACTTCTGGTTCTGGCTTCTGTCCTGTTACTTCTATACACGGGACTACAGGAGATTTCTCAAGCTTTTCTTAATGGACCATTTGGCATGATATAATCCTTCAAAGTTCAAATGCTAACTGATTACTGAATTGATCATATTTATTCTGAACCACATAATTATAGTTGTTGTCTTGCAGCTTGTTGATGCTGAGTTATTTGACTTGTAAGAATGATATTATATCCTTATAGAGTTATAGGATTGTCCTGCTACTGTACATTGTCCTGCAACTCAGCAAGCATGAAGTTGAACTGTTAAAGTGTTCTGCAGCAATGCAGCTTGCCAGCTTCTGCTACTATACAATATACATTATCTTGTTACTCGTCTGCTCCTGCAAGCATAAAGTTGAAGTGTTGAACTGTTGAAGACTTGGAACTTGGAAGTCTTGAAGTATCTTGCTACATGAAGTTGAACTGTTGAACTGTTGAAGTGTTTTGCAGCTTGCCCGCTTTTGCTAGACTGCTACTATACATTGTCCTGCTGCTCCTGCTGTGCTGCTCCTGCAACTTGAAGACTTGATTCACTTGAAGTTTTGAAGTGTCTTGTTACATGAAGTTGAGCTGTTGAAGTGTTTTACAACTTACCCGCTTCTGTTAGACTGCTAGTCTGCTACTATACATTGTCCTCATGCTGCTGCTCCTAGCCTCCTGCTGCTCCTGCTGTGCTGCTCCTGCAACTTGAAGACTTGATTCACTTGAAGTCTTGAACTGTCTTGCTACATGAAGTTGAGCTGTTGAAGTGTTTTGCAACTTGCCCGCTTCTGCTAGTCTGCTACTATACATTGTCCTGCTGCTGCTGCTCCTGCTGCTCCCGCTGTGTTGCTCCTACAACTTGAAGACTTGATTCACTTGAAGTCTTGAAGTGTCTTGCTTCTGCTTGTGCGGTTGTGCTATTGTGGCATGTGAGATACTGAGATTAATTGATTATTTATTGGGTTGCAATTTACAAACTTGTAATTGGACTGGATATCAGCTTATCAAGGTCAGATTTAGGATATGTATAATGTATATCCTGTACTAATTTTTTTTCCTTTATGTAAATGACCAGATCCGTTCATCCAGTCCTGTAAAAATTTGGTTATAACCGAACCGAACCGAAATATTTCGGTTCGATTTTTATACTATTCGGTTCGATTCGATTTTAATTTTTTAAAATTTCGAAAATTTCGGTTCGGTTCGGTTCGATTTTAATAGAATGCACAGCCCTACTTCTAAAGCTCCCCCGTTTGCCACAATCCCCATGTCGAAGGCCTGGGGCGGCGTCGGCGCCTGCGCTCTCGACGCTGAGCGCGCCGAGGCCGAGGAGCTAGCCGCCGCCGGTACCGCTAAGGAGAGCTTCCCCAGCCTCAAGGAAGCCGCCTCCACGAAGTCCAAAAAGAAAAAAGCTGGCCACCATGTCCCTCGCCGAGTTCGCTGCCACCCCTACCGGCCCCTCCCCCGACGTCCTCCTCCGCCTCCCTACCGGTCCCCGCCCATGCTCCCCTGAGGAGCTCCAACACGCCCGTCTCGGCGGCGGCTTCCGCTCCTATGGATATGGCTCCGGCTTCGGCTCTGGCTCTGGGCGGAGGGGGGATGAGGGCGTCGAGCGGTATCTAGAGTTTCAGATTTTGACCAGCCTTCGAGAGCGGATGGGGTTGATAATTGGGCTGCTGCGAAGAAGCCCTCATCTGGTTTCGGGGATTCCGGGCGGCGTGATCGCTATGGCTCCCGCGGAAGCGGAGGCGGCGGCGGCGGCGGCGGCGGCGCGGCGGCGGCGGAGGATTGTCGAGGGCCGACGATGTGGATAATTGGTCTACCGGGAAGAAGCCTCTGCAGAGTAGAACCTCCTCCGGATTTTGGATCTGGGTTCAGGGATGGATCCTGGGGCGGGCGTGGACCGGCATTGTCGAACACCGAAGAAAGGCCGAAGCTTCTGCTTGATCCGCCAAAAGCGGGCGATGGAGCTACAGGAGACGTGCCGGCAAGGACTCGGCCAAACCCGTTTGGGGCTGCTCGGCCTAGGGAGGAGGTTCGGGCCGAGAAGGGGGTTGATTGGAGGAAGATTGAGAGTGAGATTGAGGTTAAGAATAGCAGACCGGGTAGTGCACATTCGAGCCGGTCCTCTGGGGCCTGTGAAATTAATTTTTTAGAATTTTTTTTTTATCTTGTGAAATTAATATTTATTATTTTATATTATTATTAAATTAAATTATTGAAGTCTTAATTTTGATAAAAAGGTATTAGTTTACAAAAGTGGTTCACTAGTCTTGACCTTAACCTTGATCATGACCCCGTTCCAAACAGACCCCTACTGCCCAGGGAGGGGGTGCAAAGCCAACTTGTTTAACTAGAAATATAATGAGAAATCCCGAATAACTTTTTAGACTACAACCTATGTGGCTTGTGGGTCCTTAGATGGTTTTTTACTTTTGCTTGTTTTCTAATCGACAATAGCAATGTTTAAATGCTGACTCATCGAGTCAACAATTTTGTTGAAGTCCGTCTGCAAGGTTGTTAACGAGCCTAGAGGTTCATTGGATTTACGAGATGAGCCCGTCAAAAGTTTCTTTAAAATCAATTCAAAATATCAAATGAGTCTTAATGGATAATTCGTTGAATTTTAAATTTATTTGAAAAACTTATTCAAAGCCGTTGACAACCTATTTAAGTCTCACTTTACTAATAGGATAGCGTGTTGCATAAGCTAATTTATTTTTAAAAATCATTTTAGCATATCATTAGAAGTAATAAATATAGACAAATAGGATTAAACATAAACAGTTAAGAAATGATGGTTAATACATGTGCTTGTCTCTCGTTGACGTGACAACTTTATATATAGATGTTAGAGGTATTAGTAGATCTTCAGGTACCGTTTGATTCGGTATCAGGATCAAAATCAAAATCAATATTAGTAAAGTACTTTTATAAACTAATATATTTTTATCAAAATTAATACTAAAATAATTTAAAGTTCGAAACTATTTAATTTTTTATAATAATTTAATTGAATAACGATATAAAATAAGTAATATTAATTTTGTAAGAAAAAAAATAATTCTGAAAAATGCCGATCATGATCACGATCGCAAACCAAACTGTGGCTAATGGATCTTAATTGGTTTAGTATAAATTTAATAGGTCTGATTTTAATTAGGCTTAATATAATAGTTAGTGGGCCTTAACGGGCCTCAGCCTGCATCAACCTCTTGCGGGCTGACCTTGGTCCCACCCAAGCTGTGCAGATTGGCCCGTTGCTAGCCCTATTCATTTGTTCAAATTTCTCCGAGTCCATACCTTTAAAATTGTAATAGGGTTTTATCAAACAAATATAGATAAGAATTTAACTACTAATAATAAACAATATGCATGTATATTTGTTTGCTAAAGCTCATGTTACTGTTTTAAAGGTATGGAGTTTTGAGGGATTGGAACAAGTGAACTCCGACTTAATTGCTAACTCGATTAGTTATGATTTGAATATTGCTATTGTTGACTAAAAAAATAAACATATGTGGGAAACTACTTAGGACTCATAAACTATATAAGTTGTGGTTTAAAAGTTGCTTAGGGTTTCTCATTATATTTTCAATTAAATAAGTGCATGCATATTTCAAATAGAATAAATTGCTTAAAGAATTAACCTTTGTGGCAGCCACATGTGCCGTGAATATTTGATTCAATACTGAGTTCATTGCCAACAACGTTGAAGGGTATTATAAAAATTTAAAAAAACACGTCTCAATTATCAAAAGGATGCAGAATTTTAGTTGAGTGTATTAGATTGAGAGTAAGAAGAAAATCACGGCCTTCGGACAAATTTGTCTTGATATCTTAGCCGTAAGTAATAAATAAACATTAGTTACTAGATTGTGTTTAAGTCATGTTGTGAGTTTATATTATTTCTAATATTTTATAAACATACTCTTGTAGTAAATCTCCAAGACTAAATAATACTTGAACAATATTTTCATATATGAGTTGTTCTTGATTTGTGAGTCAGATAATAATACCGGCAGCATGACTAAATCTACGTTTGAGGACTTCAGAGAGGAGCTTTATAGAAAGAAGGTTGAGTAACAATTTTCTCTAGATGAGGATGATTCTAATGCTCCCAGTGGATATAGACAAAGTACAAACGAATTTTCAATTAGAAATAATGACATAAGTTAGACGAAAGGGAAGGGACAATCCTATTATTTAGCAGATATCTCGAGGTAGTGAAAGTGAAAGGAGAATAATGCTAATGAGATTATGATGGAAGAATTGATGTTTGATATGCGCAATATTGCATGCGTCATCAAGACAATTGAAAAAGATTCATAAAAGAAATCATTGTAGCCAACCTTAATGAGGTTTAGAGAAGAATGATTTAACATTGCCTTTTTGAAGTGTGTATGTAGCTACTAATATACTAATGAAGTTGAGGGTATGACATTTGTGGATAACATGAATGATGATTTTAAAATTGAGTGATTGTAAGAGTTTTTCGACAATGTAAATATGTAGTACATGTGCAACTTTTACGTAGTGGTCGTTGATTATGTGATGATTTTATTTGTTGGACCTAATTTATTATGATTGTATGATGATTCTATCTGTTGAACTTAAGTTATTATGATTTTGTGATGATCTTATATATTGAATTTATTTGTGTTTATTACTTTTGACCATATTATGTTTATATTTATGTTGTCTTTGTTTTTATTTAAATTAAAGGCCAACTGTGTATCTTTGTTTTATAGTATGATTGAAGATCGACGATATATTTTTTTATATTATTTTCATAGGCCAATTATATGTTTTATTTGTGTTACTATTGATGACTGATTGTGTATTTTACCGATATGTTCATATTAAACACCAATTGTGTGTTTCTATTTTATGTTATTTTTCTAAGCCGACTATATAGCTCATCTGTGTCTTGTTATTGATAGCCAATTATGTGCTTTACTTATATGTTTATATTATAAATTGATTGTGCCTTGTTTTATATTATGATTTAAGGCCGATTATATGATTTTGTTGTATGTTCTGATTAAAGATCGACTATGTGTCTTATTTTAGTTTGCATGCATGCCAACTGATGTCTATAAAATATTGTCAGGATGTGTTATTATACTGTGTTTTATGAAAGATGCCCGATTTTTTATATCTTATGGCCAGATTATTATGATCAAGTTAATGGATTGTCAGGTAATTATTACAAATCTTATTAGTTTTTAGTAGAGGCAACTTGAGTTATATAAGAATATAAAATGAAAACAGGAGAAAATATTCTTGCAAACTTTGGGTAAGAATAAGTTCAGAAGAAGAAGACTTTTTTTTTGTATTATCATATAGAAATTTAGTGCTTTTTTTATGTTAGAAGACTAATATATCCTTGTATATTTTATTTTTTGACTAGTCTTAAATATATTTTCAATTATGTGCAAAGATTTCTCAAACTTTTCTTATCGAGTTACGTGCTTAGTTATATTTTAAATTGATAAAAATCATTTGACAATAAAACTAAAATATTATATTAAATTAATTTTTTTCAGATCATCAAATTATATTTCTCAATTTCTAATCCAACCAAATATCAAAATTTGAGGAATTGGTAAAATTGATCAATTTTATTTGCAAACTAAATAATGGAATTACGAAATTGAGGAATTCAAAATTAATTAATTTTACTCAGAAAAATATGCATTCAAACACTGTAATTATCCAATTTCTCAATTTTGAATTCGGAATTAATCCAAACGCCACCTTATAGGTATAGAAAATTATTAATTTCCATTATAATTAAAATTCTAGTCTACAAGGAAAAATAATTATAAAAATAATTATTATGTATTTTAACTTAAGGAACTTAATACCAATGTGAATTATTATAGCTACGTTTCTTGTAATTGTTAATCTGAAAATGCATCATGTCATAAAGAAATAAAGAACTATTGCCATATAAAATTTAAGGCCTAGCTTTCAAACACTAGGCTTCTTCTTTCTTGTTTGAATTATATACTTCTCCAATATTTTAAAAAATTAGTCTTCTAGGTTTTTTATATTTTCTTTGTCTAATATATGTTCCTATTGTTTTTTTTTACTCCTTATCTTTAGCAAAATTTAGGAGAATGAAGTAAAATTTTAAATTAGCCCATCTAAATTTCTAGCTAATTCGTATAATACACAGAACGGAGTTTATCAATTCTATGTCCTAATAAATAGTATTAAATTCATATTGTATGTGTTATATAGAATCAGTGCAATTAATCTATATTATCTTCAAATTAATTTACCAAATTTGATATTAAGCTTATTAAATTTTCTATTTACTTATTTCTCAATTTCTAATCCAACCAAATATCAAAATTTGAGGAATTGATAAAATTGATCAATTTTATTTGCAAACTAAATAACGGAATTACGAAATTGAGGAATTCAGAATTACTTAATTTTACTCAAAAAAATATACATTCAAACACCATAATTATCCAATTTCTCAATTTTGAATTAGGAATTAATCCAAACGCCACCTTATAGGTATAGAAAATTGTTAATTTCCATTATAATTAAAATTCTAGTCTATAAGGAAAAATAATTATAAAAATGATTATTATGTATTTTAACTTAAGGAACTTAATACCAATGTGAATTATTATAGCTACATTTCTTGCAATTGTTAATCTGAAAATGCATCATGTCATAAAGAAATAAAGAACTATTGCTATATAAAATTTAAGGCCTAGCTTTCAGACTTCTTCTTTCTTGTTTGAATTATATACTTCTCCAATATTTTTAAAAAGTAGTCTTCTATGTTTTTTATATTTTTTTGTTTAATATATGTTTCTATTGTTTTTTTTACTCCTTATCCTTGGCAAAACATAGGAGAATGAAGTAAAATTCTAAATTAGCCCATCTAAATTTCTAGCTAATTTGTGTAATAGGCAGAACTAAATTTATCAATTCTATGTCCTAATAAATAGTATTAAATTCGTATTGTATGCGTTATATAGAATCAGTGCAATTAATGTATATTATTTGATTCGCTTGACATAAAACTGAATTTCTACTAGTATACTTGGTGAAGGCACAATGTGGTTTTATCCTTTCAATTTTTTCCTTCTCGAGAAGATAAATGTTATTGCCTGTTGCTTTAATTAGGAAACTAAATGGAAGGTGTTTCCAATATTCCATTTGTTGCTTTCTAGGTGGGATCAAGCAATCTCTTCCTGCGTTTGATGTTGTGCTCTTGAAATTTTATATAAAGCCCATAGTTTGTATTTTGCCCATCACAAGCTAATATCAAGAACAAATGGTTACTTGGAGAATGGAGTGGTAGGTTAAATGTTGTGGTTACTGCCTATGAAAAAATAATTACTACACAAAGTAGAATGATGTCTAGATAAAGAAGAAAAGTGAAACGAAGGAAAAAAAAAATTGAAAGAAACCAGGTTCTGAAAGTGACATGTAATGAGTAAAACCATTGTAAAACATTGCTGTTTTGCTTTGCTAACCTTAATTATTCTTGCCAAGGGCTATTATTCAATAATCATAGGCCTCTTGTGATCATTGTTTGCTACTTCTTTCTGTTCTGCAACTTCTGCTAGTTATTTCGTCTTTCCCTTATCACAAGCATGAAGCTTCCTTTGAATTTTGCTCTTTCCAACCTTTGATTGCAGCAATGAAGTTGTTCATCCACAAATTATCATCAAATAGTGCTCACACGTGCATCCTCTAGTCTGTTCTTATTTACCTCATCCTTGGAGTTGTGATACTTCAATCTATGTTGTACAAAAGTAGAAACCTTACAGTACTGCAAGTGATATTTTAGAAACTTTGGTTTGTTTTCTTTGTTTGCATGTGCATATCATGTAAGGCCCAAAATCTTCTTTTTTTCATTCATTAGAACTAAGAAGCTATTTCAATGGTGTTTCATAATGATTTTGTTGTAGTGTACAAATCTCTTGATTTAAGTTGCATTGGACACACTCAAGTTCCACCAGCTTTTTGACCTCTGCTTTTCAAGAACTTCATCTATCATTGTTAGGGGATCATATGCACTTGTAAAACAAAGTGTTGCATATGGAGTCATTGTCTTTCGAGTGAAAATGTCTACTCAAACCTATCACTATTACACAGTGCCAACATCTTGTATGGACTATTACTAGGAAATTTTTGTCCTATTATTTGTGTGGAGTAATAAGTATACACAAGTAACAGTATGATTCAACACAGATTATCACTTGAATAAATATTTATTGCAGATCAGCAAACTGTCTTTATGATAGTCTAGCAAAACTAGATTACTCATTGTATTAGTACTATATAAAGCAGTGGAAGTACCAAAGGCTAATACCAATGATTATTCTCTTGATATTTGAAATTTACCATCACTAATGTTGGTAGTACCATATGTTGAAAGAACTAAACATAGAGTACAGATATACCCATATGAAATTCTATAATTATGTTGCATATTGAAGTACCATCCTATATTTGAGAAATGTGAGTTACATCATAACTTAATTAATAAGCCCAATCCAACTTGAAATTCAACTTAGAAAAGAAAATCTACATTATGTAAAATGAGTTATTAGTAAAGTCTAAGAGTTAAATTAGGACATGGATTTTTTTCTATTTAAAGGAGAGACACTAGGGTTTTGTATTGATTAACTTCTCTTGTAATAAAATTCTTTCTTTTTTCTCTTTATTATTCTCAAGAAACCCAAACTTTCTGTTCAGAAATCCTAAAAATTTAATGTTATATTAGAATTTTAAGGAGATCATTGTTGCTACTAATAAAAAGAAGAAAATTTAGTTCCCTAAATCATGTCACACTAAATGGAAGTATAGAAAAAATGTATCACTTTTGATGATAATTGTGGACTTCAAATAACCTCTATAAAGCTAGTAGGGCTCAGGAATTACTTTCGATAGTTAAAAATTGTATAAGTATTTTTTAGAGCAAAAGAAAAGAGATTGTACTTAGAGGGTGAATGACTTGAGAAACCAACAAAGGAGTGGTTTAGAGAAGATGGTTAAGTCATAACTTTATTTTGAAATTGTATGGAGCCAATAGTTAGCACCAATATAATGTACTGTGACTAGAGGTGTTAATTTGGCTTGCAACTTGAGCTTGGCTCATTCTCTAATAAGTTGAGCTCGAACTGGACTAGACTCGCTCGATTCTAACTAGAGAGCATGTTTATTTTTTTTAATATGTAAAAATATAATTTCAAAAATAGAATATATAACATATAACATAATATATTATTTAATTATTTAATTGTGCTATTGTATTTGATATGATTTTTTATATTTATCATGGTAATTCATCATTTTAATATTAAATTTTAAAGAATTATTTTAATATAAATTAGTTGAAAATAATTATTAAAATAAATTTTAATTTCAACCAAGCCAATTTTAAGTTGATGATTTGGACGCTGAGGCAAGCTCAAGTTGGGATTAGCTCCTGTTGTCTTGTTTACAACCTTAACTATGACACAACCAAACAAATTTGGCATAAAATAAGAAGACTTTACTCAAATAAAGTTAATGCTTTAATTATATTTGAAATAATAAAAGAGATGGTTAAAAATCAAATATTCTGAAAACCCTTAAGAGAAGCACTTTGTCAAGATGTAAAATTTTTGGAGTGAACTAGATATATATTTCCTCTCGATGTTTAGTATTAAAAAATAGAACCAATAAAAAAAAAATTTATAGTAGCCTTATGTTTATTTATTGTAGACAATGAATATGAACCAATTAAGAACCAATTCATGTTAAAAGAGAATGTACCCTCAATAAGTAGCATCCATACAAGATTGTAAAAAGTAAATTTTTATTTCCTGAAACCACAACACTAATTTTGAAGTAACGACTATTATAACAAACAAAAGTAGGAGTTTTGGAAGAGAAAAATCAAGTACAAGAGGAGGTTATTCAGAAAGAAGAAGTGGCAAAAAGTAACCTGAAGTTGAAGTAACAATTATTATAACAAACACTAATAGGAGTCTTAGAAAAGGAGAATCAAGCATAAGAAGAGGCTATTTAGAAAGAGGAAGCACTAGAAGTAATGTCAAGTGTACCCATTATGAAAGAGCAAATCATATAGTAGATAGATGCTAGGTGTTGCATGATAGCCCTTCCATAACTCACATCTCACAAATACTAAGATCACGTTATGAATATTAGGAGAAGCCAAACAATTTAGAACTATTATTTATATCAAAAATAATACATCTAGAGTTTAAGAAGGAAGAGTATGATCAAATAGTAAGTGCCAGAAAAGTCCGCTAACTCAAGAGCCACTGGCCATATATTTGGTAATTCCAAATTTTTTACCTTGTTATCTAGTATCTTAAGAGTCAAACATGTTCCTATGGCTAATGATGAATATACTTTAATAAAAGATGAAAGAAATATTTAAACAGAAACTTTAAATTTGCTCTCAGCCCTCCTTGTAAATCAATTCCCTTGTAATCTATTTTTTGTGAATCAATTAATAAAAATTTTAATTTGTAGTGTGACTTTTTATCTCTCTTATTGTGTTTTTTAAGACTTTTACATGAGAAAAATGACTTGTGAAGGAATTGAAGACGAAAATTTGTACCTTATTAATTCTAGTGGATAAAAAGCCAAAGCATATGTTAAGCAAACGAAATATCTGGTTCTATGACATTATAGATTAAGATATCTTTTTTTTCCAAAGCCTAAAACTTTGTTCACTAGTTGTAAGCCTCAACATAGGTTAGTGTGTTAAAACCTGTTAACTAGCTAAGCATCACAAGAATGTATTTTCCTCAAAATCAATAAAAGAAGCTTACAACCTTTTTTTAATTCATAATGATTTGTGGACAACTAGATTTGTTTCTTTAGATGATTTAAATACTTTGTGAGTTTTATTGATAATCGTTTTAGAATTACATAAGTTTCCTTGATGAAGAACAAGTCTAATGTTTATAGAATGTTCTGATTGTTGCAGAAAGAAATTCAAAATCAATTTGATATCATTATTAAAATCTTAAGAGCTGATAATGAAGGAGAATATTTTTCAAAAGAATTCTAATAATAATATCTTAAAGTAATGAGTTTTTTTTTTCAAGTCTAATGTTCAATTACACCATAACAAAATGGTGGCTGAGAGAAACAATAGGCATTTATTAGAAATAGCCAGATTTGTCATGTTTCAATAGAATATTAATAGAATATCTTCAGTTCTACTCTTAAGACCAAAGCTCCTTTCAGGTTTTTTTTGTTTTGAAAAAGTAGTGTTTGATGTAAAACCTAGAATTTTTAGGTGTGCTTGTTTTGTTTAGAATTATATGTGTTTGTTTTGTTTAGCATCATAGTCTTAAAAGATATAAACTATGACTAAAATTTGTAAAGTGTGTTTTCTTATAGTACTCTAGAATCCATAAAAAATACAAATACTATGATCCAATAAAAATGTAGAAAGTATCTGTATGAATGTTACCTTTTTTGAGGAGGTTCTTGACTTCAATAAAACTAAAATAGATTTTACCAGTTTAGATAATAAACTTACCTATAATCATGAGAATTTTCTTGAATTAGTTCTTTTCACACTAGTTAATGATCATTAATTTATGATGTCCATAGAAGGAGGCAAGAGGAAGTTGGACATTGTACACACCATAAGACGGGAGGAGAATACAAGCCAATAAATCAATCCACCAATCACAATTCAAGAATGTTTAGAGAAGATGATAAATAAAGATGAACTAATTAAGAGTTCCAATACACCTGTCACCCAAATAAAACATTATTTATCTTTGAGAAAAAATAGGAGAACATGTGCAAAATATCTTATAAATCAATTTATTTCATATGAAAGCTCTCCCTTACCTTCAAATATTTTGCCTTAACTATTTATACTACCACCACTTTACCTAAAACAGTGACAAAAGCTCTGAAAATTCAAAGTGGAGAGAGGCTATCAAAGTAGAAATGGGAGGCCTTACATCACAATAATTTATGAGAGCTTACACCTCTACTTAAAGATAAGAAATTTGTTGGATGCAAGTAGTTATACACTATGAAGTATAAATCAAATGGGAGCATAAATAGATTCAAGACAAGATTTGTGGTAAAAAGTTTTATCCAAACATATGGACTTTAATATTTTTTCATCAATGGCAAAGTTAAACTCCTTGAGTATCATATTATCTTTAGCAGTAAATATATAGTGAAATATCACTTAAATGGATATAAAAAATGTATTCCTTCATAGTAACCTCAAGAAGGAAATGTATTTGATACAACCACCAGATTTTAACTATACCAGTGGACAACTATTGGTTTGTCAATTGGAAGGTCACTATATAGTTTCAAGCACTCTCCCAAAACATGATTTGACAAATTTAGTATAATTTTTATTGGTCATGAATTTTAGATAAGCTGATCAAATTATTCATTGTTTTTTTTGCAAAGAACACATTATTTGTGTATGTATATGGTATTATTAAAATAGGAGATGACATAGAAAAAATCAAGGAACTAAAGAAATTCATAAAGATTTTGTTTGAGATAGAATATTTGGGAAAACTTTACTACTTGGAATAAAAGTAACTCATTCATTTGGAGGGTTAGTATTATTATAAAAAAAATATACACATGATGTACTAATAAAGACAAATTTGTTACGAGACAAGAACACAGGTATTTCATGAATCCAAACATAAAATTGTATTCAAACATGATAGATGAAATAGAAAATTCATAATAATATAGGAGACTTGTTGGAAAGCGTATAGATCTAACCATAATAAGACTTGGTATTACATTTGTTGTTAATAATGTCAATCATTTTATGTAATCCCCAAGAAAATTATATATGGAGGTAGTACACAAAATTTTGATACATCTTAAGGGAGCTTTAGGCTTAAAGTTATGTTGCAAGAAGTACAAAAAACTTGAGATGCAATCACGTGTTGAGATTCACAGCGGAAGGTTCACGAATCACCTTATTTTCAAACAACACAAGAAATAAGAAGTAATACAAAATAAAAGAAAATAACAAGATAAGACAGCGAGATATCTACTATCATAAGAAAAAGGCTTTGACAAGAGTCTACAAGAAAGACTTCACTCTTTTTTATTCAACTAAACTCTTTCATCAAGCCTCGGCAACGCCTCCACCTTTAGAGAGAATCTCCAAGAGAACACCGCGATGAACCACCACGAGAGACCACCAAAAAGTACTAGAAAGACCCACACACGAGAGCCGACACACACACACTCTCTCTTCTCTCTCTTCTCTCTATTTCTCTCTAGTTCAACCTCAATATTACATCATACCTAAACTCTATGTCTATAGTATATTTATAGACCTTTATTGAGTCTGAGGTTTACTCTAATTACAACACCTAATATTACAAATCAATCATAAATCTAAATTCAACTTTGGATTTCTACTTTAACTCAAACTCTAATTCGAGTTTGAGACACTTAAAACTCAACAATTACACATATGCAAACTGAGTTGGATTACCATTTGATAGAAAGTCAACATTTGGGTTTTGCACCTTTATTGGGAGAAATCTAGTTGCATAAAAGAGCAAGAAGTCAAGAGTGGTTGCAAGGTTCATTGCAAAGACATAATATAAAGCTCTAGTTTTAGGAGTATGTGAAGTTATTTGATTACAATCATCTCTAAAAAACTTTGGCTACCTAATAGAGATGTCAATTAGGGTATTTTGTGATAATTAGTCAACATTGCACATATCTAATAATCATGTATTTTATAAAAGAACAAAAGATATTGAACTTGATTTTCACTTCATTAGAGAGAAGGTACTGGAAAGACAAGTGGAGTTAGAATATGCTCCAACAAAGAATCAACTGGCAAATGCACTTAATAAGGCTTTGAGAAGAGAAGATTCATCAGAAAATATTTTCAAGCTAGACATATTGAATATTTATGCACCAACTTGAGGGAGGAAATTGAAAAAATTGAAAATAAGGCTCAGAAATACTCATATAAGACTCAAGTACTATAAGTATGGTTGCATATTAAAATATTATTTTATACTTTAAAAATTTTGGTTCATCATAACCCAATTAAGAATCTCAAATCCAACTTGAAATTCAATTCAAAAAGGAAAATCAATATTGTGTAAAATGGATTATTAATAAAGTCCTAAAACATGAATCTCTTCTATTTAAAAGGGAGATACTAGAGTTTTGTATTAATTAACTTTTCTCAGAAAAAAAAAACTCTTTTTCCTTTTTTTTATCATCCTCGAGAAATTCTAGCTTTTGGTCTAAAAATCTTAGAAATTTAACATTGTAAAAGCAATGAAAATACCAATAATCAATAGAAATAATCATTCTTTTACACCTTGTGCTTGTTGTTCAACCACTGATATATATATAATTTGGCTGTTATAAAAGCCTAGTCTTCAAAATGTTTAATCTTCTCTATTAAAAAGAATTGTCTTTTGGGCTCTTGACAAGTGTTAATGAAGCACAATTTATTGGGTTAAAATTATAAAAATCCATTTTTTATGTAGAAGTGTAAGACTTATTTTGACAATGCAAATAAATGATAAATGTGCTTGCCTTATCCTTTTTATTCATCATTGAGAAAAATCCTAGTTTCAAATCCACAAAAATCCTAGAAAATTTTCACGGTTTAATGGCTGATAACATTGGACATTGTTCATCTGCCATCTTCTCGAGTGCAAATTCATGTTTAGTGTTCAGTGTGTTATGCTATATAACCTTGAACTAAGCTAGTGATGTTTAAATGTGAATGGACTATGCATAGCTTAGGAGAAGTCATTAGGACATCCGGCTATCAAAGGAGTCAATATGGACATAGGGTAACTAAGGGAGTAAGTATGTTTGGAAATGAACTATCCCAGTACTGTTTGGACGTGAATTAGAATCCATCATTCATGCAGCTTTGATAAATTCTCCTGAACATCTACTTTGCTTCAACAAATTGATTGAGAAAATATTGAAGATTAAGAATCATGGCTTAAGTTGTGTATGCTTTCAAGAAGCTGCAAACAAACCATTTAGGAAACTTGGCATTTACATGGGCAAATTAATCAAACTAAAATTACATTTACAATTGGAAATATCCTATGCAACTATACTTTGGAAGTGGAAAATGACATTTTCTAAGTGTCTGTTTGATTTGATGTGTTTTTTTAGCACGATAGATGTGCAAGTATGATATTTGGTTTTTCCATTGTCTATGGTACGAGTACAGTGATTTAAGTTGACCAACTTCTGAAAAGGAGAACGTTTTGTACACCCTTTGAATGTTTGACACATATGAGATTGGATTCCAATGTAGATAGACAAAGCATGAAAACAAAGGCCTAAATTGAAAACGAGCAAAATTACCTCGTATATGTTTGAGAAAAAGTGTCCAATGTTTTTTGGTCCATTTAGACTTATGACGGTGTATCTGCAGTAAATTAGTACAAAATGTAAAAAGACACATCCACTGTTTGGAATTGATTGCAAGTGGGGAAATGCTATCGATCACTCACAGGTGGATGCTTCCATTCTTTGATATGTTCTAACTCATAAAGCACTTCTCTTGTTTTTATAATTTGTCTAATTTGGTTCTTGAAATTTTATTCTTGATTCAAGAGACCTTTTCATAATTAACATTTTCTGCTTTTGGAATCTTGAATATTCAGGCCAGAGGCACATGAAGAAAAGCCGTTGAAAGAAGAAATTAGCGAGTGGGAGAAAACATTGGCCAAGGAAGTTGGAGGTAATGTTAATGGTGAGTCTGAAAATTCTTCGGAATTGCTGGCCAAACTTAAAGAACGTATAGCCCAAAGGGAGAGAGATCTGGAACTGCTCACACATGAGTTGGATGATAAAGTGCGTTTTGGTCAAAGGGCATCTGGTGGTGTGGCCCAGCTTCTGCTGCTGGAAGAACAACTGCTGCATCTCTGGATAGGCCACCTTCTCAATCTGGACTCGCAGAGGAGTCGAGGAACTTGGATGTTACAGAAAGGCCTCAATCATGTGGGGCTAAGGGAGATGCACGGTCAAAGCCCAGGGAGGAAAGGCACAGAAATCAAGGGGCCAGGGAGAGCAGCTCTTTTGGTAGTGGAAATGTGGATAGTTAAGGCTATTTGAACTCCATTGCTTGGTTATCCTTTTGCTTCTACGAACTGAAAGGAAATCAAGAACTTGTAGACGCAGCAATGTGAGAAAACAATATCACAAGGGAGCCTCAGTATAGCTATGCCTCTTGTTGACCTTTTCATAGTTTTCGCCAGTAGTCTATGTGGCTAGGGTCACTGTGCATGCTTGGTGATGATTCAGTTAAGATTTTACTGTGGTTATTATCATGCTGCAAAATCAACTGCCAGATTGATTGCCTGAAACCTTAAATGGTGCAATTGTTTATTAATTGCACAACTGATATTAGTCTTCCAATTTTGGGCTTGTATGTCCATTGGCTTAATACTGCCCTGTCAAATGCTGACAGAGTTATTTTTTAAATGCCCTATGTATGTTTCAAAGTTTCTAATTTCGGTAGCAATTGATTATCATGATTCATGATATGGACTTCATCTTCAGGAACTTTGTTTGTACTAACTTGTGGTATCGTGTTGTTAATTTGCAGGTCAAGATCAAGGGAGAGGTGGTGAAAGTTGCTGGTTTGAACGTAATTGGCTTCTTTTGACATGAAAATCTTAATGATCTCATACGTTAATTTCTCACCTTTCGTTCTTTAAGGCTGTGGCAGAAAAAAAAGGGGAAAAGAAAAAACTTTGGCTGACTGATTAACATTGACATTCTATTCTGCATTTCAATTTATGGCTTCCTTGATGTGGTGTAATTTGTGAATTTTCCATGTCAAGGCAAAGCAGATGTCTGTATCAGCATGAGTCATAATATTGTATTATTGAATGGCTTTATACCTTCACCCTTATATGTATTCATGCTCATAACAAAAGTTATGGAATTTAGCATGTCAACTACATGCAATGTCAATTCAAAAGCCAGTGCCATTGAGTTTATTTCTTGGTGATGAATGTGTTTCAGGTTCATGGAATTTGCCCTGAACTTCAGTTTGTTTGAATTGTGATTGAACTGTGTATATTATAAGATAATCTAACAATTCAATCTTTTTGGCATGGTTAGCACCATACATCATACAAATAATGAGTTCTATGTAACACTTACGTTTTTAGGTGAGTAGCTCCCACTGTCTGCAATGGAACCTAACTGTGAACATCGATAATGTCCAGACGAAAAAGTAGACAAATGGAGCCATAGGATTGGCAATTTGATGCAGGTGAAATATTCGCATAAAATCTGGTCAATGACGCAATAGTGGAGCCAGCGATATTGGTGGCATTATGTTACAGGCGAATGTCACCCCCCAGTGCTCTATCAGTTTCATCCATTTGATACATCTTGTACTCCATGCCAACTGGATACCAAGTATAATGAATTCAATACAAATATAATAAATAACTGTGAGAAAGAACTTTTTGCAGACTAATCATGTGCCAGCCCTATAAACTGGGTCAAGTGTTGATGTGATTGGTGTGTCAAAAATTTTTTCGCATATTGTACCGCATGCGTAGCTTTTATAAATAAGAAAATTCTATAGAGTATGTACATTCATTTTTATCATATTTGACATAAATTGTTCTCCATTCATATGAGGTAGTGTAAACTTTTCTTCTTATGATGCTTGTCTACATCAGTGCATACATTGGCCTTTTAATATATATAATATTTTTAAAAAACTTTTCGTCTATATAATGTACTCCTATTTTGTTGTAAAACTAGCCATACTGTGAGGCACAAAGAAGGTTGAGCAGTAGCAGCATCAATCCAGCTGTTCAATCAACAAATACCAAGCAGCAGTGCCAAAGCAAAGCCCCATCATGACTGGTCACACGTTACTCCAAATACAAAAGGAATTGGATCCTTCCCAATCCATGCAGCTCCAAAGCACCAGGTCTTCCCCTCCATGTGCAACCCCTCTTTAAGAAATACATAATACCAAGACCCCATCAAAGCAAAAATATTGAGTTGTTGCACTGTGGAGCCTTCCCACCAGACAAAACCACCAACATGCATTGCCCCTTGCCATCTCTTCCATTTAAATCAATTTTTTTGTGCAGAAATCTTGGTGGATAACTTATAGTGAGAAAGTGAGCTGGAGTTGGCTTGGATGTGTGAGAAAAGTGTTTATACAAGTCTGCGTGCATGTTACTGTGAATCCCATCTGTCTTCGCTCATCAAGGCCCTTTATTCTATGTTTTTCTACTGGCAACTTGCTGCAACCAACTTCTCTCCCTACCTCTCTGTCCTCGCCCCTCCATGTGATTCCTACCCAATCACTTCATCTCCCTCTCTAGAAACATATGATGCCATTAAGGGATGAAGCTCTTCTGTAGCATAATTCTATATAATTCTCAGCAAACACAGATATATCTCTCAAATATTAATGGACACACAACACACATTGTTCTTATGTACATTTTTTTAAGAAACAAATCATGAGTTTAATCCACGAAACTCCTAGCGAAAAATTATGAGCTCACCTTAAATAATGAATAAGACTCGATAAAAAGACCTATTTTTGTGAAGTACAAAATCAACTATAAAGAAATGATGATGACCATAATGATACGGATAATAATAAAATAGTGAAGGAAGGGTCAATTTGGTAGGGACTACTCCATGGTAGGGTTGTCCTTGCCTTGGAACCAACACTATGGATGCTAATATGGTATTCAAAAGAACCCAAACATTTTCTGCTACTTTTGCTGCCAAGTGTTGGATTTTATGGAAACTTGAATCAAGAAACCATTCTGCTACTAGAAACAAAAAGCTAAAAGAAATGCTCATTAAAGTTTAAAATCATCCTTTTCTAACTCTGTTCACCACAATCTGCATCAAGAACAAGCAAACCCTATTTCCAATTTCAGTAATCTCATTCAAGCTTCCAGGCATAGAGGAACAAGCATGGCCCCCCAGACCCAGATCCAGCTGAGCTCAGTGATGACAACGATGACGACGAAGATGATGATGATGATGAAAATGATGGCGGTGATGACATTGGCCGAAATATGAACAGTGCGTGCCGGGGCCCTGGGGCGAAGAGCCAGTCATGCACATCCCAGTACACCTCCAGCCGCACCCGGTGGACGGAGAGCGCTTCGTTCCCACGGAACTTCCACTGCAAATGCTTCACGTTGACGACTTCGTTGCCGTCCACCTTGATCACCATCTCCGGCTCGCTTCCGCCGCTGCTAAGGTTCAACTCTATCAGAATCTCATGCAATTTCCCCTTGTCATTGAACTTGCCCCTAGTCGCGAATGTCTTCTTGCCGAAGACGTGCTCCTTCTTGGACATCAGGATGGCGTCGATGGCTGAGTGCCTCAGGCCAGTACGGCGGTAGGCCTCCTTCTTCTGGTCGCCGAGGAGCAGCACTACCTCGCCGTCGGAGACCACTGCGACGTAGTAGTCGGACCGGGGCTCAGTCTGGCCGGAGAACTTGGCGCCCCGGAGGTCCCAAAACACATCCACCGGCTTCCCGTCGACGTGGAACCGCTTCGCCCCGTGCTTCCGCCAGAAGTACCACGGCCGGAGCTCGACCTTGCAGCTCGGCGGATGGACGGAGTGGCTTTTGTCGTGGCTGCTTTCAACGGCGTCGGTCTCCGGTGAGTCGACGGACACGGAGAGGCCATGGACGAGAAGGTTCTTGCACCAAGTGACGGTGATGAGGCGGCAAAGGCCAGCGATCTTGGTTCGGTAGACAAGCATGACGATGCTTTGGCCAGCCCTGGTTCCCGGCACTGCCGCCACCGAGGTCGGGTCGTCGGAGAATTTTCCGGCCGGAGAGAAGCATGAAGGGATCAGAAAATGGTCCTGCATTTTCCTTTGCAGGGAAAGAGAGAGAGAGAGAGAGAGAGAGAGGAGCTTAGTGATCCATGAGTAGGCTCTTATGTATGAGTTGCATGAGGAGGAAAGGTATTAAGGAAAGCAAGATGTGATCACTGAGTTCAATGATTCATCAAACAAGAAAAGAAAGGAAGAAATGACTCCAACTGCCAAGTTTGATCTGGATCTCACGGTGAAAATAATAATTATAACATTAAATCAATTCATTGAAAGTCGAATAATCCATAGTAGATTTTCCCTTGTTGCTTATTGATTACAGTTATGGAATGCGATTCAGGGCCACGGTGTTGGTATTCGGCACAAGGGGGCAACTAGGATACATAGGGAGAAGAAGTATGTGCATGTGAAGAAAAGGCTTGGATTTCCAAGGTTGTGGCTTTTTTGCATTTGTGGGAATTTGGTTGGTGACTTCACAGAGATGCGAAGGTGGAAAGAAGAGACGGAAAGGGTGAGTGATTTTTCATGGGTCAACGGTCAACTTCTGATCAGGGTTTTGAATAGACAGGCAATTCCAAAGGCATGTAGCTTTTTATTTGGGAGGTCGAAGGAGAAGAATAGCATAAGAATGGCTTCAGAGCAGTCATTTTTCTGTTCCTCGCTGTAACGTCGTCAGTGAATCTTCTCACATGTTTCTGATGAAATTTAAACAGAAAGAAAAGGTCAGGAAGAGTTAAAAGCGGTATAAATAAATAAAGGGTTTTTGACAAAATTACCTAATTTATTATTATTAACTAAAAAATCACTCATTTTATAGTATAAATTTATAAAAAATTATATCAATTAAAATATTTAAAAATATTTTATTTAAATTTAATTTTATCAATTAAATTAATATAAATTATTAAATTATTTTTTTTAATTTTACTTCGTAATCGGGATATATTCATTGAAATAAAATAAATTATAATAATCAAAGAGAATAATTTAGAATTTTTATAGTTTTTAATTAGTAAAATCTAATTAAAATATATTATTTTTTAAATATTTTAATTGAGATGATTTTTTATAAATTTATAATATAAGTGAGTGATTTTTTATTAATAATAAAAAAATAATTTTTCACAAATTTATAATAAAATAAGTGATTTTTTACTAAAAATTTATAAATAAATAATATTAGAAATGATCTAGGATGCATCAAATCATAATATTAGTAATAGTGTACTTGGCAGAAATCTAATCTAAAATACAGGATAATCGCGTCCTTTTGAACTGATTTATTAAATATTGGATTAAAAAATAAATAGCACTTAGCATGCCAAACAACAAAGGTTAAACAATCCAAAATAATGAATTCTTATAAAGCCAGAGCCACCCATTAGAAACACAACTCATCACCATTCCTTGACGACCCATTATCCAAAAAGAAAGGAAAAGGCAATCCATTTCTGCATTGTCCAATTTACTGCTTACAATTCACTACATTGTTTCTAAATAAAAAAATATGGTAAAACCAGTTCCATCTGTCTGCCACGTGTCATGCCAAACCACGAAAAAGAAAAAAAAAATTTAAAAAGCTACCACATTAGTATATCTTGGATTTTATGCCAACTCAAAGACAAGAGGAATCAAAGCAATGGAGACAATGACAAGTCACTCAGCATGATCCCTTTAGTGGCTAGGAAAGCTTCAGTTTTGGATGTGACATGGGCTGGTGCCTTGCAGGCTAAGTTCTTGGTGTCTCCCTCCTTTCAAAAAGCATATGGCCACAAGCTGGATGGAACATGTTATTCTTCCCCTGATGATAATAATGCTCTTCCACTAACAATCAAGTGCATGTGCACTGCCTCAAATCATCATCAAATGACTTGATCAAGATAAAAGAATAAACTAACAATGCATGAATTTATAAAGAAATAAAGGGCACATGAAGCATATCTAGCTAGGGCATGCATGCCTATGGGATCTGTGTTCTGGTATTCAATGACAAAGATGAACAAGTGTAAAGGGATTAAAGAATCAAGCGTTCTGGTATTTATTGTTATTATTATTTTACCTTTTTGTTTGATTCTTTTCATGTCAGGAAGAATTCTGCACTGAGGTTAACCCTATTCTTTTAAAATCGATTACCAAGCACAGGCAAAGTAAATTTCAGACAGATCACTTAAGTCACATCTAAGCAAAGCTAAAAAAATACATCAGAGCAATACTAAAAGAACATGTGAGCCTCATGGTGTTTTTCTGTTATTGTAGAACTTAAAATACTTAGTTTCAAGTTTCATACAGTAAACTTCACTGACAATTTTAAAAATACATTAGCCTGTCCTTTTTTTCATAGTTCTAAAAAGAAACATACGTTCCATAAACACTAAACAATAACAAAATGGTGTTTTGTCATTGCTTTTGAAAATGAGAAGCAAGATGCACAAATCGATTGCTTTAGATTGAGAAAATTTTCGATTAAGTTTCCAAAGAACATGGAACTGCATCTCAACTCTCACTGCCATAATGATGCAATTGGAAAACAACTGAGTGTTAAGAACTGCATAGGATACATTTGTAAAAGATACAAGATGAAAGAACATAGCAAACAATACTTGTTCAGGAAAAAACTTTGCCAACAAAACAAGGCTAAATCTGTGACGCTGCTTATTAGAGTGATAAAGGATTTGATTGACCATGTTGAAATCCAGCCTCTCAACAGGGATTTTTTTCAGGTTGATTATTTGCAAGAAAACCAAGAATCAATATCCTTAGATTCATTATCTAAACTTTTTTTCTAAAAAAATAAAGGATCAAGGTTATCAATCTAGCTGTGCTATAACTGCACCGGTGACTTCCTGGGTGGTGCTGTTCCCGCCTAAATCTTTGGTCCAGTATTTGCCCTCTTGGATCACACGCTTCACAGCAGTTTCCAGTCGGTCAGCAAAAGATGGGAACTGTAGATGCCTGAGCATCATGGCAGATGATAGAAGCAGGGCCACAGGGTTTGCCTTCTTCTGCTCGACGAGCTTCTCATTTCCCACATTGCCTGCTGAAGCTCCTTGCTCGAAAACGGCATGGTCTTGACCAACATTGCCTGCAAAGTCAAACTCAATTGAGTTGGACATGGACTAAATGTCAGATACAGTCCACGAACATAAGTATCATCGATGAGCAATTATCATGGCAGTCCTCATGGTTAGCTTTTCTCCTGGTACATAGGCTGCAAAAATTCATTCTTATGTCAAATATGACCAAAATGCCCTTCCTACTGTATTGTAGTATATGTAACAATGGGACAGCATTTTGCTATTTAGCCAGAAATGGAAAATCCTTGTATACGCAAAAAATCCATATGACAAAGAACACATGACTTTCACATTTCCAAGCACAGATGGAAATACTGAAGTTTCACACACGCAAAAAACCTGAGTATATAAGGTATGACTACATTTTCTATCAACTAACTAGCATCTAAAAAGATTATAAATCAAAGTTAGGGCATGCTGGCACTTGACACCATGTTAACTCTTGAGCTGACAATCTCATAGCACTGAAAGACATCACCCATTTGAAATGTAAATCATTAGTGAAGAGCATTGCCATAAGGAACACCACACCTCTATTTCCGGCTGGATTTAGTCATGTGGCATGCATTTGAGAGCAGGCCCACATGAATACAGAACATACACGTGATGGGCAAAAAGCAACAAATTCTCCCTTTCAAAAGATTTTGAACCATTTTTTCTTTGTATTGCTACATGGACCAAAACAATCCAGATATTGGTCTGCAAAACTAAACTCCATGCTTTTTTGTTTATCTTAAGTTGGTGCCTCCTAATCTTCCAAACTGACATAAAATTCCCACTGCTAATTTTCAGCATGTAGCAATAGCTGTTTGCATAGAATGAATGAGAAAAAAGGGTTCAAAATCCTTTTAAACTTTAAAGGAATTTGTTTTTGCCTGACATATGTTGAACTTGGATTCATGTGTGCCGGCTCTCTGTCAAGTGGCAACCAACTTAATCCAAGCCCTTGTTTTTGTGTGAAAAGTTTCCAAAGCATTAAACTGCACTGAATCACAGAACATTCCAGAAAGACACCTAATACCATGCAATTTGTAAATTACATGCCAAGAAATAATGAGTAATCCAAAAATATTGTAAAGCCACCTGCAGCAATCTGCACCAGCATCTGGAAATGGTCAAATCGTCATAAACACCCTATCTCCTAAGCAAATATTTCTTGCAGAAAAAACTGAGAAGTTTAAACATCATATCTTGGTACAGAAATATACCTCCTGGCATGACACCAGTTCCTCCAGCAATACCAGCAGCTGTATTTGCAACCAGATTGCCATAAAGATTCGGGGTAACCTGCAAATGGACATCAGTCTTCACCACATAGCAAACAAAAACAACCAAGGAATTATGCTTAAAATGAATTGTGCATTATATACCAAAGACATGCACAACGCAATCATGCTAGCAACAGAAGGAAACGTTTACAGCTGAATAGATTAGTTATGTATCATTACTCGAATCACATTAGTTTATGTTAAATGATCCAGAAATTAGCCAAGACCTGCTGTTTTCTGGTGGTTGAAAAGTTCGCCAAAATTAGAATATAAGATAGTGATTTTCTTAGATTTTAGTATTAATATAATATTATGAGAAATTAATCCAAACAAATGTTATTCTAGTTGGTTGAAACTTGGCAAGCATGTTGAAGCATGCAGTATAAGTAGCAAAAGAATTTCTATTTCAGCTTACATGGCAATGCTGAAAAACCACATGATCCAACATTTTACAAAAATAGTTTAAGTCAGATGAGTGGGAACTAATTTTGTTGTAGACCAACATATCCATGTGAAAAGAAATGATTATTAATATGGATACATATCATTATTAGTAGCTCCGTAGTCCTACCGTTTGTTATCCCCTTCTTAATTGTCATAAATCTATATTTTGAAATATTTTAACTAATAACACCAATATCCATGTCTTGCATGATGAAAATCAATATGCATCACTTTATGTTTCTTATAAATAAGCACATGTACGAGTTGTAATGAGATTTTGCAGATAGCATGCATCAGCAAAATCCAGAGTCCCAGACCAAGGCAACAATAACATTCAAATTTGAGGTAGCACACAAAATCAAGGTCAATCTGAATCCTTATGGGATGTAAATGGGATCTGAACCAATTCAAAGTCATGGAACTCAGCACCAGTGTGTAGGATGAAATATATCAATTGATAAGTGTGTACTTTTTTTCCTAATTCTATTGTTTTCTAATGTATTATGCTTAACAGAATTCATTTACCCATCTACATGCTGCCTATGCATCATGGAGTCCTTTAGCCTCCTACTGCTCCTGGATATACCTAATCCATTTTGAAAAACTGCCAAATGAATCCTTTAAGAAACACTTCGAATGAACAATTGCACCACAGTCCAAAAACTAGGATGACTACAAGCTACAATACTAGCACCAGCTGGTCAACAGTAGCAAGGAAACTACCACAAACCTATGGAAGTGGTAGATAACTAGTATTTTAAGCAAGTAATTGGTGCAAAATCAATCAACAAAGGGAATGGTGCTAGTTTTCATCTTGTTGAGAGTTAGTACCAGATAGGCATTTAACCCTAAAAAGCCAACCAGCATTACAATGGGATCTATTACCTAGGTTGAGGATGATAAGCTCATTGCAATACTCAATAGCTTGATCAAACAAACCTATTCAGTTTCAGAACCACCTCAGAGGAAGCATTCAATCTACAGCCTTCACCTAAGAGGAAGGATGAACAGTACAAACTTATCTCCATGTAAAGAGGAAGCATTCAATCTACAGCCTTCACCTAAGAGGAAGGATGAACAGTACAAACTTATTTCCATGTAAAGAGGAAGCATTCAATCTACAGCCTTCACCTAAGAGGAAGGATGAACAGTACAAACTTATCTCCATGTAAAGAGGCTATTTCCACACCTCAAGCTTAGGATCCCAAAGAATGGAACAAACTTATCAATCTGCTAAAGTAATCATCAGAAAATAAAACTCTTTGAAATGACACAACTTATTATCTTCAAACTTCAAAGCAACTAACTTTAAGAAAAGAACATTAACTTTAATCTTGATTTGGTAATAAGAAGAAAAAATCTAACCGCACAATAGCAGAAGAATTGGAGTAGGAAAGTAGAATATCTTCTGATAACATTTAAATAAATGTCACTATACTTTTATTCAATTATCATAAAATAATTTTTCAATAACAATAAGAATGAACATGACTAGACATGTTCAATTAATTCTAAGGATCAGTATTACATTTATACTAAATGCCCATGCACATCATGTAAGTTTCACTGCTTAAAAATGTTAAATTTTATGAAATGCAATGATTCTATTTGATTTTTGGACTTGTATGCACAATTGCTGCAGTTTGCTCCTCTACAAAGCATGGGCTTGATACTAACTAAATCATGGTTTTCTCTATCTCAAAACTTTCAAAACCCAAAATTAGTCTTTAATGTTTCTACAAACTCCTTCTCTAGTTTTTTATATTTCCAGACTGCCCTTCATATTGAAGGCTGACTTGGCTAGAAATGGTGAAAAAGGCATTGAAAGCACATTAACTAAAGAACCAGTAGTAACCCTACTCAACAACTTCAATTTCACATACTTAAATCTCATTTGTGATAAAAAAAAAATATCTATCACAACAAGTTGGCAGATGACCTTAGTAAAAGCTTTTAGGAGTCAGCTACATGAATTATCCTACATCTATCAATGTTACATGGCAAGAGGAATGAGAAACCTCCTTTCCCCTTTCTCAAAAGGGTAAGAAAATTACAGAAAGATAAAAAAATGAAAAAATAAATTGGTTTTTTGCAGTTTGAAGTGGTTATGACTTTGCTTTAGTTAAAAAGAATACACAGACAACAGAGAGAAAAGTGTGAGCAAACAATTTACTACATCAAGGATTACAGGAGAAGGCACATGCATCTCACATAAGACAGACTTGTTTATCCTTATCAAACACAGTTCCTCTTTCGCATGATATGAACTAGCACGCATTCTTACTATTTCATCATGACTTCTTGGCATTCAGCCCTTTTGGCCCTTTTTCCTCTCTAATTTGATTTCTGACCTCAGTTTCCCATTATATTCTGATCCTTTTCAAGGATTTACATATGCTAATTCATAATACATCTCCCTGTCAAATATTAATGTCACACTTAGCCATTCAGTGCATATTTCCCACTCTTCAAAAGATATCACCCTCCATTGATGCTCCAAACACATTCTTTCTGGAACAGAAAGGGTATATACACAAATTCTATTGTACAATCCCCTCAGGTAATTGAATCATACAAAAATAAGAAACAGCTCTTAGATCCAATTCTGGGACACGCCTACACTCAAACAATACGTAATGAGAAAAAACACTTGTAAAACTACAGAATTAAGATAGAAATGAATAACATGTCCTTGGCTTTGCAGTAGTAGCATATTTGCAGGTTAACCATATCTACTATTTCTTCAGTGTGTTAAGCATCATTCCAATAAGATTACATCCAATAAACATATTTCATGAAATAGATTTGATAAAAAACAGAAATAGAAAGAGTTTTAATTACGATTACAATCAAATACATAACTACCTATCAGATGCTAAAGAGCTAAAAACAACTGGAGTTACCATTTCACTCCTCCATCAATTTCAACCAAAATAATTTGTCCATTCCAGTCATAGAAAAAGCAGACCCCACCTTTTAAACTCAGTTAGAAAAATGATTGCATAAGAACAGGCGGAAATACAATGATCCAGAATGATACCACTGAAGAACAGATTGGATCATGTCATGAAGGCATATGATGCAAGTATTTTGGACAAATAAAAAGTGAAAAATAAGATGTAGCATACCATGACATCAAACTGTTCGGGCTTTGAAACAAGCTGCATGCAGCAGTTATCCACAATAATTTCACTGTACTTAATCCCAGGATACTTTGTTGCAACTTCACGGCAAGATTCTAGGAACAAACCATCTGCAAGCTTCATAATATTGGCCTTATGCACAGCTGTGACTTTCTTTCTGTTGTTCAAATAAGCATATTCAAAAGCGTATTTTGCAATGCGCTCTGAGCAGAACTTTGTTATAACCTAGCAAAGCCACTGAGTGAGGAACGAAAAGGAACATAAAAATATGCAAACAGAATAAAAAACCAATGCTTAATAGAAGCCCATCACAACTCAAGATGTTCTATGGATGATAAGCATGGCAATGTTCAAACTCATCAAAAGGACTCTTACAGCACAGTAGAGACAACAAGTATAGAGCAATTATAATAAAGAGACAACAGTATTATCCAGCAATGGTAATTATAATGATTGAATAACCAAAACAAACTCATTATCTTATAATTTCACTTTTGATGAGAACTCAAAAGTGACCATTCATCCTATAACCATGCCATCCAGTCAAAATATCCCCTTGCATTTAGTCTGATGCTTGAAATCCCACTATCTTCCTTTCTTGTTTGTCGTCAATTTTTTGAATTCTAAGGTTTGCTCTTGAGAAAAAGTTAAGAGTTTTGATTTCAATGATGAGTTCTATTTACTCTAAGAAATAAGTTACAAAAGTTGTTCCTGCAGGTTCTATTTATACTTCTAAAAATCTTCATATACTCATATTTAACCTAGACTCCTATTTAGTTTTGAACTTGACTTGATTTTAGACTTTTATGTGTTGTGATGAAACCAATGTAATAAAGCATCTGAAAGGCACTGTTCTACTACAAGTATACTATGTGTTACTCAGCCCAATATGAAACTGAGTTTTGATCTTTATTTTTCAATACCCCTCCTCAAGTTGGACAATAGATATCTCGCATGTCCAGCTTATTCGTAAGCTTTATCAATCTATCCAATTGCAATGTCTTAATGAATATATTTGCTAACTTTTTTAATTTTTTTTTCAGATAAACTAGTTGTATTTGTTGACTTTGAATTTTTTTCTCTGACAAAATGCAACTCCACCTTTATGCGTTTAATCCTTTCATGAAAATTTGGGTTACTACAAATACGAAATGTTGCTTATTTATCACAAAACAATATTGTAAGAGTTTTAAAGATAAATTCCGACTTTGTTAGTAGTATTTTCAGCCATAAAATCTCACAAGTGGTTATTGCTATTGCTTTATATTTAGCTTCAGCACTGCATCTAGCAACAACACTCTGTTTTTTTGCTTTTTCATACAATTAAGTTGCCTCCAAGTTTGATACCTATTATTGTAATTGATCGCCTATGAATAAAAGACCCTACTTGATATGCATCTGTACAACATACCCAACTTGGCGTTCCATTAATATACCTTAATATTTACTTAACTATTTTTAAATGTGGCTTTCTTAAGTCTTACATAAACTGGCTGACTACACTCATAACATGACTAACATCTGACCTTCTAATTGTCAAATAGATTGATTTTTCTACTTATCTTCTATACATTTTAGAATCCTCAAATAGAGTTCCCTGACTTGGGAGCAATTTGAGATTTGCACCTATTGGTATTTTGACAATTCTATACCTAATTGACCCATTTTCCTCAACAAGTCTAGGATATACTTTTTTTGTAACAATATCATACCTTGTGTTGAATAAGTTATTTCAATCTCAAGGAAATAATATAATTTTCTTAAATCTTTGATTTCAAATAGAGTTATTGAATAGTATTTTAATTCTCATATTCCTATATAATTATTCCCAATGATGATTATATCATCAATATACACAAGAAATATAATTATACCTTGACTACTATTTTTTTAAAAAAAAAGAGTAATCAATTTTCCTTTTCTTAAATCCATGTTCAATCATTACAGTGTTGAATTTTTCAAATCATAATTTGGGTAACTAGTTCAAATCATAAAGTGTCTTCTTCAGTTTGTAAACATATCCTACTATGCCGGTACAAAATCCAGGTGATTTTCATATATAAACTTCCTCTTGAAAATCTCTATACAAAAAGTATGTCTGTCATCTTTTGTTCACTGCAAAGGATAGTATTACTCTAATAATCTTCATTTTTACTACAACTGAAAAGGTTTCAAAATAATTAATTACATGTGTAGTATGCCCTTAAGCCACTAACATTTCCTTGTATCTTACTACAGTTCCTTATGTCTTATATTTAATAGTATATATTAATTTGCATCTCACAATAGGTTTAATATATGTCATTATCTCGAAACCAATTTTCAAGTGTCATTCTCATACAAAACTTTTATTTCATCTTTGACAACCTCTCTCCATTTAATATATGTCATTATCTCTTACAATATTTTTAATATTATGAGAGCTGCGAGATTCAGTGCAAAAGTCCTAAAAGCAAGAGTTAGTTTTTGATATGATACAAACCTAGTAATTGAGTGCTAGGTATATGATTTTTTCCTTTTTTAAAGGTTATTGACCAATGAAAATCACTTACTGTGTCTAAATCTACAATTTAAAGTTGAGTTTCAAGTTTTGGCCGATGCTCTTCATCTTATTTACATAACATCTACTTTTAATTTCTTATTAACCAGCTCTTGTGCAATTAGACCTCTTTCAGGAAACACAAATGGTGGTGGTAATGTTGATTGCTTCTCTTTTTTTTTTTTAGTATACACAAACAGTTTTTTTTGCCTTTATCTAAAGTCACAAACAATTGTTCTACGAGCACAAGTAAAAGGGTATCAATTTCAGTTCTTATTTCTATTATCTTTATTTCTATGTTTTTTTAATAGTATATTATATCCCCAAAAAAGATTATATTTGTTAAAATATAAGTTTTGTGTTTGAGGATTGTAGCATCTACAGTCCTTTTTTATTTTAGAGTATCCTATAAACATACATTGAATAGATCTAGTTTGTAACTCGTCTTCGAAAGGGTTATGGTTATGGACATTACAGAGGCATCTAAATATAATTCTACTTATGGACATAGAACAATATTCAGTTGAGAGATATATATACATAATATTTAAAAAATAATATCATTTTTTTAGAAAATTTTGAAATTCATTTGAGAGACGTTCACCTCCATTATCAGATCTTAATAGCTTGATATTAGCATTAAATTGATTTTGAATTTCCTTATGAAAGATTGCAAAAACTTCAAAGACTTTTCTTTAACAGCTAAAATCATGTTATACGTGAGTAATCATCAATAAAGATTACAAAATATTTTTATCCATTCAGAAAGGCACTTTTAATTATCCATACATCACTATGAACAATAAAAAAAAAGATAAAAACTAGTTTTATTAAGTCTTTTGAATATAGACAGACTTATGATACTTTGCAAGTTCACGAGACTTATAATATCTACTGCTTGATAAATCTAAATTTAGGAATAATAATTTGAAAATATTCTAAGAGCGATGACCTAATCTATGCTACTTATCAAAATTCTCTTCTTGTGACTTCAAAGCCTTTGAATGTTATATTTTAAAATCTAAAATATAATTTCTCTTATTTTTAATACTCTTATCAAATTTTTTTCATATTTTGAGGTCCTAAAATATACAATGAGAGAAAAAAAAGGTTATACAACAATTCAGCATTTTTGTTACATGGCTTATTAAAAGTAAGCTAACAAAAAATTTAGGGATATATAACACTAAGAACAAGTTCATTGATGATGTATGTATACTTCCTAAATCAACAATTGATGATAATATTCTATTAGCCAATGAAACATACTTCGTTATGGATACTTGATTCACATTTACAAAAAATTGTCTTATTTGTCATATTATCTAATAGCCTTAAGTCTATAATCTAGGAATTTTTCTATTTTGTTGATTTACTCAGCCAGCTAACAATGATTTGGACATTAGTCATGTTGATTGTGTGTTAAAGCAAATTATTGTACCTTTCTTCTGGTATGATCACTTGTTTTTCACTAAATGAGATAGCTTTCTATTCTCTATCTTACTATTAGCATACTTGGTGATTATGCATTGTTAGCCCATGTTGATTTTCCAATTACAAATCAACACTTATTTATTCTATGATCAATTTTTTCACATTTTGTACACTTGAAATTAGGTTTTTTTTTTACCTCTTCCTTTTTATAGACTACCTCTGTCTCTTGTAAACTTTGAACCTCTTCCATAACTATTATTTTTGGTTGAAATATTATACTCCACTTTATCCCATAAACCACTTATGATTTTAAAGTATTCACTTAATTCTTTCTCATCTTATTTGATTATGAATATTTCTTTATATAATATAAAAATCTTATAGATATTATCTTTATTGTTATACATCCTTTTTGAGTTTTTCCCATAAGGCTCTTGACATTTGACAATAGAGTAGACTTCCCACACTAGGTTCGAAACTATTTAGAAGTAATAATATTACTTCATGATATTCAACAATCTTCTCTATTTATAGCTCTTTGACAAGATGGTCTTGTTTCTCATTTGAGATTAAGTAAATCTCTATAGCTTTTTCCCATGGTAAATAGTTTTCTATTTCTTTCAATTTGGTGAATGTAATTTGTAGGCTTTCTTTATTTTTCTGTGGCTTCTCTTTGTTGCTAATCATAATCTATTCACTCTTCACAGTCCCGCAAACTTTGATACCATATCAATTTTTCAAATTCTAGAATTTGTTCTTGACGAAAGTTAGGTTGATTTCAATGCCTATTCATGCTTGTTTTTGTCAATTCTATTTATACTTCAAAAAACCCTAGTATACTCAAATTTAATCTACACTCCTATTTGGTTTTGAACTTGACTTAATTTTGGGTTTTACTAATAACTCAATTATAACTCTTATGGGTTTTGATGAACTCAAGGTAATAGAATATATGAAAGACACTATTCTAGTATAACTATGTTATGTATTGCTCGATCCAATATGAGAACTGAACCTTAATCCTTATTCTTCAACATTTGTAACTATAATATAACTACGAAACTATATCTCATCCAACACTAAGATATGGAAATTTATCCTTATGTCAGTATTTTCTCCATCAAATAAGAAATAGGTAGGTAACAAAAGTAAATTGCATCGTGAACCCTAGGATTAGCACAAAAAGAAGAGCAATATTGTGTGCTAGCACAATAGAACCAGCGGACTACCACAAAAGAACTTGATATACAACAACTACGTTCTTTTTTACAACAAAATCAAAAGTCAAATCAAAATTGAAATCCAACTCTATTTAAATTTATTAAGGTTGATATAGTTATATTCCAAATATCATGTCTTCTGAAATATTCATATAAGTAAGACAAACAACCATTCATTAAAAGCTGAGATCAAGTCCCATGATTTTATTATTCATTATGTTTGCTAATTCAGCCTCTATGTTAATTAAAATTAGAGTTTAATTTTAAATTTGAGTCTATAACAATTCTAACCTAATAAAATCTACTATTTAGATCTTTTTATTAAACTAAGTTATGTAAAATTAGTATTAGAATTTGATCTTACTTTAATTTATTTTAACTAAAATTGTAAGTCGGTTTGCAGTTTATATATACAACTTTAAAGCTACAAGAAAAAATAATTTCTCTATCAATAATCTCTTATTTTGAGTTTATTCTTCTATTTTTTTGTAGATTCAAAAATCTATTATAATGAAAAAATATTGATCTCCTTCCCTATCCTTCACGCTTTCTCATTATGTCAGTTGATATTATAGTAAAATTTTTTCCTACCTCAATCCCTTTGGTCATCGTTGGTGATAAAAACTCCATAGACAATGATCCTATATTTATCAAATTCGAAATTCGAATAAATAAAATTTTTTTATTTTTATCATTAGAAAGTATAAAGCTTTGAAGTATCTTGAAAACCTTAACTAAACTCGGCAAATGATTATCTAAGAGGCTCACGATCAAACAGTTTGAAAATCCACATATGAAGTAAGTTCTACAAATAAAATACACATGCTTAATTTTTATAGTTATGACAATTTTCACAATTAAGTAGATAAGATTGAAGGTTTTTTCAATCACATGGAGATTCCTACAATAATTAAAGTTAAGATGACTAACCTAAAACTCAAAGTATATGCCAAATCTTGATGAGAGTAACTTTAACATTAACATGCATTAGATGGTCATACTTGTTTTAGTTATAAAATCTTATCTTTTGAAGTTAGTCATGCTATTGTGGATTCTGCTGCAAACATCTCTTATCATTAATCTCTGTTTTTCTATCATAATAAATAAAAAAAAAAGTAATTTTAAAAGTCCTCTTGTGAAGAAAGGAAAGCAAAAAAACGAACTGTTCATATTTGCTAACAACGTCAAGCAAAATTCAATTTACAGGAGAAACAATTTACAAGTACTAATGAATTTCCTAAGAGTTGCATAGTTGATAGTATTACAAACTACAATACAAATTTTATAAAACACCAACTATCTTCTATGCAAATTGCCATTGAAGATAAAAAAAATACTAGTTAAATTTTCAGCTCCTAAACATGATGAAGTTCAAGCAATTATTGATTCGAGTTATGTTGCTTCATATTTGAAAGTTTGCCTTGATAACTTGAGAACTGAGATAACAAGTCGCAAGTTGATATTCGTAAAGACGATCGATGGATATTCAAAATATATGTAAAAAGTTATGAAAAAGGCAACAAAAGGGTGGAGATCCAATAAAATCAATGGCAAAGAGTTAGACGGTGTGTTTCCACAAACTCTATTTAGTCTTTATTATCATATTTTATATTGAAAAGTATTTAAAGAAAATACAACTACATCAATCAAGAGTTTAAATTTTAACTTGAGAATAAGTCTTTTATAAGTGACGGAGCCTATATTTTTTTTAATAAAATTAGAGATCAAATAAAAATTAAACTTCAACTCTACTTCGGATTTATTATGATTGATACAATTATATTCCAAATACCATATCTTTTAAACTATTTATCCAAATAAGACAAAAACTATTCGTTGAAAACCTGAAATCAAGTCCTCTGATTTTACTATTCACTATTTTTGCTAATTTAATCTCTATGTTTATGATTTTGTTATTCACTATTTTTGCTAGTTTGGTTTCTAGATCATTCAAAACTAGAATTTATTTTTAAGTCCAAGACTATAACAATCCTAACTAAATAAAAAATGGGATTTAGATCCTTCTACTTAAATTAAATTATCTAATATTAGAATTAGAATTTCAGTCTTAACTTAGTTTACTAATAATATTCTTTTCTTTTGAATTCATTCTCTCTTTATAATTCAAGGAAAAACAATGATTTTCTTCCGTATTCTTTGTGTTTACCTGCTGCATCAGAACCAAACTTTCTAAGAGAACACCATAGTCTCCTTGATTATAACTAGAAAATATAGCTAAGTGCTTACTAAATGAGGAAAGAAAGCTAGTTCACTAAACATCAGGTATACCGGATGATTACAAAGGAATTTTGAATTGATATTATCACAATATCACTAAAAATATTGGGCTCCAGAAATGGTTACTAATATTAGGCTGACCCCATGGTAAACAAAAACAAGACCATATACCACAAGTTCACTTAAACTAAGGTGAAACATTGCGAGAACTCTGGTTTCATCAGCAATCTTCTAAATCACTAATTCTGCACAAAGACGAAGATAGAAAAGCAACAGCAAAAAACAAGATTTAGCCTCGAATCTGCGAATTCTCGAAGCAAAACAAGATACCTTGAGGCTCTCCACGACGCCAGGAACGACCTCATGCTCCAACCCGGAGTACTCCCCCTCGGTATTCTCCCTGATCACCACGATATCCACATTCTCATGCCTCGTGGGCAACCCAGGCAGATTAAAGCAATTCACCAGCGAAGCATACAGATCGAGCTCCTTCCTCAGCTGCACATTCAACGAGCTAACACCACCTCCCACCGGCGTGGCGAGGCCGCCCTTGAGGCAGACCTTGTTCCGGCGAATTGATTCGATGACCTCGGCGGGGACGGACGTCATGTAGCCGTGGACCTCATAGGTCTCGAAGAAGACCGGGGCGTGCATGGCCTCCATGACCTGCTGGACGGCGCCAGTGACGAGGGGGCCGATGCCGTCGCCGGGGATTAGGGTTACGGCGCGCGGGTCCCCGTCACCGGGGCGTGGCATGTAGGTGACAGATCGCCGGAAATCGAACCCTAGGGAGGGGTTGGGCGAGGGATTACAGGTTCGGAAGAGGTGGCGGAGGAGGGGTAGAGATCGCCGCGCCATGGCTAGGGTTTGGAGGTGGTGGAGGTCGCGGAGGTGGAGAACGACGAAGAGGAGAGTTGAAAGGGCGGATGTTAGGCTGTTGATATTTCGGGCCTTCATGGCCCGGACATTTTTTCTTTTTTAAAGATTCTCCGCTATAATCTATTTAATCAATAATTGAATCATCAATCCAAATAATAGGCTTTGATTAGAAAATGCTAAACAGTAGGTTTTGAGCATGACTTCACTTTCTTTGATGGCCCTGAAGTCAACTTTGAGGTTCGTTTGGTTGGAAATTAAAATTAAAATTAATAAATCATTTTTATAAATTAATTTTTTTATTAAAATTAAGGCTTTAATAATTTAAAGTTCAAAAAATTATTTAATTTTTTATAATAATTTAATTTAATAATAGTATAAAATAATAAATATTAATTTTATTAGAAAAAATAATTTTGAAACGAGCTGATACTGATTCTAATCCTAAAACAAACGGGGCCTTAAGGCTTTATTAGTGGGGCTAAATTCCTTAGTAATATTGCGAAAATATTTGTTCCCCAACTTTTGAAATTGTAGCACATGAGATAATTTCAATGAAAGCAAAACTAATAATGTTTACCTATTTATTTGTTGTTTATGTAATTGCTACGGTTCCATTAAAAGTATGTTTGTTTTCTGAAATTTTAAAGTTTTAAAATTTTAAAATTTTTTATTTAAAATTTATGATAATGTGTTTATTTTGAATAATATATAAATTTAGAATTTTAAATTTTAGTATTTATTTTATTGGACTTATAAATTTTATAATTATAAGTTTTATGTTTTGTTTAACTATATAGTGTAACACATGGTCTCAATCTAACTAATTTTAAAGAATCAGGAAATTATAAATTTGTTAAAATTTGAAAATTTTAAAATTTTAAAGTTTTCTGTGACAAATGCTAAGATTTTATAATTTTTAAAATTTAGAAGTATAAAAATTTTAAAAAATCTCATAAAACAAATATAGATTCTAAGATTATATCAAATTTTAGATTTTTGACCTTTCTAATGATCATCATAGGCTCACGTTATATTAAATGTTAGAAAATAAATATCTATTTGGATATAAGCTCTAATACAGAAGGTTTTAATTTTATGCACTAAACATTCCATATTACATTTATTTTTTGACTTATATTTTTGCAGCCTCAAGTCAATTAAAATATAAAGTATATATTAGAGTCACAATATGCAAAAGTTTTTAGGTTTAGTTGGTAATAATGATGAAAAATAACTACTATATACTATTTTTAGAGTGTTTAAAACAAATTTATGGCTGAAAAACTATGTTGATCATAGTAATTATGAACTTAAAAGAGATAAAAATTATATCCGATTTACAAAATGACTACTTGTCTTTTATATTTCTTTCATAAGTAATTTATAAATCTGTTAACACCATTAATTCTTTATTGTGATTATTGTAGTTTTTATCGTAGCGCATTTATTTTGGTAGTCCTTAACTAAATTTGAAAATGTTTCACTTTTATCATTTACTTTTGATTGACATAATCGAATTGGATTAATCTCACATAAAATAATTAGACAAATAGGATTTGATATATATAGTGAAAATACACATATTTTACTAATGACATGTAAGTTGGATCTATTTATTTGAACATAACCTTGGACAATGATCTAATTATATTTCAACCAAGTAACACTCCTTTTTAAACCTTGTTGATTTGCTTCATCACTATAGTAGCAATTGAATGTGTAGGACTAACAACAAACCATGACTTATATGTAGGTTCTATTTATTATGGCCTTGGAAGTTCTTATATTTTTTGTATTTAAGAAGACTGAGACTGTTCTGAATATTTAGAAATTTTAGCAAGAAGTCACATGTGTTATCACGAATTAGTAAAAAACCAACTCTCTTATTATTAATAATAATAAACTATACATTATAATTAAATTTTACAAACAATCATTACTAATCAACATTTTTTTATTTATTTCATAATAATTAAATTAATACAAAAAATAATAGTATATCCCTACCATTTGAAGTTAAGTATAAAAATATTTTTTTCTCAATTTTTCTCCTTTTTGCTTAATGTATAAGAATTTTGAATATCATTTATTATCTTCAACTAGTGAATTATAAAGAAAATAGTAGTTGAATGATCAAAATTTTTTATCTAAACAAATAAATTAATTAAAAAAAATAAGTTTTTACACTAAAGTTTAAATAATTAAAGATATAATGGTCTTTTTATATTAAATTAAATGATAAAAATTAAAGTAAAAAAATAATCTTGATTAGAAGATGGTTACTTGCAAAATTTAACCATAATGTAAGTAATTTTTTGGCTAATAGTGATAAAGAATGTAATTTCACGTAAATTTATAATACAAATAGTTTGTTTCTAAAATTTTGATGCAATCGGCTATTTTGTAAACATAAGTTATATAAAGGATAAGAATAGAAAAACATTTATTTTGACTACAATCAATGCACATATAATTTAGAATAAAAATTTCAAAAAGGTTTTTAATGCATAACATATTGATCTTTTGCATTCTTAGTTTGTAAGAGCATGAACTATATTGTAAAACAATTCTTCTTAAAATTAACACATTTTTTTTAAAAAATTAGAATTGAATATTTCTCCTACCTCTTGGTACTTTTACATGATATTAGTAGTAAGTTGAGAGGCATGAGCGAAAACTTAAGAATTTTATTGCTTTTGTATTGACTCTTTAGCTATTTTGTACATAGATTGTAGTACCAACAATTGTATATTTTTTTTGAGTAGATTCATAGGTATTGTAAAAAATATCCTTTTCTTCTTTTCCATAGTTTAGAAATTAAAAGCTTAAATATTGGTTGGGGTTGGTTGGGATTGTAGATTAAGATATCAAAATGCTTCTATGGCATGAAGGATTACGAGGATTATTTTTTTAAAAAAAATTATTTTTGAGCTTTTCAAAGGAAATTGGAAGATTTTGTGTAACTATTCTTCAATTTATACTTTGTGGCTTGAAATATTATTTTTGTGTCCAATATAAAATTTGACTTTTTGATTTCTTAAACAATTAAAATGCTTGGAGACACTTTCATCACACGAAAATAAGTATCTTATTCAGCATACAATTAAATAATAAAAAAAATATTATAAATTACAAATAAGAAAATTACTCATGGAAGAGAATGATAAATATATTGGAGAATTCCAAAATACATTACTAAAATATAGATTGGAACAATGAAATTGAACTAACAAAAATGATCAAATGGAGGAGAAAATCATACAAACTAATTATAAACATGAAATTAGCAAGTTAAAATACTGCATGAGAAAGGTAAAATAAAAAAATAAAAAAAAGGAAGATATGCATTTGGAAAAAATGTGTGTCTTGAAATATTATTTTAAAGAAATTATCGAGTTTTGTGAACCATCTTGTAGATAGAGAAGATGGAGAATTGAAAAAATACAATATGTCAAGATAAAATAACATGCTATTGTCAACTAAATTTGAGGCTGTGAAAGCAGTCTTATGTGACAAAATTTAATTTTAAATTTCAAATTTTTTTGCAATTGATATAAAATAAATTATGTATTATTTTACTTATTTTCTTGGTTTAATTAGAATAAATTTTGTGCCATTTTTCTAATTTTATGTGCTCTATTTAGCATATTCTTATCTTGATAAGTCTTTTTTTGCGCCATAAACTTTGCTTGTACTGCATTATTGTGCGATTATTGTATTCTATTAGTAGGAAGTCATTGCACTAATTAGATGAATCTTATGTGGGTTGGGCATGTGAAACAAGACTTGTGACTACATTTGTAATAAAATATCAAATGTAATTGAAGATTGATTGATGAAGGTATCTCACATACAAAAAATGAAAAACAAGAAACTGTAACAGGAAGTATGACGAAGCTTCATAGACAAGTCGCAAGTCAGTGAGGAACTCAACTTTGAATTTGAAGTGGTACGGTTGATAATTAAGAGTCAAGACATAATCTGTGTCATCCAAAATTGATAAACTTTATGATCTCGATTTTTTCTTTATCTTGACTAATATGTCAACAACATGATATTGGAATCTTAAACTTAAAAGAATAAGATCAATTTAATTAGCATGGGCATTAGAAGGAAAGTGCGCCACCCACACAGAGCAATATCAAATGCTTCAAGATTAAACATTTTTGGTTTATTGAATCCGCCTTTAATTTCTAAATCTACAAATACACCAACATGTTTAAATAATAACTAGCGGTGTAAATGACCTAAGTCAAGCTAAATTGATCCTAGCTCAAGTTTAGTTTGACTCCAAAATTATTGGCTTGAGTTCGGCTGAGTTATTGGGCTCAAACAAGTCAATCTCGAACCATACTCAGCTTAATTTTAAATTTAAAAAACTAATTTTAAAAATTATTTTCAACTAATTTATATTAAAATAATTTTTAAATATGTTAATATTAAAATAATGAATTAATATGCTAATATCTAATGGCCTGTTCCTTTCGTGGGATTTGAAAGTTCTGAAATTATCAAATTCTAATATCAAAAAATTTAGTATTTGTTATACAAAAATTTGAAACTTCAGAACATTCAATTTCAGTAACTGTAAAATTTACTAGTTCCCCAAAATTGATCAGACTTCAAAATCTCAAATTTAAGAATCTATCACATGAGATCACGTACTGAATTGTAAAGTTTGTGTTTAAATATCACGTTACCTTAAACATCTCTTTCGTCTATTATCTAATTCTTTGTATCCATTTTTATTTAATTGATCTCTACAATATTGTTTCTTTTTTTGAATTTTTGAAACAAATATTTTGTCATTGTTTGTTGAAATTTCTGCTAGCTTATTTATATTTTCAATTATTGGTACCAATGCCTGATGGTTGATACTAGATAAATTTTCGAGACAAAATGTCTTAGATTTATAATTTTCTAAATGTTATTAGTTTTTTCATGAATGTAGAGTAAGATTTTTTGACTATACAATCAATTCAACATTATAAGCAATAATTTTTTGAGATAAAATTTATCTTTACATTTTTTTGATTTACACTCAAGTTTGACTTCTTTATTAGCGGTATGTATTTAGATTTCTACTTATCAATGTGGAGTAGTTTTGATTATATAGTCTAGTAGTTGGATGCAAATGTCAATTCGAAAATTTTAGTTTGAGATGTTAGTAATACGCTAGATCCATTAATTGATTATTATCCATTAAAAGTAATTCACACATATTTAAATTTATTTATTTTGCGATGCTCTGTATATTTCTTTTTGAAGAGAACTTTGTTAAATCGTCTTAATCTTGGCTCATGCTACTAAACTTGATAGGAAAGAAATTATTGATACGGTTTTTTTTTTTTGAAAAAATATCATGTTCTTCTTTTTGACAGAAATTATAACGAGAAAAAACTTATAATAAATGTCAAAAATATTATATTAATTTTTATGTTATTAGATTATATGTAGTTACTTAAATTATGATAATTATTTTGTTGTATATTTTTCTTATAAATTCTATAATTTATGCACAATAAAAATATTATCTAGTTTTTAAATTGTTATATATAGTTATAGGTGATAGTAAAAATAACTTATATTTTTTATATATTTTCATATATAATTTATTGTATCATTATTTAAAATCAAGTTAAAATAAATAAACTTTCGAATTAAAATCGAGCGAATTGGTTCAACTTGACCTCAACTTGTTTATAAAACAAGTCGACGTTCGAAACATGAGCCGAATTCGAAATAGCAGATAAATAGGCACCCTATTTACAGCACATGTCTTTTTACCTAACCATACAAATAATAGGCTTTGATTATAAAAATGCCAAATAGCGATTTCCCTATCAATTTTGAAACTTCTGCAAAAAACAATTGCCGAAATAGTTTATGATTTTACTTATAAAAGGAATTTATTTGTAAAAAATCACTTAAACTTAATAGACACCGATGAACTTAAAATTTTAAGTACAAAAAAAAAGGAACCTAAATTTTTTATTTTTGAATTTTGGTTTCATAGTAAGAGCCAAATTGCGCTATTTTAACATTAACAAAATTTAACAAATAAATTTAAATTATAGAAAACTATTTTCTTAGTTATTAGTTAGTGCTAGTTTGAAGAACTTGTATTCAGTTTGACCGGTTCTCTTGCTGCATCTTCATTGATTATACAAGTGCAGTGAGGATTCCCAATGCTTGCTTTGACCTTCGCTAAATTTTTGTTGCAGATATTTATGTCCACATATTAACTAGATATCAACTCATTGTTATTGGGGGTGAGCAAAAAAATCAAAAAACTGATATATCAAATCATACTGGTTGAGAACCGTATCGGAAAATTGGTTCCGGTTTTTAATTTTAATAGAATCGAAATTTAGTTCTAGGTCTGGTTTTATATTTCGTAAAAAACCAATTTACCATAAGCGTACCGATTATTAAAATATATATATATAATTATATATAATATAAAATTTTAAAATATAATTTTTTTATGTTATATATAATAATATATTTAAAATTATATCTTTATAGGATTATAATGAATAAAATAAAATTTTTAGGTAATTTGTATATTAGTGTATTTTTTTATAAAATTTTAATGTAAAATAAAATATTTTAAAATAAACAATTAAAAAAATTGGTATCCCGGTTTTAGAACCGGTTTAAAATCGGTTCAGAACCGAAATTGAAAAATCGGTTCTTAATTCAAACCGGTATGATTCCGGTTCTTGACTTTTTAAGAACCGAAATCTAGTTCCAGTTCTAAAATATGCAAAATCGGTAGGGTAAATCGGTTTTGCTCACCCCTAATTATTATAAGTAATTATGAGAATTACAAGGAGTCATTTGCAATATAGTATGTTTTCAAGGGGTTATGTGCAATTAAACCAAAAAACTGTCATTTTTTAAAATGGGCATTTTTTTATGTCAAAAACCGAAACCAATACTAAGAGGCTTTGGATGCGGGGACCCTTGGTACCTTATTGCCAAGCCAAATATTAATCGTTATTTGCAAATTCAAAAATATATGTGGTATTTTGGCAAATATTTTTTTAAAAAGTGGCTTTTTAGTAATAAAACAAGAAAAAAGATTTGCTCCCTTTTTGGTATGATATTGAATTTTTTTTATTTGAAATTCGAATGAACAGTAGAAATTTAGTGTTTGTTTATGGAATTTGATATCCAAAATAGGAAGTTTAAACAGTAAAAGTACCTCAAAATCATAGTTTTGATTGGGGGAAGATCAAATTCAAAATTTTAAATGTATGCAAAGAAATGAATCCTTACACAGTTATTTTGTCATTAAATACTGTACTCTTGGAGTTTTATTTAAGAAAAAATTATCAAAAAACCTCTAAAATTTTTTGAAATCCTCAATCTCCCTGGTAATAAACTTGTAAATTTATCACTGTTTACAAATACTTTACCTTATATATAAATATTTTATTTCATATATAAACACTTTATCTAGGATAAATTATTTCTAAATAATGATATTCATGCCTCCATTTAAAAGATTGATTATTTATTTGAGAGACTGATTGTAAATTTTAAGAATTTTTAAAGGTTGATAAAAAATTTTAAAAATATAAGAAACTGATAAAAATTTTCGGAAAATTTCAAAAAATTTTAATAATATTTCCTTTATTCAACAGCTCGTTCAACTTTCAATTTTTGAAAATAAAAAATTTCAGATAGAGAGGAGAAAAAGCACGGTAAACTGGCTAAATCTTAAGTTTCCAAGTTAAGAGATCGTGTCTACCGCCAGTTAAGGGAATCCAGCTTTTCTACAATCATTTGAATAGTGAATTGGAGTGACACCCTTTCTGGAAAGAAAATAAGGAAGATGAATGGAATGTCAATCTCTAAATTTTTTTCTTTTTCCGGCTAGAAAATAATTTCACTTTCACCCTAAGTTTCCTTCATTTCTTGCAGAATAAACAAGCTGCCCCAAAATAAGATGAATATTAATTAAATTTGGAGTAGCTTAAATTAAAATCAAATTACAACCAAACATGAACAGTTCTCACAACAATGAGAAAGAGGTGAACATATTAATAACCTAGGATGAAAATACCCTCAGAGAAAATATATCATACATGAACTTCACGCTCAAATTATGTCATCAAGCTTCCAAAAAGTTGTGGAATGCCATAACTCAGGCCTATATATTAACTCACCTAAACTAGATGAATATGCATGACAAGTATTCTCCAGCATTGTGATTTCGTAGTGAAATGCTGAGATGATGACATTTCAGGTCGACGCGTGTTACTGACGGTGTCCATCAGGAAGGGGGACAACCTTGTAGAACGGTACGGTCCTTTGAGGTAAGGACCCATCCTCTTCGTCATCATCAAACTCCAGCAAGTAGCTGACCAAAATGGATGATGTAAATCGTATTACCAATCAGAGCTCCAGTAGAAATAGATATAGTGTAAGCAATACAGCATAAATCCTGTGAAAAACACTAGACTGTATGTGAGTGCTTCCATAGTTATAATCACTTCGAGCTCATTTAGTATGGAAAAGGAAACACAATTATCACAATTAGCAGAATTAGCATGATCATGCTAATCCTGCTAATGCCAAATATCCTGTTCCTAACCCATTACTAAAATTTCCTTATTTTTGCTTCCATTCAAGATTGACTGCTCGTGGGCACAGAATTTGTGCATGCAATTCAGTAAGGTTGCACGATTGTTGCAACAAGATTCTAGACATTTTTGGCATTAAAAATCAGGAATAGGTCAGAATTAAAGCTTTGATAAATTTATTTGATTATTTGGCTGTTCAATAAGAAAGTAATTATAGTAGGCAAGAGATGAGTAACTTTAGAGCCTCTATATTTCTGCCAACAATTTAAAATTTTAAAATATCCTGCTTTATGCTCGAATATTTATCTCCCAAATCTTACAATTTCTGGAATTTGGTGGATGTAAATCAAGGTTTTCTTCGTGAAGATGGTAAAGAAAAAAAAGAATTTCTTCTATTATGAGAGAAAAATAAAAGAGTAAATACAAAACCCTAGTATCTCATCTCTTAAATAGGTGAAAGTTTTTATCACAGTACAACTTCTACTTGAGCATTTTTGACCGTTTGTTTATATTATGTCGGCTTCTATTTTCAAAGTCGATTTTGGACTTCTTTTAATGGATTGTATAAACCCGAATTTCTCAAGTATAGGAAGTTGTTTTTTGGTGCAATCATGCTTGCAAATTTCAAGTCATACGTGGGTATTCTAAGCCTTAATTTTTTTATTCTTTCAACACCCCTCAAACTAGTATATAAATATCAATTATGTCCATCTTAGCAATGTTCTCTGTCAACCATTTCTTAGCGATTTGATAAGTACATCAACTAGTTGTTCTTTTGATGGAGTATAGATTCTTGTAATCTGCTTTGTTGAATATCATATCTCTTGCAAAAATGATTATAGCTATAAAATCTCACATATTTTCAAAAGCTACTGATATGTATTTTGCTTCTGTTTTTTACTATTCCATATAATTAAATTTCCTCCAATAAATGTTTAGTACCTTGAAGTTGATTTTCTCTCAAAAATTGAATTTGTCCAATGTACATTAGTGTAACAATAAATATCAAAAGTCTTCATGTTTTCTGTAACACAATCCTATTCCAGATACATTCTTAACATATCTTAATGTCTTGTACACAATTTACATGTGTGACTTTCTTAGGAATTATATGAATTGACTTACATTACTTATTGAGAATGTAACATTAGGCTTTGTGATGATTAAGTAGTTAAGTTTTCTCAAAATTCTTTTATATTATTTTGGATCTCTGAACTTCAATGTCTATCTTGGGATATAATTCAGTATTTAGCATGTCTGTTTCAGCTGATAAATCCAACATGTATTTTCACTGAGATAGAACTAATCCTTTTGTTTAGTGTACTACTTCTATTCCGAAAAAATAATATAATATGTCACTATCTTTTATTTTAAACTGACTTTTCAGAAACTATTTGAGCCTTTTAATTGCTTCATTAGGATTCTTTGTTATTATAATATCATCCATATATACAAATAGTATAATTCTTTTTCCTATTTTACCTTTGATGAACATTAAATAATTTGATTAACTTATTTGAAACTCATAACTTGTTAATGCAGTTTTGATCTTGTCAAGCCAAACCCTAATTGTTGCTTGAGACTATATAAAATCTTCTCAAGTTACATACTAGTTGTTGTCCTTTTTAATTGGCAAAGTCTAGTGGTTATATTATATACACTTTTTCTTTGAAATCCCCATGAAAAAAATATTTTAACATCCATATGTGATAAATTCCATTTCACAGCTACTGCAAGTGATAAAATGATTCTTATGAGTTGAGTTTTACTATTGGTGAGAAGATATTAAAGTAGTCTACACCATGATTGTGTGAAACCCCATGCCACTAGCCTATCCTTACGCCTATCAATTTTCTCATCTAATTTGTATTTGATTGTATAAACCCCCTCTGCATCCTATTGTTTTCTTTCCTCTAGCAAAGATACTAGTTTCTAGGTTTTGTTTTGATGCAATGCCCCCATTTCAATTTTCATAACTTGTCTCCCATTACGATCGCTCAGTGCCTCTGTCATATTTTTACGTATAGAGGTAGCGAAAATTGTCAAGACAAAGAACTTCAAGCTAAAGAGGTCAATTTTTCATAAGATACAAAGTGACTTATAAAATATCTAGTACAAATTCTTCTCTCCTTTCTCAAGGCTATACTCAAAGTGATCTGTTGGTATACCTGTGTCTGATTTGGACCTTCTAGAGCAATGATTAGTGGACTGATTTCTTGATCAAGTCCTTTCTTTTTATCTATTGGTGTAAACAATGTCAAATTTTTTGTTATCTTCTTCTCTAGCCATCATAGATGACTAGTCATTAACAAACAAAAGCAAAATTAGTTGGAGTAATAAACATAAATTGGTTTTTATTTTTTTAGCAACTAAAATTTACTATTAAAGTCTTGTCTTAAATAAATTTTGAACCAATGACCTCTCATATATAAAAAGTTGGTACAACCACCAAACCAATATTTGAGATATGATAAACATGAATTGTTTTGAGGGTTATTTTCAAGGAATATTGTCTTTTTTCTTCTCATAAAAAAATGATACATCTTGAAGGAAGGTTACAATCATGGATACATGCCTCTTTTATTTATTAGATTGTAATATTTGTAGCCTTTATGTACTTCAGAATATCCTAGGAATACACATCTAATAACTTTATGTTGAAGTTTATCTCTATTAATGTTTAGATCTTAAACAAAATATACACACCCAAATACTTTGAGACTTATATGAGATTCCTCATTATTGGGACAAAGAGTTTGAAGAGGCTCTTATTTTAGAGTAGACTAGATGGTATTATATTGATCGAATAGCATGTCGTTTGTAGAACATCACCCCAAAACTTCTAAGGTAAATTTTGTTGGATCATAATGATTCTAGTAATATTTAGGAGATACCTATTTTTCTTCTCAGTCATTTTATTTTGTTATGGTATGGCAAGTTAGAAAGCTTGAAAGAGTACTTTGTAAAATATTCCTAGAATTCTTTTGAGAGATGCTCTCCTCTATTGTCAACTCTCAAGGTTTTAACTAATATATTAAACTGATTTTGTACTTCTTTGTGAAATAATTTGAATATGTGACTAACATCAGACTTATTTTTTATTGAATATATTCATATTATTTTAGAAAAGAAGTTGACAAAATATTTAAATCCATCCAAAGAGTTGTATATGGATATTCATACATCACTATAAATCAAGAAAACTGGTTGTAAATTTCTTTGATTAATACTAGAAGAGGATATACTCTTGTGATGTTTAGCAAGTTCAAAAATTTCATTAGAAAGATTAGAATAAAACTTATAAATAGGGAATATGGTTCTAAATTTGAAAAATGGCAATTGACTTAATTTATAATGCCACAAGTAACTCCTCCTTTTGGCTTGAATAAGCCTTAGCTTGTCTTTCACCATGGTTCAGAAGTTACAAATCTCCTTATTCAGTCCCTTCATTAATCACCTTTCTCACTTAAAAGTCCTAAAAAACATACTGTAAACGAAAAAAATTACATTACAATTTAGATTTTGTTAGTTGGCTAACTAAAAGAATGTTATAAGAAAATTAGTTGACAAAAAAGGCTGAAGAGAGGCTTAATGATCCTGTTTGTATGTTGCCTCTATCTTATATTAAAGTATGTTCTTCATAGTCTACGATTACATGTTTGGCACGTAGTATATTTGACAAAGATGGAATAATTTGGAATTACAAATAGTAACAGTAGTAATATAATAGTAGTAGTTTTAGTATAGTAGTTATATATCAGTAGTAGTATTATATAGTAGTATGTAGTAATGATCAGTGGCTCATAAGTTAATGATCTATGCTGATACTTATACTTGCTTTACTCCTATGTTGACTGAATTTGAAAGTGCTTTCCGGACATGCATAACTTGATTATATTATTCTTCATCGAGTTCTATACGCATTGTTTTTAAGGTAAACATCTATTTTGAAGTATTTGCTTTCTCATGATACTTTTGATGTAAGTTGGATGTTTGTGTGATGTGGATCGTGGGACGTGTACCATGCAAGACCTAATATTTATCTGCTGTGTAATTAATTCTCCCATAGTGAGTATACTTAAGTTGTCTTTTTCTCTTTGTTTTCCTAAGTAACCTCCTCGTGCGTTGTATTCTTTTCACCCAAAGCTTCTATTGTTGTTGGATACTGCTACTACAACCTCAAAGTTGGTATTTTTGATTAACAAGTAGTATATTTCTCTTTTGTAATCTCACATACATGTTATTTATTGGGAGTATTTTTTCCTCTAACATGAATTGATTTTTGATTGACTTACCCTCTTTGTCTAGAGTAGATAAAAATAGAGCTATTCTAAACTCTTTGTTATATTGGTTTTGTTTTCAATACTGGTTGTGGATGGTTGATATACATCCAATTCAGTCCAACGACTCTTCATCTTAGCAAAATAATTTTTTAGAGACTTGTTAGCCTACCTAGTTTTAATTATCCTTTTTGTGATTTCAAAAATTCTTAAGATATTATCTCTTCCAAAGTAACTTTTTTGTAGACTTATTTTTTGTGTCATAGTCCATCATATTAGTATTTACTAATGGATCCATGTTGTTCCAAAGCAGGGTCATAACTTGACCATCCATCTTGTCTAAATTAGTCTTCTAGCTTTTCAAGTAGAAATTTTTTAATATAAGATATCTTTCCCTTTACTTCGAAAAAGACTTGTATAACTTTAGTCTATTAAAAATAAATTTTGGAACCAACAAGTCGAATTGATGTCATCTAAAGCCCTAAATTATCGCAAATGATTGTCAATTTCTTATTGTCATCTCCAGATTCTGTTGTGATGTATTTAATTCTAGTATGTTATTGTTTCTAGAGTTTGTACTGTAAGCCTAAAGCTTTGATACAATCTTACAATTTTTGGAACTTGGTGAATGTGAATCTAGGATTTTCTTAGCGAAGATGGTAAAGAAAAATAGAATTTCTTTTATTATAAGAGAAAATAAAAGAGTACATACAAAACCTTAGTATCTCATCCTTTAAATAGGTAGAAGATTCTAACATACAAAATCTTAGTTTCTCATCCTTTAAATAGGTAGAAATTTCTATCACAGTACAACTTCTACTTGAACTTTACTGACAGCCTGTTTACACTATGCTGGTTTCTTTTTTTCAAGCTAGTTTTAGATTTCTTTTAATGGGTTGTGACAAACCCGAGTTTCTCAAGTATAAGAAAGTGTTTAATTGTACAACCATATTTGTAAATCTTGAATTTTATGTGGGTATTCTAAGTTCTAATTTTCTCTTTATTCTTCCAACAAAGTTACTGTATCATTTGAATTGGAAACCATCCAAAGTTATATTCAAAAATGCAAACAGTACCTCTATAATCTTAAAGAAAAACATATATTGAAGAATCATACTCAGCACAACGACTTTGTGTTTAACAAGGCATTTATAGTCCAAACCATCCAATCCTATTCACAGGAATAAAACTGGTACGAATGGAATAAAATATCATTTTCGGATAATCAACTGGAAAAAAGGATGCCAGGACATTACGAACTTACTCGTCAGACTTCCTCTGGAGAATAGAGAAAAATTGGGGCACCCAAGCACATGAGAAAAACACAAGTTAGATTTTTGTGAATTTCTTCTTAAAGAAAATAAAATTAAGACAGCAGTACATTAGTTTTCTATATAAAATTGAAAACCCTAATTCATTAAGGAACATTCAGGAACCAAACGTTTTAGCTAGCATCCAAAGAAGTTCATACAATCTTTAATTTAATAATGTGCAAGTAACAAAAACTAGCAATCAGCACAAGCCCACATGGGAAGTTTATAAGAAAGTTGGTCACTGTTACCATCATGAAGTATTAGTTATCAAAACAAAAGATTAGCTATAATTTTCATACTTGTGGGAGATATCTTTTGAACTCGCACAATTAACTAATGAGTAATCACATCCAAATCCAATGAAGTATGGCAATGGTTTTTCTGATTAATACTTGGATCAAACTACTTGAACTCGGTAGGTTCCATCTCTTGCTCCAAACCAATCTACTTAGCCACTATGAAGCACCACTCTTGCCACAGTCAAGGTAATGGGCTTTGACATCATCCATAAGAGGCAACAGAATTTAACCATCCTAACTTGATTATGTTCATGATGTCTCTACCATAACATGTCCAGTCAGAAGAACTCAAGACATCACCTCCTGTGGAGTTGAGCAACACAATTCTACTCCTAGTAAGTCATAGGTTAGCACTAGGTAATCCTGTTTTCGGGCAAAACTATTTTTTCAGGTAGTTCATGCAATATTGCTCCAAAACATCTAACATCAAATTCACCAGAACAAAACCTAAAACGCATTAGCTGTCCCACATTTGAAAATTGGAAATCTATAACAGCCAAATTACATTGCTCTGTCAAGGTTATCATGGATAATCTTCTCATTATTGAACCTTCCTCTTCCCCTTTTACAAAAAAGGAATCTATTAGTCGATATGTAATGGAATTTTCTCCTGAACTGTTTTGAAGGATGTAATAAGACTAGTTTAGCTAGGATTACTTTTTTCTAAAAGTTCGCTTACTGGGTTTGGCCTTAAGGCATATGAAAAGTGAAGATTAGTGCAAAAGCAAATAAAGAACATTGAAATAATGGGTACAGAAGTAAAACTGAAGGGGAGAAAGTAAAGTAGCTGAAACTAACGGATCAACGCATAAATGGCCAGTGGGGTACATCCAAGGCAGGCCTGGCTCAGCAGGCTGGACCAAAGTACACATTTTTCCAGGAACAGGTCATACATTTTTAATGGAAAATTAGAGTGTACACTAAGACTTAAGCTTAAACCCTTTCCCTAAGGCTGCAATCAGCTGCAACAGTGACTAGATTGTGAAAATTATGGATGTTAAGTGTACTACCTTTCTGTATCCATTTATTCACTACTGGATCAAAATCTGATTGGATATCAATTTATGTCCTTCAAAAATTTTTTAATTAACTCCTCTCAGGAAGGAAGGGTTTGGATACTTTTATAGATTTCAATAATTGACTTCTAAAAGCAAGTATTTTTCTGTAGTATTTTAGTTGACAACAACACAAAGTTTTGCATATCATTGGAAATTCCAGAAAATACCTTTTTGCAAAAAGCTAGCTTTCTGGAAATCTAGGTTAGGAAATCCCACATAAAACAGGCCTTTCTTTCACTATGTCAGTATGTGGCTGTTGAAATTTTGCCTTAGCTACCTCAACAAGTAATTAGAGTCCCTAAAACTCGATTTGAGAACTCTTACAAAGCAAAGGACCTATAACATTGATGGAACACCCCCAAAGAATTCAAACTTGTTTCCCCAGGTGAGTCTCACAAAAACTTTCCCTCTTTGCCTTTAATTACCTCTGAAAATGAGGATCAAACACTGCCTATATATCTATACAGTTACTTTTTTTCAGTTGAAATTCCTCTTCTAGCAATGCAATCTCAATAAATCTGTTTCTAACAAAACTTGGCTTTTTGGATGACCAAAAATACAGTATATAACTGATTGTATACAAGGATTGTGATAAAATTTTATTGGACTTAGCTTGATTGAACAATTGCAAACTAAAACATGTTATATGTTTGTGTAAAGAGCCATGCAAACCAGCTAATCAGAAACCATATATTCTAGGTTGTCTTATTTATTTTTTTAAGTTTCTTTTAGACATGCATTCAAGGTTGACACAGGTAGTCAAACATGCCAAGGCTGACCATGACCATACTGAATGAAGTGCATCACAAGTTAAAATGTTAAAATAAAAATAGCAAAGGTATGTCAAGATAGAGCTTTATTTTTATGACTAGGTACTGAGAACTGAGAGGCAAATGTCAAAGGGCAGTGGTATACAACCTTTTGCAATAAGTTTAGTAATACCTTGCGATGAGGATTCACAACAGTGGCTCTGTACAGAGCTGTTGTTCCAGGATATACGGCTAAGACATGTCTTCCCGGAGGGAAGTCTGGTGCACTAGAAGGATCGCCTTTCTTAGGGAAAGGAATAATTCTTGACATAGGAAGTGTGTACTTTCTGAAGATTAAAAAAAGTGTAAAGATCAGGTAGTATGCATAATCCATTTAATTAGATAAGCTAATCTTCATGAACCTACAAATGAGCTGTCATTAATATGGGCCATTAAAATAAATATCTAGTAGATAAATATAATAATTCAGACATGCCATTTGCAACAGGAGACAAACCATTTCAAATTTCCTCAACACTCCAATGTTTCAAAGTGCAGTAAGTTTGTGCAGAGGGACCACATCGAACAAATGCATTATGTGGATGCATAGCCAGTCACATTTTGATTTCAAATTAAAAATATTATATAAAATATAAGAATTTGTGTAAAACTATACAAATCAGAATATCAACTAAATGATGGGAAAGATTTGTTTAACATTAATTAATTTGAAGGAGTAATACAGGTCATATTAATAAATTTATTAGAGTAATGGTAATGTCCAGCATTATTCTAATTTAACTAAATCGCCAAAATGAAGTGTTTATAACAATACATAATGCACCCAATAATCCAACTCTATTAAACATTTAATTATTAATCAAAATTAAGACATATATGTAAATACTAGTACTTAATAGTCATATGTAATGAAATAAATAAATGCAAGCCAATCAATATCTGAAGCATGTAGAGGAAATGAGCATGAAATACAATCAGTTGACTGCCTATGCTTGGGTGGCTACTACACAGACTGCTTCAGATATTGAATCAGTGACAAAGCCTAATCAAAAAAGAGAAAATAACGAGCATTGGGATCATATATATCCAAGACTCAAATAAAAAGATAACAAGAAATAATTGACACAGACAAATAATGTAACAGAGAGCAAGAAAAATGTCAGCCAAGCAAATTGAACATTCCACATGTGCTTGCTCAAAGCTCAAATCAAGCACAAAGCGTGACATAGTTCATGTAGTTAACTGTCTGTGCACTGCTGATAATTTAATTTAAAATATTGAGAACTTCATGTTCTATTCCTCTGGATAACATTTCCTTCTGCAGCAATATGTTGTTCCAAAAAATGACAAGAATTCACCGAGTATAGCTTTCAGCAGTTCTATATATTTTGCAAGTCAAAATGAACATAAAGACAATAACAAAGGAAAATTTGGACAAGACCTTTGAACACTTTCTTCATCATCACCAGGCTCTTCGTCAAGCACTTCAAACCTGCAGAGTTTTGGAAGAAAATAAGATGCTCCTCAAAAAGACACACCAACAAGTATAGTTAATAGTTCAGCAAACCTATAAAGATGATTAATTTTCACTAACCATGAAAGCTTCAAAAGAATGTCTGAAAACGTCATATAGTGCTTCAAAAAATCTAAAATGCCATAACTAGAGCACATTTATCTAAGTGCACCTATAGTATCCAAGTGACATTAGTCCACCATCATCAACCAACTCAATTGTGCTGACTCATGCCATTTTTGGCCAACACTCGACATATTCAGAAAATCATGCAAGAGTCTAGCTTATATTAAAGAAATCTGGTTTGCCTTTTCTAGAGTGGAAAAAATAAAAAAGATGAGTACATTAAAATATTGATGTCTTTAGGAATATTCGTCTAAGTGTGCCATTAAATACACAGAGATCTACTCAAACTTGTAAACATTGTTTTGGGTTTAAATTTGCAGTTTTACGCAATGGTCATACGCCAAAATATCATACCAAAATCTGCATAAGCCATTAAAAACTGAATTAAGCTATTATCAAATTTTGATATTTGTAATGATTGAGACTATGCCCCTTTCATCTCGAGTATCTTCTTATTCTATTAAGACTATCTTCTCATTCAATTACAGAATGTTTCTGTAATCTGAATGTTTCATTCAAATTTTTGCAGAACATATTGATGAATCAGTAAATATAATGACAAGTGCTCAAGTGGCAAAACAATCTCAGAACTTTTTCGAATTCCATTGTCAGGGTTGGCTTTGCAATCACATATTTCATTTCATTTCAGCAGCAACCATAAAATGAAACCACGTTTTGTGAGTTTTCTCATAAAGGCTCAGAATTGTGCAGATACTAGAAAAGCTTACTCTTTTGCATCCTTGTCAAAATGGATTACTTTCACAACAAACCACTCGTCTTTTTCAGCATTGTCAGGGGTGACCCTTGCTGCTACCTGGTGATGAACCAAATGTGTATCAAAAAGAGCTTAACCAAAAGCATATAGCTTTTATCACACATTCCCAAGAAAGCCAACTATGTAAGATACAAAATGAATTCATTAGATCTGAGAATCTAGCTTCATAATACAGTTACAACCCAAAAATATATGAAACTAAAACGGTAAAAAGGCATAAGGCAAAAAAATACAGTATGGCAAAGAAAATCTTGTTCTCCTTAAACATTTAATTGTTGCAACTTTTCTTCACAGTTATTGCCTTGTTCGCATAACAATAATCACCCCACAACACCAAGAGAGATTATTCACTTCAGGATATTGCCTTGTTTGTACAACAATAACAGAACCCCACGACCCACAAGCCAAATCAGATGCAATGCCAACTGTTTGAATCAGTTCCAGATTGTATGATGTGATTTGTGAATAATTTCATAAGATCTGAATGGTTCAAAATCCTGAATCTTCTTTATCCTTTTCATGGTTTTTCTGTTGTTAACCATTAGTTAATCCAAGGCATGCTTATGCAGCTAAGCTGAAGTTTCAATTAGTAGTATGTGGTTCTGTATAAACAATAACCAAGTATCCGCAGCTCATGGCCAAATATTTAAAGTTAAAACCAAATTTCTTCTTGGTTAGTGCCACCATCCTGCCAAGGGAATTGTTAGGAATTGTTTTGATTAGTTCCACGTTTATTGCCTCAAACTTCTTTTCTTACCTCAGTTTATTGTACTTTGAACCACTATAGATATCTTCTATTCAGCAGATTCTTTATCTCGCTGCCCATGCATCAGCTCATTCATAAGGTATATTTTGGAATCAAATATCCAACAAAGTTTTGTTTTCTCCCTATACCATACTGGATTTAACTCTGTCTTCTTGTTGGAGGGACACAGTTGTGTCAAGCTGATCCAGAGTACTAGTTCAGTCCTTGGGAGATCCATTCAATTTCTACATATCAATTGGTTTGAAAAGGTGTCTAAGTGCAAGGGTGACATGATAAAAAGTTGCCTTGTTTGTAAAGAGGTGTCTGATTAATAGAGGTGTATATAAACCTATATATACACCACAATCTTATGAAGAAACTACAATAAAATTCTACCAACTATTGCCTCTCATTCAACACTTCCCAAAAATTTTGCAATTTCTGGCTTCCCATATGCCCCACAATCCAAAAATAAGTCTAGCATTCTGGACAAGAAAAGGGGGTCCAATAAAGACAAATTATCAAGCAAAATTATATTATTAAGAAGACATTTGGAAGAATTTAAACGATTGAAGAATGAATGCAGGTTGTGATAGGAACTATCATGCGTTCCTTTATATATGGAATTTAAACATATAAGAGTACCTGTTCTCCCTTCAGACTGGCTGCATGCTCAAGTTGACTTCTCATAGATGCAGTGGGAGTAAATCTAGGAATATCTGGATCAGACTTCATCCTTTTTTTCTTCTGCTCAGTAGCTTCTGCAAACAAAGTTTTTCAAGCAATAAAAAACAGACGAAAATACATGACAAAATGCCAAAGAATGGCACAAAATCTTACGCATAACCATCTAGAATGAACTCTTTTCAATTGCCCAAAAGATTAAAAAGTGACCATGATCAATATGTAGCGAGTGACTACATCACGCAACCAATATAAGCCATGTTTTGACATGCCAAGCACATCCAAAATGTTGAAGCTGAAGAAGGGCACCAACACCTATACATGCTTGTCAAGAATGTTCTTGTCTGTTAGAGCATCAACTCACGTAGCAGCTCAAAATGTTGTTTTTCCAACTTCTCTTTATCCTGTTTTTCTTCTAGTTGAATTAGAAACCCCAATCAGCTCAAAATGCAAGTGAATGGTAAAGTTTTCTTGTATCAGTTTGAAATGTCATTCTAGTAGCAGAAGAGAAAATAAATAGGACGCAAGTCAAATTCCACATCAGATTCAACAGGCACGACCCGCAACTTGAGAACATGGCAACTACCTACAAAATAGGTTTCACAAACTTTGCCACAAAATTGATCAGGATAAACTCAAAAATAAATCCACCTCCAATGCAGATGAATTTCACATATGTGATATCCAAAGCTGAACCATAAAATCAGGAGGTGCTTATAGTAAAAGAAAAATTGGGTTCAATAGTTTATCAGCACTCTTGAACTCAATACATAACTTTCAATTGGAACAACTAGTGGAAATATCAAGAATTTAATTGACTATTCAAATTTGGAGAGTAAAATAACTTACAAGGTGATAGTTATAAATTTTATAATAAAAAAGATAGTCAAGAGGAAACAACCCAACTGTTAATTCTAGGGTTTCTATGGTTGAGAAACTTGGGGTTTTGTCAATGATGAAGCTTCATAGTTTACTATCGCTTCTGAGAACAAAAACTCGTACACAAAACCTTGGAAGAGGCTCCCTTATATAGCTAAGATTTTAGGTCCTCTCAAACTCTTAGGCTTAACTCATGACCTGTTTACACAGAACTAGAATCTTCTTATATGTCGCCCAACCCATTAAGAGATTAAGGCAATGATGAACCCCAGCTGCTAAGCAATTGGAGGGCACTTATGTGCAACCTTGTATGCAAGCTTACCCCAATAGGGTAATATGAGCCTGCTTCTTCAACACCAACTCATTCGCCAAGTCACTTACATAGCCTCTCAATGATGAGCGAGATGGGTTTAAATGTATTCAGGAGATCCATTCAAAAGCACTGAAATGAGGTCTGCCTGGAGGCTGCTTTATGCACATGCACCATTGGTTTGTCATTTTGAAAGGTGAAAGGTCATACTCAATATTTGGAAAGCAAAGTTTGCCACCTGGCCTGGTAAATCTAGTCCCTCTGTGAAGAGGCACCTATGAATCAGAATATCTATGAGATCAAGGTTAGGGTATATATTGTTACAAATTGAGGTTTTGAGATGGCTAAGCTAATTTTTGAATTAACGATGAAGTACTGCTTTTCATTAGAATAACTTTTGAGATTTTTCAGTACATGAAATCCTAAATCTATAGTCCTATATGTAAGGAGCAATCCCACAACAACTACACATTTACTCGGGCCTCTTGACTTAAGCTCAATTATTAAGTTGCATTTAACTCTGTTAAGATTTGTTGGAGCTCAGATTTATGAATTGTGATAAATTCAAAACTTTAAGTACTTAAATGGTACATTAGTGTAACTATACTTTCAATTCTTAAGCCAATAAAAATATTTTGAGCCCTTTTTTTCTTCTTTAACAATTTTTTTTTCTTTAATACCCTTTTTTTAAATTAGATTATATATATTATGCATACCCAATTTAACATTGATCTTCTCTAGTTTATTTGAATTCATAGACTTTAAAAAGATGTTTGTTAATTGGTCTTCTATTATGATATATATTGTTTTTACCTTTTATTTCTGAATCCTTTTTCTGACAAAATGAAGAGTTATTTCAATGTGTTTGGTTCTCTTATGAAAAAATGGGTTGTTAAAATGTGAATTGTTGTTTAATTATCACATAAAAATTGAAATATTTTTTCTTATGAATAGCCCAATTCACTATGAAATGACCTCAATCACAAAAATTCACATGTTATTAAAACAATGACCATATATTTTACTTTTACACTTGACCTATTTATCACTGTCTGTTTTTTTCTAGCTGATCAAGTTTTTACCCAATTTTATACATATGCTAAATATACACTTTTTGTCTACTGTTGAACCAATCCAATCTGCATGAGAATAAACTTCTATTTTTTTTCTTTTCCATTTCTTATAAATCAAACCAAGTCCTGGAGCACTTTTAAAATACCTAAGCATTTGATATAGAACTTCTAAATAAGACTTTTAAAATTCTTTCATAAACTAACTTACTACTCCCGTTGCATAATTGATATTTAGCTTGATTTTCCTTGATTTGGATACAACTTCAAATTTGAATCCATATAACCCTAGTTGACCTTCTACCAAATAATCTTGTATTTTTTAATATCTCAAGTATATAATTTCATTTGGAACAGACTAGTTTTTTATATGAATGTGTCATTTTAATTCCAAGAAAGTAATGCAACTTATCCAAGTCCTTTTGTTTCAAACCTAGTTTTTAGAAACTATTTAAATTGATTCATTTTCTTAATATTATCTCTTGTCAAAACAATATCATCAATATAAACTAGTAATACTATGACTCCTTGTGAATTTTTATTAACAAATATAGTATGGTCTATTTAACTCCTTTTAAAAGTTATATTGTATAAGTGTTGTAATGAATTTTTTAAATTGTATCCTTCAAGATTGTTTTAAACCATAGAAAATCCCGTTTAGCTTGCAAAATTGCTCTCTTTTTTCTGAGTTAAAACTTGGTGGCTCAGCCAAATATACTTTTTCTTGAAGATGACTATGAAGAAATACATTTTTGACATTCATTTATTGTAAACTCAAACATAAATTCACAGCCAAAGAAAAAATTAAATTAGTAAAAAGATTACAAAAAAGTTTATATCAAATGTCTATGTATAATCTTTTATTACTAATTTAGCTTTAAACCTCTCTATACTACCATCAGCATTATATTTTATGTTAAAATTTACTTGCATTCTATTATTAATTTGTCTTTTAATTTAAAGACCAATTCTCAGGTGTTACTCTTATGCAAGGCCTTCATTTCAAGTTTTATAGCTTCTCTAAATCTCTTATCTGAGAGTATTTCCTCCACAGTTTTGAGTACTTTATTCTCTACCAATACTTAAATAAATCTTTTATATAATGGTGTTAAAAAAGAATAAGAGATATATCTTACAATTGGATGTCTTATGCATTCTTGTATACCCTTTCTTATTGCAATGGGTCAATCATTATTTTCTTGTCTAGATTCATTTTGTTCAAATCAAGTTTTTGGAACTATTAGTGTCGAATATTCAGCAGTTTGTTACTCATATTGCATTTTTTCTATGGATCACCAATAAGTTCAGCTTAATTGAGGTGTTGATTTAAAAACTTATTTTGTTTTTTCCTTCTGGTATATACCAATATTTCTTTTGATTGGTTATTAACTGACTCAACTTTCTTCAAAATGACATTTAAAAGAATTAGTACTACTATATTTTGTTTTAAGTTTTGGTCACTTGGTACATGAGTTAATTGTCTTTGATCTTCAATAGGATAATAAGCTGTTTTTTCATAAAAATTTACATCTGTTGATATATGAATCTTATTTATTTTAGTATCATAACACTCACAATCCTTTTTAGCCCTAGAATATTTTAAGAAAATACATCTTATTGATTTATGTTATAACTTATTTTTAAATGGATCATTGTTATGGACAACATATAAACATCCAAATATTGTTACGGGTAAATCAAATAATTTTTCATTAGGACATAAAATTTTAAAAAAGATTTGTTATTAAGTTTTGGAGTTGCATCGTATTTACTAGAAATGATTCAGTAAAAATTACATCACTCCAAAATCTTAAAAATATTTTTTTCTTAAATAGTAAAGCCCTAGCCACCTCTAGCAAGTGTTAATTTTTTCTTTCAACAATATCATTCTATTGAAGTGTATAAACATATGAAATCTGAGAAAAAAATCCAATTTCCTTTTAAGTATTCATGAAATTTTAGATAGATATATTCCCCTCTATTATTTGTTTTAAATATGTTAATTTTCATCTTAAATTAATTCCCCATTTTTTATGAAAAATTTGAAATATTTTAAATACTTATTTTTTTTATGAAGTATAGCTAAGTTACTCTATAATAATCATCTATGAAAATTACAAAATACTTATAATCATTTCAAAATGCCACTCTAGATAACTATAAATAGTATTAAATGAAATACTGCTAGTTTTATTTATTTTGGACAAATACTTTAACTTATGATATTTTACATAATCACGATGCTGACAAAGAACATTATTAGAGGTACTAATCTTAAGAAATAATAATTAAATACATAAGATGATAGGTAGTCAAGCCTACAGTGCCATTTAAATGTTTTTTCTTATTGAACTAATAATACTTTTGAATCAGTTGTTATATCCTTCATAACATAGAGTTTTTTTCTCAACACCCCACCAATAATCCACCTTAAACAAAGATCCTAAAAACAACAATAAGTTGGATAAAATATTATCAAAGAATTCTAATCTTTGGTCAGTTAACTGACAGATATTAAGATGACAGAAAATTTGAGAATATATAAAAAAAATGCAGTCTAAATAATGATAAATAAATATTACCTTGTTCTATGACTGAAAATATTGTGTCACTTGCTAATGTCACAAACCTTGAAACTATAAAGTTATTTATATAATTGAATCAAGATTTATTATTTGTCATACGATTAGATACTCATGAATCAATAATCCAAGGATATTCATGATTATTATAATAGCTTTTATCCTCAATAAAAAAGAGTATTATTGTCTTGATCAATTGATCATATTTCTCCTTTAAGATGGTTATATGTGGAGATTCAATGAAGACTTTCTGTGATTTTTTTGTTTAAATTTATTTCTTTATACCGATTTATTTGGACACTATTTGCCCAAATTATCAGCTAGCATTTGTTAATTGCATATCCTGATTTACCATATTTTGTACATCTCAAGTTACTTTTTCATCTTCCTCTATCTATGAAATCTCATCTTCCTTTTTCTCTAAATCTAATTTCCCTTTTGTCATATCCAGTCTCCCCCCATGATATCATAATTGAGCTTTCTCCTATTGTCTTCTGATTTACAAAAATAACACCAGTCCTTTATAATCTTTCATATATATCTTATAATGAGGACAATTCACTTTCAACTAAGAAATTAACTTTATATTATTCATACTGAAGATCTAATCCATCAAGAAATTGCATAATCTTTTGTCTTTTTTTATCTTTATGACTATCTTCTGATCTGATTGGTCTGTCGGACTCTAATTCATTCCAAAGATCAATTAGAATATTAAAGTATATACTTAATTCTCTGTCTTCTTACCGTAACTTATAAATTTGTTCTTGAATAAAAAATAAATAACATTGTTTTTACTCTTATATAACTTACAGAGTTTCTCCTAAATGACTTTTGAATTTTTACAATGGAATAATTTATAATTTATTTTTAATTCTGCATTATTTAGAAGAACAAACATCACATTTAAGTCTTCTAACTCTCAATCCTTCATTTTTATAGGATCTTTTGGTGGATCTTCAATAAAATATTTCTATCTCTTTCGAAACTTAAGATAAATTTCCACGGAACTTATTTATAGAAGATAATTTTGTATGTCTTTTAGTTTTGTGGTTGTGATATACAGGCTTCCTACTTCTTTGTATGACTTGCAGTCATCTCTCTTTGCCATCTTTTGACTTTAGTTGTGGCTCTCATCTCCTTTATACCTAAGCTTTGATACCTTGTTACAAACTGAGGTTTTCAAATAGCTAATCTAGGGTTTTTCAATCAACAGTAAAGTAATATTTTTTATTAGAATAACTTCTGAGATTTTTCAGTACATGAACCCTAGAGCAATACTCCTATATATAAGGAGCAGTCCCACAACAATTGATACTTCTACTCATACCTCTTGACTTAAGCCCAATTGCAATAAGTTGGATTTAATTCTTTTAAGACTTGTTCGATCTCGAATTTATGCATTATGACGAATCTAATACTTCAAGTATTTGGATAACACACTAACGCAACCATAGTTTCAAGTCTTAAGCCAATGATGATATTCTAAGTCCTTTTCTTCTTTTTTAACACTTTCTTCTTCTTTAACATATATGATCAAACAAATACTCAAAATATTTGAAATGGCACACTTCAAGGACAAATGCAAAAGCAGAACTATTAGGCAGTACTTATCATGTAATTGATAGCACATAGGTATTCTAAACATTTATTGTGCAAATGCAATATTTCTTCTTTGGCATTCATCCTCAAGACTGTCATTTTGAGGATCCTAAAAGGAAAAGGTAGCAAAATTTCAGATCTACTGGATATTTAGATTCTTGAGTGCCTCTCACAAAGATGGTCTTGCTGGCCAGTGTCACCCAATCTTTTGTATATCTATGCTTTCCTTTTGTTTGTTTTTGGTATATTTATGTTTTCCATTAACTTGTATATTGCCCCGAAGCTACACTAATCACTGAGCTATTAGTGGCTTTAGTTAGGGATCTGTTCTATTTCCTCCTCAGCTATATCACTTAGATAAAATAATAAGATCTTATAAATTTACACATTTCTTATTGTGTAAGATTCTAAATCTAGATATTTAAAACAGTTCTGATCTTGTCCATTCCTCTCATGATATCATTGTATGTGATCACTTGGCTTAAAAATCCACAGACTAATATACTTGTTTTTTATAGATAAACCAAGTATCCAAACTCATCAAAAAGCCTTGGGGCATAGGGAACAAGTAGCACTAAAAATAATAATAACGGTGAGTATAAGACAATATGCCCAAACCATAAATGAGCCAATGACTAGCAGCAGGCAACGTAAGAATGTGAAAAATCCATCTGTCAAAAACATATTGGTCATTCTTGCATGCAAACAAATAGAGCATTGATAAAGAAAAAATATGTTACTAATTGTAGCAAAAGAGAAATGCTTCAACAAAGGCCTTTTAAGAAAATGAAAACATTTGTTAAAAAAAATAAATTGGTGATGCATCAAGTTAACTGAAGTTAGTGCCCCATAGGTAGATAACAAAGAATGATGCAGCAAGAAGAACACTCCAAACTAAAGTTCATTGTTTCTGTTCATGTCCAAGATCCTGTTAGATGCATCCATCAGGCATCCTCGTTAAGACAGCAAAATCCAAATTCACGAAGGAAACTCATGCATCAAGCTTTTTATGAAACTCACCTATCTTTTTCCGCTGTGCAGCTGAATGTCCTGATTGTATTAAGGCATCCAATAAGCCCACTAAGGCAGTTGAAGCACTGGAAAAGAGAAACAAGTGAGAATCTTAGTTAAGGGGTATGCTGTTACAAGACAGTCAACCCAAAACTGAAATGGAAAGGTTCTATTAATTAAAGTTACCCTAAAAGCCAAACCTTAATGCCTCCCAACTTTCAACTACCACAATATTACAGCCCCAATCCATTGTGCCTATCCCAAGCCATACCACTTTTTAGATAATCCTCTAAGAAGACTCTACACTACTGTTGAGAACCCAAGTATCCTGAAGTATCTAGCACAGCAGCCTTCTACAATTTAACTACATATTTATATGAAAATTTATTGAGTATTTGACTCAAACATGATAAAGAAGCATAATTTCATATTTTATATATTTGAAAATTGGACAATTTTTACAAGACTCATGATTGCTTCAACATTAAATGTGATTTAATGATTTAAAGCTTGGCCTGATGTTGAAATTTCATGGAGAAATAGAGTTTGTGAATGTTCAAAACATGAACAAAAAACTGGATACCATGTGAATGGATAACAATAAGAATATGTAGATGTGTTCATTGAATAAATTTGAAAGGATAATCAGTATTTTGCTACAAAATACAAAGGGCTGATGGCACAACTGAGTTTGGGACAAAAATAAAAAACTTTTGACCAAATAATATAACCCTTGTGCTATACTAGTAAGCCAATGAGGTGGTTGTTAGTTGTTACTTAACACTTAAACATTTATAGCTATTATGTCCATTTGAAGAATCATGAGGTTGTGGAATTTCTTTTAAATTCTATAGAATGACACACCCAACGCACCCGCTAAACATCTCACAATAGAGAACTGCAACCAAATTAGTGGACTACTTAGCAAATGGTCATTGAGGAAGATGCATGACTCAGAGCTATGAGCTTTCCAAAAATACTCTATTCACGAAGGAAAAGAAACTATTTATCACTGGATGTCAGATGAGATGGCAAAAAAAATAATAAGCACGATAAAAAAAGTTGCTGAATGACTCCAAAAATACTCTATCCACTCTATAAATGACAGCTTTTTCTAATAGTCACCTCAGATAGGATGAATAAGGCAGTAAAAAAGATTAGCTGCTGAATGAGGAGATCTCAAAATGCAAAATAGAAAAATGCCAAAAAGGATTAGATCTATAGCAGAAGGTTATAAAGGATTGACCTAAAATTTCAAAAATATAGATACACATTCCACCTATAAAAATAATACCTTGTGATAGTTATTCTCTTTTGCAAAATATTATCATGTTCTATAGCAGATATACAGGGGAATGCAGTACCATTCCACCTATACAATTCTGTGGGTTAGACAATGCCATATTTGCTCAGAAATAAATCAAACACACAAAACATATTTATGTAGCATCAGTACATCTAACTTGTCAAATTATTACCTCATTTCACTTTCTGAAAGTTCTTTTGCATGACAATACAATGCCCGAAGCCGGTGTAGCATTGCATCTCCTGACTTTTCAATCACCTCGGGAGCTGGATTAACATCACATAGATTGTGGTAAAAAAGCAGAACCAGAAGATTATTCAGAAATTCCACAACATTGCAACATAAAATAAACATTTATGTGATGGGATGCCAACGTAAAGGCATAAAAGAAAAACGGGGCAGAATATAAGAAGCTAACAAATGCAGAGTTGTGACATGGAGAGCTACAGAAGGAGAATTGGTGATATTTATGAACAATAAAGGTCCATTTGAAAATGCCCAAATTCCATAGAGATTGAGGGGTTTCATAGGATTTTTTTCTTTTATAGGAAAAATTCATATGAAGGTGTTTGGAACTATTATTTTACAATCTCAAATTCCTTTGGAATCAAGACATTTCCTATTGTTTGATGGGAAAAATAAAAAGAGGTCCAACCTGTTTTTCTTTTTCCTATGAAATGGAGCTTGCATGCAAGCTCTTCCTATCATTAATGACTTCACTTCACCAACCTTAAGATTTTTTACAGGAAGTGGGGACACAAGCAACCCCAAATCCTATGGGAAAAAATCCCAGTAGATTGTTTTCCTAAGTATCCAAGCATGCCCTAATACTAGTATGTTTCAACAGTAGCTTCATAGGCATAACTATGACCTGACAAGATCCACCAGCTGAAACATTGGAACTCCATGGCAACCAAATTACATTTTGCACTGGTGTATCCATGATATGACAGCATCATCACTAAGAAAATAAGTATAGCTAGTCAAAATTATGTCAGTGGACTGATCAACAGCTCTTCAGCGGGTGTAAGCTAATAACAAACTTCGAATTGTTTATGAACAAAAAGTTTTCCTTAAAGCTGAAATGAAGTTTGCATTTAGGGATTATTATGAAGCAATCAAAGATCATTCTAGGAAGCAGAATTTCTTCTTCAAGTTTATAATGTTTTAGCTTGCTAGGCTTGCTAGGCCCATTGCTGCTAACAATGTCACCAATTTCATCCTTGCATTATTATTAATTAGTTCTAAAAAATTTAATCATAAACAACTCAAACAATAAAATTTGTCACGTCTATAGGGAAAGTTATTGTTTGTCCACTTGCACCATTTCACCATCCGTGGAGCAAGATCACATCCTACATCACTATGAGATTGAAGCAGGAGCAAGACATTTTACCAATTGCTAATAAAATTCTATAAAAATCCAGAATTACTTACATTTTTAAAAAGATTTTAACCTATAGCTATAGACATGCTGCATGACCCATCTACATTAGCCAAATACATAGCAAAATGACATTATAGATGTAAGGTCAGAAATAAATTTCACTCGTCTACTTCAATTTTCTCTAAATACATGTGGCATAGAGGAACTTCTCAAAGCCATAGTCCATAATAACTTCTCATTACATGAATCAACACACGGAGTTAGAAATGCCCCTAAAACCTCAAACTGCTTACTATAACTTAGACTTTCAACATCACAAACACAGCAACACTGAAGACCACAAACCAACTAAGATCATGACATATGCAAAGATACAGATTCTCCAAAACCCTAACTTTAAAATAGATTCAACAGATCTGCAACTAACACAAAAATCCAAAAAAAAATGAGTTTCAGGCATCTGTCTCCTAGAATGCTGGGACTCATTTATAAGCCCGTACTGCAAAGTCTAATTCACAGTAAATTATCCGTCACAGATAACTGAACAGAAAGAGAAAGCAGATATTTAAGATTCACCAAGACCCTGACTTTAAAATCGATTCAACACATTTACAACTAGCGCAAAATACCAAAACAGAACGTGTTTCAGACATCTATCAACGACAACACAGGAACTCATTAATGAGCCATAATTACAAATCCTAAAGTGCAAGAACTAAACACACCAATTACTAAACAGAAAAATAGAAAATAAAACAATCACATATTTAGGATTCATGAAAACCCTGATTAAAATAGATTCAATATATTTTACACTTAGAACACAAATCCAGCATTAAAATACTTTCAGACATCTAACTATACTTGAACTAATTCATTAATAAGCAATAATTGCAAAACCTAATGCATAATAAACTCATCATCACACAGATTATAAAACAGAATTGCGCCTATACCGTCAAACTGCTTTCTACAATTTAAAGTTTTCAACATCACATGCAAAGAAAGATTGAAGACCATTGAAATTAAGCTCAGAGTGCTATGGATTCCAACCACGAAAATTTAATGAAAAAACCCATTATGGTTGCACGCTATACAAAGATTCAGCTTAACCAAAACACCATATTTAATACAGTCTCAACATATTAAAAGCTAGCACAAAAACCACAAACAAAAAGTCCTCAAACATTTTAGAACAATGGAGGCACCGTTTCATTCATCATACTAGTAAATTATTTTTATAAACTAATATTTTTTATTAAAATTAACGCTTGAATAATTTAAAATTCGAATAACTATTTAATTTTTTATAATAATTTAATTTAATAACCCTATAAAATAAATAATATTAATTTTATAAAAAAATAATTTTGGGCTGATCATCCCAAACCAAACAGCACCTAACAATCCATGACTGCAAAATCCAAGGCACGATAAACCCATTACTAAACAGAAAAGAAATGTAAATTTAATAAAGCACAATAATTGCGATTGAGAACGGACTGGATTGGAGCTTCTTGTGGAGCTTGTTGATCTCAAGGAAAACCTCCTCCTGGTCCTTCCGGAGCTGGTCGATTTCCTTGGCCTTCTCGAACAACACGCTCATCTCGATCCCACCCGACATCTCCTCTTCCTCCCTGCGCCGACGAGAGTCCGTCGATCACGAACACGAGATTCGCCTCTGCATTCCCACGCCGCCTCCTCCGCCGCCGGAGTCCAATCGGGCCGCCGGAATCGCGAATCCGCGGTCGGATGGAAGTAGAAATAGGGCCCGTTACTGAGTTCGCACTTATTCGATGGATTTTTCAGAAATTTGGAACGTCGAGGGTTCGAATTACTTGCAATGTGAAATGACTAGTTTGTCCTGAGAGCGATATTATTTTTATCTATGAATATTATTATTATTTAATTATTTAAAAATATTTTTGAAAAAATTAGTTCATTTCTTATTCGGGAATGAAAATAAATTGAATTTTATTTTCGTATTTTTTTATTCGAAATAATTTTATAAATTATAATAATATTAATAATTTCATATATAATAACAATATATTTTTTAAAAAAATTATAACAAAATTTAAATAAATAATGTTTCATATTTAATAATTATATTTTTGAAATATATTTTCATACAACTAAATAATAGAACTATAACACTTTTATCTATTTCTAAAACAGATAAAAAATATAGAGAATTGACTTATCTATATTTATATTCATTTCTAACCAACTAAGCAGTCGATTATATAACTATTTTGTATGCATAGTTATTTTAAAAATAAATAAATAAAACTCCTCCACACAAAAATAAATCAATACATTTAATTTGACACTAAGAAACCTTAGCAAAAAAAATTAAATTAATTGAAATTTTTTGAAACTAATTAGAGAATGTTTGGTTGTTCACAAGCTAACAACAGTGTAAAAATATCACTTCTCTTTAATTTTAATCGACTTTTAGAACTAATTGAAAGTGATTCACTTTTTTTTATTGGACAAAAGTATATTTCAAAAATATAAATTTAATATGCAAAATATTATTTATTAAAAAAATTCACAAAATAAATTTTTAAAAAACTTTTATATTATTATTATTATGTTTCAAAATACTATCGAATCCACTTTCATAAGTCACTTCGGATAAAAAAACATACAAACCGAATTTAATTTATTTTTCATTTATGAGTCAAAAGTGATCAAAAGTAAAATAATAAGAAATCACTTTTGAATAATTAAATATTAAAAAGGACGAAAATATTTTTACTTCCAACCATTTCTTTTCATTTTCTTCCAATCAAACAGTCTCTAGTTGAATCTTCAACATTTTGATTTTCTGACCAATGAAGCTCAAAATGCTTCCTAAATTGGAGCTTGGCAATTGAGTGGGTGATACTCGGCCCAGTTAAATTTATGATTGAATTTAAATTTTAAATTTGTTTTAAATATTATTATAATTTTGAGTAATTTGTGATATTTAATCATATGAGAAAATTATGCTTTGAAAACTATTAATGGTTGTATGAATTCAAAGGTTTATTTATAAAATTCTCGATGTCTAATATTGGCTGGAAATTAATACTACATGTTTGATCGAATTAAACAAATCAAGTAAGAATTGTAATTATTCTCGGATATAGTTGAGATTATTGAATTTAGTAGGGGGTTTTATGCGATTCGCGCGCACCATTACGGCTGCAGTAAAAAACAAAAAATCGCAGGGAGATTGGAAGAGATAAAACAAAGAAATTGGAATAGAGAGCAAAAGAGAAATAGGAAGAGAGTGTCGGGGGGTGAATCGGAGAGATCGGGAGGGAGAGTGAACCGAGAGATCGAACAGTGAAGAAATCAAACGAAAGAAAATAAATCAGAAAAAGAGCACATACCGTAAACAAATGGGAAGTCATTAATTCATCCGATATTTGAAATAAATAAGAGTATTTTTTATAGTAATCAAATAACAAATGCTCTAATCATTAAAAAATTTGGCTATAAGTATAGCAATTTCAAAAGATTTAAAATAAAATTTAGTTGAAATTTTTTAGTAACATAATAATTTTAAATTTAAAACTTCAAATATGATACATCTAATTAGAAGTAAATTTTTTTTAAAAATAGTAACACTATAAAAAGGCTAAAGTTTCAAGTAATAAGATAAGTTTGAAGCTCCAATTATAAATTTTTAAAGAAATTTAGGAAGAAATATGTATGTGGAATCAAAAAAATCAAAACTCTACTTCTATTTTCTACTTTGCATTTTGTTATTTGCTTTCTACTTCACGTGTGGTCTACTTCACATGGAATATTGATTCAAGGCTTAAATGATAAGATGAGTTCATTTTAGCCCTTAATTTAATTATGATTTGATTTTTTTTGTTAGTGAAATTGGATCCTAAAGACCTAAAATCTCTTTGAAAATTAAAGGAAAATGTTATACGTAATTATAAAAAATCAGACGGTTATACATAATTTAGCTATTTTTTGGGAGGTTGCATGTAAAAAACTCAATAAATAATAAAGTCATTTAATTTAATTTATAACAACTATCTTGATGATTTATAAAATTATTATATTGTTTGATACTTAGATAAAAACTCACTTTATGATTATTTCTTAAAATTATTGATAAATGACATTGGCTTTATATAAAAATACATTTAAACATCTATTTTGTAAAAACTATAAAAGTAAGTTATATTTATTCATTTTGATTATATAAAAGTATATAAAGACCATAAAAAGATTTTGTTAAATATCTTCTAATACAACTATACTTTGAATTGTGATGTGGTTCTGTCAATAAGAAAAATCTTGACTATGTTAATTTGTATATATTTTTATAAAAAACCCATTGTGGTGACTTAATCTCAAATGCTAGTGAGTAACCTACATGTTGGGAGTAAATATCATATTTTGTGTTCGGACATGATCTCAAGTATTTTATATATGTCTCATGCCACTAGATTACTTGTGTGACCATAATTGACATGGGAGATTAAAATATATTTTATGTAAAAAAATAAATTGATTTCTGAAATTTTGAATATAATAAGATAACTCTCTTATTTGGTCTTGCGCACAATGTGTTTATTTTGTGATTTATAATTGTATAAATTTGATATTTATTTGAAACTTAATTTTCAAACTTATATTATATGTATATTTTCACATAAATTGCTGATTTCTTTATGAAGTTGGAAATTAGATAATTCCAATGGATTTTGCCAAATATGTTCGTACAATCTACTTAGATGTGTCTTATCTTAGAAAATTTAAGAATAATTTTACAACTATAAATTTGGGTTTTAGATATGCTCTTATATATTTTTTAGGATTTGTTAGTGCTAATTTGTGTGTATGATTTTTATATAAATGTGTTTAGTAGTCTTGTATGCTTATGAAATTTTAGACTCATAAGTATATAGAATTGTCATATATCGCTTCACAGATTTAGAGTTTGGGGAATGGCAAAGTGGGATCTCACCCCTCTAGTCAATGATTTAGAGTGAACAAAATGAGTAAGAACATATTTTTATTGACATATAAGAAGCTTTTTAGAGCTAAGAAATTTTTGTGTTTGAGATAAAGGAAAGAATTAGTGATAGAGAGTATGAGATTGCATATATTGGGCAATATCTAACACCTGTCCTGAAATTTTTCTTGAGACTAATGATAGATAATGAAAAAAAAATTATATAAAATTCTATCAAAAGAATTTTCATTTTTCGTCCTATCAATCTTTAAATTATCTAATTTATCTCAAGATTAGTGTACATGATGATATTTTTGAATTTAAGGTTTAAGATTTCAAATTTTACGATTTAGGATATAGAGTTTAGTATTTAGTGTTTAAGATTTTAGGATTTGAGATTTAGGATCAGGGATTGGATTTAGGATTTTAGATCTAAGATTTTAGGATGTAGAATTTATAAAATATCTTCTCTTTTTTTCTCTATTTTTATTATGTATACTAATTTGAAGATAAATTAAAAGATTTGAGGGGTCTTAATGCACAAATGCAAGACCTCAAATGTAAAGACCCACAGTTATTGTAAGTCTAATGAGCAATTTATGCAAAATTTTACACTAAACAAAATTTTGGACATACTCTACGACCTGGCTCTTTCCTATGACAAGTCAGTGACTCACCGCTCATCCGAGTCCCACGACAAGGGGGAAGTATCTCTTTGGTGCTCCATATACAAGGTAGCATATATTGCACGTTTTATAAGAGTTCTTTTTGGCATTTTTGTTTTTGATTTGCCACCGAGCTCTTCCCTTCGTACTGCAGTGTGCCTTCAAAATTGCGGCGTTATACACAAACCTGCAGTTAAATTATAAACTGCAGTTTATTTCTCAAACGGCATTTCAATTCTTCACTGTAGTACATTTCTTCAGACTGCAGACAATATATTCAAAACCAGTGTCTGAATCCTTTGAACCACATCATAATCAACAGCAAATTACAATTCGTTTCTTCAAACTGCAGAATTTTGTTCATTACAACCACAGTTCATTTATTTCATCATTCATTGAGACGAAAGCTGCAAATTTTTCCCTCAGACCTGTTGCAGTTTCCAGCAAAACTGCAGCAGTTTAACTGAGAAGTGAGAACAGTAGTAGCATTATGTTAACTTTTAGCATCAACAATTTGCAAATTATCCACAAATTTTGAAGATCCAAAGGTTTTTGTCCCAATGTCTAGACCAACCAATACAAACAGAAAATTCAAATCAGACTTTAGCCTGTTGGACAGTTAAACATCACAAATGACTCAATTCAAACAATCCAACTGTTAACACGACAATTTCAGTTTAAACTGTCAGCAAAACTTGTTGCTAGTGACATCCATCACAACATAGATCAACAATAAATGACTGCTCCACAAAATAAAGCCATCAGCAAGTCCTTCCATTCAAGAACACACACACAGAAATGTATCTCCATGCTGTTAGTTCATGTTTTCTCTTTTTGCATTGTCTTCCAGAAAAAAGGAGTGATATTTGCAACATATGGCTCCAAGTGTTCAAGAGGAAGGAGGGGGGTGGGTGGGGGGGTGGTGGCTGGTTTAGGGCTTAGGGTTTAGGGTTGGGGGAAGGAGGGGAAAGAGAGAGGAGACAGAGAGAGAGAGAGAGAGAGAGAGAACCTGAAGATATAATAGCTCAGCAGTCAATTATGTTTAGGGGATGATGAACTGCTGTTGAAACTGTTAACTGGTACTTCTACCCCCGGCAGGCCTGCATGGGATCGGAAAATGTAGTGAGCACGGGAGTAAACATATTTTCCTTGCAATCAAGTTTTGCTTCAAAATATTTCCAATCAGGAGACAGATCTAAACTTGGAAGACATTTAAGAAACAATCCAATAAGAGTCAACAAAATTATCAATCGTAACAGCAAAAAAATCGCAAAGGACCAGAGCTCTCCACTTCAGAGCTTCATTTAGGTACCTTCCAGAACTACGACTTCTGGAAACCTTGCGTGCCTGCAAAATTACAAGCAGTTGGACTTAAAATTTGTTCTGTTTAATATATCAATCACTGATCAGAATAACAGTGATGGACTAGGTGAACCAGAGACTGATGAGCTTGATCTGCCATGCCTTTGAGGAGGTGGAGCTCTGCCCCTATTTTCGATACACCAGTGCACTTGGATTATAATAAATCAAAGCTAACATGAATTCAATTCAAAATGAACGAATGCATCTTAAGCATTTGTGCACGGCAACCAAATCAATCAAGTTCACTTTCAAAAGGCAACCGTGAAAAGGTACCAAGTTACCTTATGGCCACAGAAGAAGAAATACCATAATGCTTCTGATTCATTATTTCTATTTCTCTTCTTTAAATTTCTATGGTAAATCAGTTGCTTGCAGCTTGGCCTCACACCCTGCCCTAACTTTATGTTACTGAGATATACATAATATAGTCATCGTCTGATACCCGGCGATACCATCCAATTGACATTCAGGAACTGTTTTTATACTAATGATTCTTACTATTAGTGGTCTCATTTTTAAACCTAATACAATCAGAGAAACATTTTCAATAAACTTGGGGAAGACTATTAGTTCCAGATAACACCGCCATCCAAGTAGATAATCAATGAAAGAAAAAAGTAGAATTCCTCTGCAGTTCGAAGGCAAAAAAAGTGAAGGAAAGGACCTTCTAGCTTTTGACATGATTAGCTATCATAAAAAATGCCGGTTGCGCTCTACCAATTCCACAGTACATTTTATTTCACTCGGTCATGGTGACATAACAAAAGTTCTAAAAAAATATGAAAATGAAAAGAACATATTGGTCTTTGAATAGACGATAAATTATATGAAAAGCAATCAAGAATGCCTACCGATATAATACAAATACCTACCTGAATTCTTTTGAAATTACATATAATTCTTTATATTCCCATGATTTCCTTCGAAAAACTCCCTAGGGTGGTAAATGTAACAATATGTTTAATCATTTTTGGTTGAACTCAATTAGGCGTGTGAAATTCCTAAATTACCCTCATTTTGGAAAGGGGGTAACAAGAGAATTGTAAAAGAGTCACCAAAATGAATTTGTATCGTCATTGTTTAGGATTTCGAAGACTTTCAAGCACAGATAGGAGAAAAAAACACATATTTTTTTACATATTTTTCTTTTCTTTTTTTAAAATAATGATAATTTAAGAATTTCACATCTCTCGTTGAGATGATTTGTTACATACACCTCTCTAGAGAGGTCTTCGGAAAGAATCTTGAGAATGTAAGGAGGTATGTGTAATTATTTAGAATCATAGGAGTCATATGTATTTTTGAAAAAATTCAGGGAGTCATTTGCAGCATAACTTCATTACATCAACCTTATTAAACCAAATGCCAATGGCCATAAGTTCTTGACCAAACATTATGTCAAGTGGCCCGTTATAATTACATATAATCATTCCAATCAACCAAAACAAATCTTATATTATGTATAAAATTTAGTCAAAAAGGTGAAAAATACAATTGCTTCCAGTAAAAAAAGAAAGCAAGAGATCTCAAATTTTTGGTTTTTCTGCACATGCACCACAAGGAAATCTGGGTGATGCATGCCAAAAGAAAAGAAAAGTGAATAGCTACAAGCGAGAAGAAAGAGACAAGCTTTAACAGCTAGAGTTTTAAGATTTTTCACTAATATAAGTAATTAATGTCCCAATGTTCTTAATATTCTTTTCTCCTTATATGCCAAAAATCTGTAACTCTTCAATCTTCAATCTACAGAGACTATGAGCTCACAAGAGGCAATTCTACTCATGGTTAGATTTGGCAATTCCGATTCACAAGTCAGGTACGGATCATGTCATATTTATAATATTACACTAAACGGGTCAATTCAAACTTAACTCGATTTTTAAACGAATAACCCGACACGACATGAATTGACACATTTATTAAATGGGACGGATTCGGGTCATGATTCGATTTGATCCGTTTTGATCCGAACTAACCTATTTAATTAAATGGATTATAATTTAACTCAACTTAAAATCATCTAATTTACTCGAATTAATTCAAATTAACCCAAATTAATCTAAGTCGATCCAACATGTTTAATTAATATTAATAATTTTAACATATTTTAAATAATTAAAATAATATTATTATTTAAAACTAATTATAATAAAAAATACTTAATTTATAAATAATAATTTTAAAAATTACTCAAAAATGTTGTAAAATAAAATATTAAATAATTTTAATTGATTTAATTAGTAAATGTACTAACTCAATCTGACCCATTTAAGATCCGACAAATAAATAGGCTAATAGAATCATAAATGGATTACACAGATTGACTTCACTTCGGATCATAATTGAATTAACCCAATTATGACTCTGATTATAAAAAACCCAAACCTGCTTAATTTGGGTCGGGTTCGAGTCGGATCAACAGGTCAGATCATATATTGACAAGTCTACCCATAGCCTATCATTTCTTTATGAAGTCACAAGGCCCAGAAGTGAATGGCCTCCAAAAGAAAGATGTGCAATAAGACTCCAATAATTTAAAATTTAGTACACAGACTCCAATCTAATGCAATTTAATCTACCATCTTAATATTCCAATAAAATACTCATATTTGGTAATGATATCAATGAGAATTATGAAACATCAAAATTCAAACCAGGGAAAAAAAAATCTCATGGTTACTCCTCTCTAACCTACAACCAATGTGCAACAACCCAAGATAACAAAAGGAGAGTCATTTTAATCCTTTTTTAACCTTCTCAGCGTCCCTAAGTTCAAATTTCACAAAAACTAGAGAAATTAAAATCAAGTTTTGGGAGATAGCTATGCATTTTAGTTTTGCTTCATCCTAACCATTATTCTAAGTGAAAAGAAGAGTACATGGTGTCCAGTACAAGGCATAGTGTCCAATAACACTAATTTAACTTTAACTCCATTTAGCTAATCATGCTTTGTCTAGGACATCTTGTAAGCTGCCTGCCTACCTCACACCATTCCAACAATGCCACTAGACTCAGCAAAAACTTTATATAGAAAGCTTGCTACTTCGATAATTCACATCCTTACAGGATCATGATCTTTATGCTTTTTACTATCTTCCAAAGCTTAAGTTTGTCATATACACAAGGCATCTGCAGTTTCTTATGCTTTCCCCACATAGATGGTTACGTATAAACTGCAGTTGTACAAGAAAAGAAGCATCATATGACTAACCAACCAACTGTAGGATACTCTGTAGGCTTGGCAATTTTTGACATGACCCTTTAAACATGAAACAGACATGACAGGGGTTAAGCGGGTCTGGATTTACCCTATTTGGGTTAGGGTCGTAATTAGGTTGACCTGATTATGACCCCAAGAAATCAGATTGTACACAGGTCAACTAGGATAACCTGATTATGACCCAACTAACTCACTTAACTGATCGAGTTACTAGGGTGACATGACTACACAACTGGGTCACACCCCATTTTATATTTGATGTTAGATTTTTCTTCAATTTTTAGTTATTTACTTTATGCTATTTTTTTGGTTACCAACAAAGTTATGTATTATTTGTGTATAAACACATCATTTGATGTTATTTGTGTATAAATAATTATTAGAAGTTATTTGAGAAAATAAATAGATTAAACAGGTTGAATCATGTCATGACGCCATTCAACCTGTTAATAAATAGGTAAAACGGGTTGGGTCACGACACGACCTGCTTATTAAACAGGTTATAGGGATTGCGTCATGTAAACCATTTAATAGACAAGTTGTGTTCAGGATCAAAATCTTGATCCATTTATTAAACAAGTGAGGTTCGAGTTGAGCCAAATGGTGCAATACCTTAGGCTCAACATGGCACAAACCCAAATTGCTACCCTAATACTCTATCAAAAGATCAACAATTGGAACAACAAGTGCAAGTTTGGGTAAGGAGATTAAGTTTGGGGTGAAATAGTGGGCAAAAGCTATCACTAAATTTAGGATTAAAAGGAAGATGAAATTTATTCCATCTCCTATTAATATCAAAGAGATAAATGGGATTAGGCCCCTTAACTGAAAGTCCACGAATTAAGGTGAACCCGTGGGAAACGACACATTTGGAGCCCCTATTTCTACAGCCCATAACTGATAAACAAATTACAAGCAAATTCAGAAATTTTCTAAAGGAATATTAGAAATTACCTGTGAGGAGAAAGGGATCTAGAACGTGAACGGAGAAGTCTATGAACTGGTGAACGTGAACGAAGAGGCCTACGAACTGGAGAACGTGAACGAAGAGGTCTACGAACTGGTGAATGGCTACGGCTGCGACGGCGAGGTGAGAGAGCCCTCCTAGGTGGGCTCCTTGCATGTCTTTGCAGCACTCTGGAAATAAATGAAATCAACCTCATGGATTAAATTACATAATCATAGAACGGAAATCCATTCTACAACATCAAAATGATCATAAATGAAAACTCAAGGGATGATATAGCTTGAGGAGACCACATTCAAGATACAATCAGGATGGCAGTATAAAAAATATCGCGGTAAATGAATATGGATTGTAGATAGGAGTGTAAATGAGCCAAGACAAGCTGGCCCCAACTCGAGCTCGGTTCGGCCTCAACCTTATATTTGTAATAATCAACAATAAAAATTTTCATGGATAAATAATTCACAAAATTCAAATTTAGGTCAGCTTCAGAAATTAACTACGAGAGGGCTTGGAAGCCCAGCAGCTAAAACAAACAGAAGACAAATTGTCATAGGTGTTGCGATAATCAAGGAGCAAACAGGGAACTTCCATATCTGTGTACGGACCAAAATCTGACATAAGCTTAGCTGCTCTTATTGAATGCTTTTGATCTCTATAAAAACGCCCTTCCCCTTTCTCTAAAAGGTAAGCTCATTCCAACTCTTTGATCAATTCTTTGAAGCAGCTTGATCCCAGGTTATCAACATGAACAAGAGAAAAGAAAAGCTCATTACCTGGTCATGGGCACTAGTTACTGCTCTATACCCAAGTCAAAATCCAGAGGACTAACAGGTAGAGCTGCTCTGCCTCAGTTTCTTCCCTACTATAGCACAAGCAAGACCTTTTCTATTAAAAAACCATCTTTCTCTGACTTCCATACCCAATTTGTCCTACATATGACTAGCATGTATGAAGTTGCATCAGAAGAAATGAGAAACAAAAATCAACTTATAAATTGTACCGCCTTCTAGGAGGTAATGGGGAGGAGCGTCTGCGGACTGGACTACCATGTCCTCTTCGAGAAGAAGCGCTGTTAGAAAATAGTTCAGTAAATTGTTATTAAATTTGTAGATTGTATTTCTAAAACTAGTTATCCAACTAACCAAGCAGGTGACCTCTTCCTCCGTGGAATAGGGGATGGTGAACGTCTTCTAGCAGGCAATGGGATTCTCCTCCTTGGTGGTGTTTCACCGCCATGGCGAGGGGAATCTGCAGGTTGGTGGCGAACAGGAGACTCGTGACGGCGAGGAGGAGACTCAACTCTGTTCCTGGGAGAACTAACTCTACAAGGTGCAGGAGATCTCTTCCTTGAAGGAGATGTTTTATGCCTTGGGGGACCTATGCATGTAAAGATGATAAAGAAGTACAGTCAGATATCTTTTCTGGATAACTAATTTCACAACAATAGTAAGTGTAATCAGAAAAAGGGGAGAAGTGATTTCCTGAGATTTAAAAAGCTGCAGAAACTTACTCTCCATTAGCTGCTGTTGAGCATCCTTTTCTATATCACCACCACTTCTATCAATGGGAGGACCTTCTTGTTTTGGAGCCGGTATTGTCTTTGGTGGCGGAGGAGTTTTTGGGCGTTGTGGCTTGGTAAAATTAACTCGCACAATGTTTCCATCAATTTGACCCTGAAATTGGATGCAGATCAATTATCACAGAGAAACATTCAAACATTCAGAACCTTTTTAAAGTCAAAAACACTAACACCATCCATGTGCAGTCGAGCATTGTCAGCATCTGCATGTTTGCTGAACTCAACATATCCATAACCTCTGGGCAGATTAACCTGCACATAAAAGATGTAGTCAAACACCCTGAATGTGTAAATTATTCTATACACAGGATAACACATTATCAACTTACTTTTCTGTCCATGGCAAGCTCCACATTAACAACTTCGCCAAAATTACCTGTTATAAACAACTTTTGATGTGTAAAGAACTTGAAAGAAAACTACATAACCAAAAAAAACTAATGCAAGCCAAAGTGATAAGGAAAAGAAACTGCATAGAATGGTTTCCTCTTGAGATAGAATAAATAGGATAATGCTATTTAAATACCTACAGAAAACACTTCACATGATGCAACTCCAGCCTAAAACTCAAAAGAACAAAGAAGACTGGCATACAAGTATAACCAAAAACCAGTAACTTTTACCATTAAATAACCAAGAAAAGTAGCATTGTCTCATACAAACACCAATTATCATGTTGACGGAAACATATGAAGAGAATTGGAATTGAAACCTTGCAATCAGACTCAACAGGCATACTGTACTAGAGGCTGATGATGTTGAGAAAACCAACAATTACAGAAGTGGCCATTTTCTCTGAACTTAGTGCTAGCAAACCAACAATTACAGAAGTGGCCATTTTCTCTGAACTTAGTGCTAGCAGCCAATCGACCAGTTAGAAAGCATTAAAAAGCTAAACATCATATTTGCTACGTGATACATCTACCAATAAACATCCGCAAAAAGTCAATGGAATCCCCTGTAAAAACTAAAAGCTAAATATAAAAAGAAATTTTGTGTGTTCATGCTACATTTCCATAGTATAGGCAATCACAAAGGAACAAGATTCAGGCACATCTCATATGACATTTGCATAATCTAAAGACCATGGAAAGTACCCAAAGGTACACACAGAAAGCACACAATATGGAAACAAATTCTAAAGATTCCATAAAAACCAACAACTAAAGCCCCTTAGCCTACATGATCATCATGTGAGACAACAAATTATGCTCAGCCAATCCACCATCTGTATTCCACGGAGGTTTCAAATTTAACCGTTTAATCTTCAACGGGTTCCTCTGCAAAAGATACTAATTTCACAGACCTTGATGTAAAAAATGGTCAGATGACTTGTACCTTATACGGGCCTCAATATGAGGCACCTTGCAAAAGAACCTAATCAGAGCCCTATTGTTTAGTTATTTGGTCAAATTGTTGTGTCAAACAGAATTTTGATGCGATTTAATTTTGGTCAAATCATGGTTTAAATTCATTAAAATCCCCAATTGCAGATGTCTCCTACATTTAATATTGTCTCTCCTGTCTCCATGCATAGAGAAGTATCTCAATCCTTTCTTGCCTATCCGCCTAGTGTAACTTTCCACTTTCATCTTCCTACTTCATCATCAAAAAATTCCTCTTGTGAAGTTGACACAAGAGTGACATCATCAAGAAAGGAGCTAGGTTGTTTCCAGGAGATTCTCTTTTCTAGTACTATACAAAGTACCTTACATATTTGTTAATGCATTTAGTAGTTTTAATTAGGTTCATTAATATATGAAGAGATGCATATTTTAGAGGGTTCAATGCAAGATAGTTAAAATGCCTAGATGGTGTTAGGCAGTAAATCTTCAGAACACCTAGGTGGACCGCCTTGGCATCCAGTCAGTGGCCTAGATGATTTTATTGTAAAAATTATAAAATTTATATTTAACATTATAAAATTAAATTATTAATTACTAAAATAATTATTCATGTAACTAGATGACTGCTTGGAAGAACAACAGTAATTAAGCGGCCAGGCGGCAACTTAACATCTAATACAACTAATCACCAGACGCTTAGGCGATCAACTTCTGTCAAATGTCTAGACAGCCACTTTTGACTACATTGGTTCGATGTACCAATTTCAAAATATGAATGAACCTTCAAAGGGTGCATGTATCTATGTGAATTGGTGTTTATACATAACCTATAAATAGATGTATTTTGTAATTGAAAAACATTCCAATTTAAATTAATGAAAGTATCTCTCTATAATAAAGATTTTTTTCTCTTATATGAAAGTGGACTCCTTCAAGTTTTTTCTTCTAATTTAGCAGTGGATTCCACTAGGTTAAATAGCCCATTCTTCGTTTGCATGGGGGATTCCTCGAAAATGATGAGCTACACACTCTTTATTGTGGTGGATTTCTGAGAGTTGTCTGCCTACATGTTGCGTTCTAGCAACACCTCCATGGTCATCATCATCCCATAGCTTCTAGCATCGAAAGTAATCCTAAAATTCATGACCTCTTTGACTCTATGAAGCAAGAATTTGATTTAGCTCCTTGGTTATATGAAAATGTGTTAAAAGAAACTAATTGTGGACCATGGTTGTTTTCTATTGCTTCCCAAATTCAAATGTATTTTTCAAATCCATACAAAATGGTCCTGCCCCAGCATTTGTAGAAAATAGCTTCATCGATCCATATATCTATCGGAGCCAATTGCACAAACACAAACAAATATAACTAAAATCTCAAATGTAAGAAAAAAATTAAGTCAGCCAAGCTAAATAATGCATAATTTACATGATTGAGCTGCCTGGATACAGAAGAGTACTTACTGAAAATTTCCTTTAAATGGCCTTCATTAACATTCCTTGATAGACAATCAATGTGAAGAACCAGAGACTCAACCACTGGAAATGCTCTCCTAAAATGAAAGACAACATATGCTAACTGCCAAGAACTAAAGCATGAAAGGTAGTAAACAATATGAGCAATTGAGCAACCATATCTAGACAACCAGCCAAAGAAAAGGGGAATTTGATGTTCATAAAGGTGAAATGGGACTTTGTGCTGAAACATGTTGAAGTATAAAGTTAGTATTCCTAGTTCTATTAGAATTAGCTTGTGAGTCCTATAAGATTTAGCCCCTAAACGGCCTGCTAAAATTTGGTCCAGTTTCCTGTTTGAATCCGAGTAGGATTAGGACTTTTAAGTCTGGTTATAGTAGACTGTATTTAGGTCCAGTTTGAGCCTAGTTAGGACTTGGAATAAAACTTGGATTCTATGTGCAAAACCTATATATAGCTCAGCTGTTCTCAGGCTGTGTTGTCTTTATATTCAATTCTCATCTAGCTAATAAAGCTCTTTTTTCTTCCTATGATTTGTTTGATTCTCTGATCTAAATTGAAAGTTCAAAACTCCCTTTGTTTTTCAACAAAACATAATGCTTATAACATAAAGATAGAGACAAGTATAAAAACAAAACCAACCAGTGGCATCTTTTCCTCAAATACATGAGCCTTGCAAAACTGAAAAGCACAACCTGGAAAGTCAAGATAATATTGTGCAGGAATGTAGGTTAAGACCAAGGTCAAGTGCCTAAATTGCTCTTCTAGAATATACATTCCACAGTTTACAATATAGGAAGTGTACACAGACTGGAAAGAAGCATTGTCAATCCAATGCATTAAATTACTTTTCTTGTATCTGGTCATACTGTCCAAATTTACTGCCCTGTTTATTGTATTTTCACATAATATGCCTACATCCATCATGTACTGAGTTGCAGCTGATCAAATAAAAGCCAACAAAATCAGAACCTTATAGGAACCTTCAACGCTGATGCAGGTAATGTTTCATTTGGATGTTTACATATATATGAATCCTGCACAATATTTCACCATTGTAACAGAAGTTATGGTTCTTACTCATGATTTTGAATAAATAAGAAAAAAAGCAAATCTATATGCAAATCTATATGATGATGGCACTGATGAATGGTAACCTAAATAGGGCACAACCTTTCCTGGTGTTCCTTTGCCGTACATCCTAGCATGTCCCATCTTTTTAACAACATAGGAAGCTACCTCTCTCAATTTTAATGATTACTTGAGAACAGATAGGTTACACATACAAATCATATGGAACCTAAGTGCAGAAATCCTAGTTGCTATGTTGAAAAAAGCATCCACGATTTTGTGAAACACACAAATAAGTTAAAAAGGGCAAGCACAACATACTCTTTCCAAATTTTTCAGAGCAAATTCTGATATTCTCAAATACAGAAATTCCGCCTTCATAATTCTAAAGGTAACTACAAACAAGCACATAAAAAAAGACAATAGTTAATAATCCTACATAAACTAGTCTCCAGCAATTCCAAATTTGCCACCCTTCCTCAAGCTTTGTTTGGCAAAAAGAGAGCAGAAACAAGGCTCACTTCAAGCTTTAAAAAATCTTTAAAAAATGGAATAAGCAAATGTCACTTTGTTTGACTTAGGGATATCCAAATGAGAGCTAAGCGGTAATATAAGGTAGCAGAGTTCTGATCCAGAAAAAAGGAAGAAGAATATGACAGGAAAAGTGGTGTCCACAAAAAACTATAGAAGAATATCAGCAAGGGAATTATTACCTTGTAGGCGTATTTAATACCATCCTAAACAAGGAAGACATGACAAACAATCCAGAACCTAATGGCTTGCAAAGATCTTATGTTATCAGAGTTTATCTACTACGTACTATTCAATGCATCAATAGTAATTTCATTTATTGATTATAGAATCAAGCATAACCCTCAATAACAACTCAGGCTATTGTCACATACTAGTCGACAATAGGAAGAAGATTCTATGGTGACCCTTATTCTTCACAAATTAATCAAGACTCAAACAGCTTGATGATTTTTTGAGTAAAAGAAAGTCAAACATGCTATTACACAAAACATGTACATTCAATCCACAGGTACAACATAGTTTCAAGTTCACATAAAATTTTTTTTGAGAAAATCCCACCTAGGAGGAGGTGATGATCGTCTGGGTGGAGGTGACTGAGATTGCATTCTCCTTCCTGCTCTAGGACTGGAATAAAATGGGGAAACCATATTAAACATGAAGTCCTTTTTGATGAAATAAGAAATGCAGTTCACAACAGGGTGATGACTTACCCTTTTGATAGACAACAGATATCCCTGGATATAAACTAGTTTTGGTTTGCAAATGCTAAAGTTATATGGCCAATAAGAAAATTTGCACAATCACACAAACAGGGAAATTATTTTATAGCCAAAACATAAAACTTAGAGAACAAAACTATGATACTATGACAACTGAGGGGCTTGTATGGAGAATACATCACAAACAAATAAGTGGCAATTTGATCCAATGATTGTTGATTCATCTAGCAGTCACAATCTTTCTGGAGAAATGCTTTCCAGGCTGATACAATATTATCATCTTAACGTGTGAAGAGAAATTGTTCCACGCTTGTAAATGTCAGCATGCTCATTACCATAAACAACCAAACGAAAAGCCTAAACAGATGACCAGATACATAATAAGAAAATACAAATTAAAAGCATCTATGCGGAATGGATATAGGCAATCTCACCCCACAAAAACAATTAACTCGAGCCAGCTTCTTTTCCTCCCTCTTTCCCAGACATTAAGTAAAATGAGAATTATGTGAGAAATCTAAGTTTTAATCCTTTTGACAGATCTTAACCAAATAACATCAGATTGGAGTAAAGTTTTGAGAAATCCCTTCCAAGTAGACAATCATCCATAACCAAGCATATTATAAGCAACGGATTGAAGCTACAATCATCAATGACTATTTTGCTTAAAGCCGTCATATATTTCAGAAATGGCACCTCACCTTCTTCTCGGAGCCGATGAGGGCTTCCGGCGAGGCGGCGAGGGCTTCCTGGGACGAGAAGAGAGCTTCTTCGGAGGAGGCGGAGACCGGGAGCTCGAGGAAGACGAAGAAAACGACCGAGAGCGAGACCTAAACCGAGAGCGGGAACCGGAGCTGGAGGAGGACCGGAATGGCGAGTCCGACCGGCTCCGGCGCTGGCCACGGGCGGGCTTCGCCATTCAGCTCGACAGGAAACCCTATTGTTGGCGTTCTGGCCCTTCTGGGGTTTTTGGACTGGACATCGAAGAAAGGGGCAAAATAGGAAAATTATTTGGTTGTTGTTCGATATCATTTAAACACTGCCTATAAAAGTTACAACTTGTGATAAAACATTAGAAATTATAGAATCAGAGTGAAACAATTTCTTGATTGAGTTTGAAATATAAATGGAATCAAACTAAGATAATAAAGAAAAATCTGACATACTTATTTTAAATTTTGTTCACTTTTCTATTGATTTGGTATGGATGTAGAATGCTTATTACTTAAAAGTTTTTACGAACTTACATAAAGATCGGGAAGGTGGAAATACCAGTTCGTAGACATCAGAGTCAACCCAGTACAACCAACCAACCAAGATGTGTAGTATCAATTGTAACCAAAGATTCACATTAGTTAAAAGAGTCTGATTCGGGGTCAAAAATGAATAAGCTTATTTCAAATTTTGTTGGATCATTATCATGAATTACATGTGAAAAGTTATTTTTTTTTGCGCATATACTCTTAAAATAATAACAAATTGCACATATACCCCACAAAATCAACAAATTAGTCACAAAAACTCCTGCAAGATCAACAAATTTAAAAATTAATGCCCCTAATTAAGAATAAAAAATTCATTGGGTAGAGCCTTACCTTAATGGCAAAAAACATGGGAGGAACTTGCCATATCTCTCCAAGAAAAGATGAAGCGACTTTTTTGATATCTTCATCTTAGATGTGTTCCCATGGCTCACGTTGGATTACCTGCTCATAAATGATGATGTTAAAGCAAATTAAGAAGATAAAACATGAAATCATAGCTCCAACTAAGGGACAACTGATTCAAAATAACCACCATAGTAATATATCACAAGTTATTAAACATCAATATTACATAAAATTATACAGGAATGTGAATTAGTAGAAAACAAAATTATGTCATTTAGCCTTTTCAAGGCTTATTTTCTTTATTCGATCAAGTTACAACTCAAAAGTTTCTTTAGATTGGTACATAAGGTTCAAGTAAAGTAGATTATATATTGAATTTCTCATACTAGATCATCAAAATGTTCACCCCATGTATCTTCTTGAATGGAAGAAATTTCAGTACACAAAAATATTATTGACCTTTCCCAGTGCTAAAATAGCACCATTATATGTCAAATTAAAGTCAAAAAAATGTTCTCAACATTAATTAGTAGCGCTAAACATACGTTGTATAAAACAGCGTTGCGATTATTCATAACGCTTAAATAGTGCTGCTAGTAGTCAATAGCGGTGCTAACATAATTGCCGCAATTGGCCTCAATTAGCGCCGCTAATGTCAAAACATTAGTGGCGTTAAATATTAGAACCACTAATATTATTTTATACAAATAAACTTGCTTTTACAGTAGGAAAACATTTGAAATACAATGCAAGCAAATTCTGTATTAATAGTACAAACAATACATACAAAACATCATTCCAAATACAATGACAAATATAAATACAACTACAATCTTTCACTATAAGTTATATATTTTGAACTAAAATTTATTATACAATCTCCAAATACAACATGAAGCATACAAATTAGAAAAAATAACACCACTCTATGTTCGCGCCTATGTCCGCTATCCTAGTATGGTCTCTAGCTCATAGATAGTCTCCATATAAAGGTCAAAATAAATATAATAAGAAACTTTAAATTTGTATAAGCAATATAACTTGTATAGTTTGTATGTCTAAGATTCTAAATCCATTTTCATAACCTACCCCTGCACTCGTACTTGTGCTCGTGCTCAAGTCACCCCTGTTCATAAATTATGATTGTTCAACATATATAATAATAAAAAAATATATTTATGCTAATAAGTTTATTTCTAATAGATAAAATTTACTTGAAGAGCCTGAAAAGTGGAAGGGATGCCTCTTAATCCAGCCTGCCTACTGCCAATATCACATTGTTCTTGAGATGCTATGCTTGACACCTACTTAATTTGTCACAAAACTATTTAATAGCATTGTAAATAAATATTTAATGCATACTATAAATTAAAAAAAAATTGATTTTTACCTTGGATTGTGAAGATATAGTATGAGAGATTTGATCGAATAATTCTTTCTTAAACCTCTCCATTACTGAAGCAACCTTTACCTTGATTATTGCTTACACCTGAGTTTGTGTATATTAAGGTTACTCACCTTGAGGGGCTCTGGAGGAGGTCCTGAAAATACTCATCAGAGTTAACCCCATACCAAATGTCTACATTCGGCCATATCTATCGAGTTTGAACACCTGATCATGGGTTATATTCTGAGCAATTGTATTGAAAAGAGAGACCTCAAATTGAGATTACCTCAGTTGAGTGATCTTCTCCTACAATATGTTCAAAAAAAAATTTATCGTTATTACATCAAAATAAAATATTGTCAAATATTATTATTAAATGTTCATTATGCTAGATACAGATATTGTATCGATAGGTTGTCCATTTTTTCTGGTATGGGTTATGAGGAACACATCCAATATGGAAGACTAAGTTCTTGTAGATGCCTTAAGCTGTAAGTAATACAATTCATAATAAATCAAATATATCAAATAAAGTTGATCAAAGTTTTTATTATAAATTGAAGAATATATCTCAGCCATGAGATTGACATACTCTTTACATTTGAGAGAGTGACTCATTATTTGATGCCTTCGATGCCTTTTATTTATTCTACTCAAATCCTAAAACAAAATTATAAAATTGTTGGGTTATGTAGTGTTAGTTATAATTGTATTCATATTTCAATAATCAAGTGGTTAGAGTAATATCTGGGCTTCTCGCGTATGCTAATATCAGACTAAGACATGCCACTGGTCTTCTTTTATCCATGGATTTAGGTAGATAGCAAGTCTTTTTTGTTGGTTTCTATAGGGCATGAAGTGTTTCTTCTTCATTTTCGTCTTCTAGTTGTACCAAAGCTTGCCAAATGTTTGTATGATGCCGTTCTTTATATTGTTATCCAAATTTGTATTGGCCTAAATACAAAGACATTAGATCAGTTAGTAAATAGAAATAATATAATGAATATAACAACTCAAGAAATGTTAACATAAGAACATATTATCTTTATATCCGTTCATATCCATTTCTTCTTTTTATGAGGCATACCTCGCCAATCGGTATATGTCATCAATAACTTATTATCATCCTTTGCAGAAAATACCTAATTGGGTTGAGAGTCATGCCAAATTCTAGCCAATAACTTAATAATGGCGGTTGACACTAAGTTGTAATTTAAGACCATCGGTGCCCCAAATCCCTATAGGTCTACTAGGGCCATGAGGGGTCCTACTTGTGAAGGATGCAAAAGGATATGTAAGTCACATAAAATGAGATATTTAATTACAATGTTAAAATTCTTAAATCAAGGTAAATAGAAAATTAGCAATGACATGCATACCTTCATTATCATTAGAATCTATATTCTGAGGTAATTTTTCTGGAGGGACAAAGTCTACACTACTACTAGTGGGGTCCTCATTGAAATCTCCACTTGTCTCGTATCTCAGATTTGTAGTGTCAACCTCTTGAAAATCCTCTGCCATACCACCTACAAATCGTGTCTTTTCTCTACAATCCATAATGATCTACAAATTGAGAAGACAAGTATATATCATCAGTTGAATAAGTAATGTAACAAAATAATAACTAGTGTGTGGGATCAATTTCAGTAGTTCGAGATAACGATGATCATGGAAGCAACCTCGAATCACAAATCAAAATTTATTTGAATTTGAAATACCCTATCAAGTGTTGTGGGACCATTGATTTCCAACAGACGCAAGCCTCTGTTGTTAGTTTAGTTACCTAATAATTGTCAAGAACCTTGTAAAGCGAAAAACCTAACTAATAAAATAAAGATACAAAAAAGAAAAAAAAGAAGGTATTTGATTGACTTTAGATAATGATCCATAACTTAAGTAAGGGTATGTACTCACTTTACAATAAAGTTTAATATAAAATTATAAAAAACAAGAAAAAAAATAAAGAAATAGAAAAAATGGAGAAAAAGTTTTGATAGCGTGCTCCCCCTGTGCTAGACCACATGGCGTCCAACCCAAATCGCTCGGTTTTTAGTAAGTGTTGATGATATCGTCTGAGGAAATAGGAGAAGTTTGAAATGTTTCTAATAGCTTTGAATATTAGTTATAACTTCATTTGGTTTGTTGGTGCCACCAATAGTTTATAAGATTGGGTATAGCTTTGAAAATTACATTGTTAATTACTTTTGGACTTGACTAATTTGAGGAACGTGCTGTCAACTACTTCTGCTGTTGATTATCTTAAAGGACATATCGCCAACTGCTTTTATGATTGACTATCTTGAAAGGTGTATCGTCAACTACTTTTGGAGTTGACTAGTTTGAAGTGTACTTAATGACTTTGAGTGTGTTGGTATTTTTCAATTAGGTAGTATCACTAACGGCTTAGGGAGTTGGATGTAACTTTAAAATGTGGCCGACGGCTTTAAGCATATTAGTAATTAACTTTTTTAGTTTGGTAGCATTACCAACGACTTATGAAGTTGGTATAGGTTTGGAGTGTGGTCAACAACTTTGAGTGTATTAACAATTAACTTTTTTGATTTGATAGTTTCACCAATGACTTATGAGGTTGAGTATAACTTTGAAGCTTTGTTAAAGACTTTCATATCATACCTATCAAAGGAATTAGCCAGTCATTCAAAGTTAGCAGATTCTATGGCTGATTTTATACCAAAATTAGAAGATTCTATGACTAATTTTAAACCAAAATTAGCAGATTCTATGGCTGATTTTATACCAAAATTAACAGATTCTATGGCTGATTTTATACACGTAAATTCTCTATATTTTTTTTATTTAGGATATGCCTTATTTTCTTCAACTTGTATTCATTATATAAGGGGCATTCTTCTCCAAGGAGGACACCAGTTTTTTTTGCTCAAAACTTTTTAAGATTATCATGGTATCAGAGCTTGAGTTCTGAATTCTCCTGTGTCTCTTCCTCTCAGTCCTAGTTCAGTTCTTTATTCTTAGTTATTTTGATCAAGTTATCTCAGCCTCATGTCTTCAGACAAGCATGAATTCTTGATTCGTTTCAATGGCAAAAACTACTCAGCCTGGGCATTTCACTTCAAGATATTTGTCAAAGGCAAAGATCTATGGGGTCATATTGATGGTAGCAAACCTGCATCTGACAAAGACAAAGACAAGGATGAGCACTCCAAGTGGGAAGTCAAGGATGCTCAAATCATGACATGGATTCTAGGATCTATAGAATCCAACATCATTTTGAATCTTCGACCCTTCAAAACTGCAGCTGAAATGTGGAATTATCTGAAAAAACTCTATAGTCAACACAACACTGCTTGTCGGTTTCAACTTGAATATGAGCTAGCAAGTCTTCAACAGGGCAGTCTCTCAATCTCAGATTTTTATTCTACCTTCATGAATCTTTGGGCTGAATATACTAATATTGTCTATGCTACCTTACCTCCCGAAGGTCTTATTTCTGTTCAATCTGTACATGAAACTACTAAGAGGGATCGATTTCTTATGAAATTGAGATTTGAATTTGAAAGCACTAGATCTAATCTTATGAATCGAGAAACTGTTCCATCCTTGGATGCATGTCTCAATGATTAATTTCGTGAGGAACAACGGCTTCTCACTCAAGCCACCATGGAACAAATTAAATCCACTCCTATTCCTATGGCTTATGTAGCCCAAAGCAAGTCAAAAGGTAAGGACATGAGTACTATTCAGTGTTATTGCTGTAAAGAATTTGGCCATTATGCTTCAAGTTGTTCAAAAAATTGTACAACTATTGCAAAAAGGATGGACATATCATCAAGGAATGTCCTATTCGACCTCCCAAGAGATCTGGAATGACATATACTGTCTCAGTTGGTTCTTCTAATGCTGGTAGTTCTGAGGATACAGCTTATTTGACATAAAGTGCTCATGCTCCTGTTCAATCTGTGACACCTGAAATGATTCAGCAAATGATCATTTCTACATTTTTCGCATTAGGACTCTCAGGTAAACCTTTCTCTAAACCTTCACCGTGGTACTTTGATTCTGGGGCTTCCCATCACATGACAAACAATGTTAAATTCCTCACCAATGTAAATAAATATCCTGAAAATCTCAAGATTTATACAGCTGATGGAAACTCCTTACCTATCACTGCCACTGGTGATGTTTCTTCATCCATAACCAATGTCTTTGTCTCTCCTAACCTTACCACTAATCTTGTTTCTGTTGGACAATTAGTTGAAAATGATTGTAAAGTGGAATTTTCTAAATCTGGTTGTGTGGTGCAGGATCAGCAATCGGGGAAGATGATCGCAAGGGGGCCTAAAATTGGACGTCTTTTTTCTCTTCAGTTTCCTATGTCTTCATGTTCCTCTATTCCTATTCCATCATCCTATAAGCAGGCTATGAAGCATGAATGTTGGCGGAAAGCTATTGAAACAGAACTTCTTGCACTTGAAGAAAACCAAACATGGGATATTGTACCGTATCCACCATCTGTGAAACCTCTTGGTAGTAAGTTAGTGTTTTCTATCAAGCTCCGTTCTGATGGATCCATAGAACGTTACAAGGCTAAATTGGTGGTTCTTGGCAACAAGCAAGAGTATGGCCTAGACTATGAAGAGACCTTCACACCAGTAGCAAAAATGACCACTGTACGAATAATACTCGCCCTAGCAGCATCACAATCATGGTCTTTACATCAAATGGATGTAAAGAATGCTTTCTTGCATGGTGATCTCAAGGAGGAAGTTTACATGAAACTTCCCTACGGTATGCCGACTTCTTCCCCTAATGATGTTTGCAAACTAAAATGCTCTTTGTATGGATTAAAGCAGGCACCACGAGTATGGTTTGAAAAGTTTCAATCGACCCTCCTTAGTTTTTCATTTACACAAAGCCAATATGACTCCTCACTTTTTCTCCAACGGACATCCAAGGGCATAGTTGTTCTTCTTATTTATGTGGATGACATTGTCATCACCGGTTCTGATATGGAGGCTATATCTAAACTTCAAAATTTGTTACACTCTACTTTTCACATGAAAGATCTCGGCCCACTCACCTATTTTTTGGGGTTAGAGGTGCATCATCAGTCTCAAGGTATCTTCTTGAATCAACACAAGTATATTATGGATTTGGTTCAGCTAGCAGGACTCACAAACACTAATTCTGTTGACACCCCAATGGAAATTAATGTAAAATATCGACGGGGTGAAGGGAAACTTCTTGAGGATCCCACTTTATATCGCAAGCTGGTTGGAAGTCTTATCTATCTAACTATCACCCGCCCGGACATCTCTTATGCTGTCCATATTGTCAGCAAGTTCATGCAAGCCCCTCGGCATCTCCACCTATCTGCAGTCCGCCGCATCATCAGATATATCCTGGGCACACAAAGTCATGGCTTATTCTTCCCTACTGGTTCTTCCCTCAAACTACAAGCCTATAGTGATGCAGATTGGGCTGGTTGTTCGGACACAAGAAAATCAACTACAGGATGGTGTATGTTTCTTGGTGATGCTCTTATCTCTTGGAAATGCAAGAAGCAAGACTCGGTCTCCAAATCATCCACTGAGGCGGAGTACCGTGCCATATCTACTGCATGCTCAGAAATCATTTGGTTACGTGGTCTTTTAACAGAGCTTGGTTTCACCCAAGATCAACCTACTCCCTTACATGCTGACAACACTAGTGCCATCCAAATTGCAGCCAATCCTGTCTACCATGAACGCACAAAGCACATAGAGGTTGACTGTCACTCTATCCGGGAGGCCTATGATCGCCAAGTTATCATTCTCCCACATATCTCCACTACTCTACAGATTGTAGATATTTTCACCAAACCAATGACACGACAGCGACATAACTTTCTTGTTAGCAAATTGATGCTCGTTGACTTACCAGCATCAATTTGAGGAGGGATGTCAAAGGAATTAGCCAGTCATTCAAAGTTAGCAGATTTTATGGCTGATTTTATACCAAAATTAGCAGATTCTATGGCTGATTTTATACCAAAATTAGCAGATTCTATGGCTGATTTTATACCAAAGTTAGCAGATTCTATGGCTGATTTTATACCCGTAAATTCTCTATATTTTCCTTGTTTAGGATATGCCTTATTTTCTTCAGCTTGTATTCATTATATAAGGGGCATTCTTCTCCAAGGAGGACACTAGTTTTTTTGCTCAAAACTTTTTAAGATGATCAATACCTAATGAGATTTAATTTGACCTTATTTAGTTATACTCAAACTAATTTTGGTTCACTATTTGTTCATAATTTTAAAGTATTATCGAAGATTTAACACACCCAATTTGACCCTATTTAGTTCTGTTCGGACTAATATAGTTGGAGTCTGAGTTCAATCCAAATTAGTTTAACACTCAATTTCAATTTGAGTTTAAAATTGATTCAACTTGATATTTAAAACTTGATTGAATTACGATTCACTAACTCCTTAGAATATAGTGATGTGTTCCGGTTTTCCTATTTCTAGAATCCTTGATGATCGAGTTCACACTAACACTTTATAGCATGACTAGAGGGACCATGTGAGATATTAAAGTTACTGAATGTTTAATAATAAATTCAATCCACAAGTTTAGCATCAATTTTCAGAAAAATATTTATCAAATATTGATCATTGACTTTAGTTGGAGTAGTACTAGTTTCGATTTGCATATAATTCGATGTAGTTCAATGTTCATAATTTAATTTTGGTTCAAGTTTGATTTCATTTAGTTTATGTCAAGTTCAGCCTTGTGTTAGACATTTATAGAGTTTTGGTTTGCATCTTAATGGACTTAAGTTCAAGTTTAAGTCAATTTAGTTTAACTTGGTTTTAATTCAAACTCAGCCTAACTTAGTTCTGTTTTGACTTTGAGTTTTCCCTTTTAATTTATCCGAAAATATAAAAATATGCAAGGTTTTGCTTTTTTCTATTTCATAACTCAGATGGAGTTTTGTCAAGAATTGGTTGAATAGAAATTCCATTTAAGATGTACCAAGTTGTGTTACTGGCTTTCACCCAAAAATACTTGGGTAGAAAATATTTGTTAAGTATGATACTTGCTATCTCTTGATGAGATTTATTTTTCTTTCCAACAACTCCATTTTTTTGTGGAGAGTGAGAAGTCAAAAATCTATGCTTTATGCCATTTTCAATGCATATCTTTTTAAATAAATAATTTTTAAATTCTTCTCCATGATCATTTCTAATTTTAAAAATTAAATAATCCTTTTCATTTTGAACACATTTTGTAAAACTACCAAAAATATCAAAAGCATCATTTTTATTTGTATGGAATTGAACCAATGTAAATCTTGAAAAGTTATCAACAATTATAAAAGTATAACTTTTATCGTTTAAATTTGTAGTCCCAACGGGTTCAAATAAGTCTAGGTAAAGAAATTAAAGCAATTTTATAGTTGACGCTATCTTCTTGGGTTTTTATGTTCATTTACTTTTCCATTTGATATGTATCACATACTTGATTTTTGATCAATTTGCCTTTGAATAGTCCTCTCATAAGCTCCTTCTGGTTAACTTTGGCAATTATATTTATGCATATATATCCAAATCATCTATGTCAAAGCCATTCATGATTCTCATAGAGTATAAAATATTTTTCAACATTAAGGTCATCTTGATTAATAATTTAGACATTTCTCTCACGATGACCAATAAATTAACATTTTTTGATCAATAATATAGACATTTTCCTCATGATGATCAACAAAAGTAACATTCTCACTATTGTTATCTCTAACTATACAATGATTATATTTAAATAAGACAACAATTGTTATAATATAATTAACTAATAAATAGCAAGTTATGCTTACATTTCTCAACTAGAAGTACTCTTTTAATAAGAGGAGAACTAATAGAAATGTCACATTTACTAATAATTTTACTTTTACTATTATCTCCAAAGGTAACGAATCTATCATCTTTACTTACCAACTGCTTAAACATGAAGGAATTTTCCGTCATGTGTCTTGAGCATTTACTATTGAAGAACCATTTTTCATTTTTCTTTTTGGAGTGTAGGCACAAGTAATATATCAAAATTGGGTTAATATCTTTTCTCAATTATGGGTTCTCAAGGTTAGGAAAAAAAGGGTATGCAAAGGACATAAATGTAAATAATCATGTAAGTGATATGAAATGAAATTACTTACTTCTATTATATTAGTTAGAGAATGACCATAAGATATAGCTAGTAAAAGCATATGAGTCACCCTAGTTCTTCCAACAATGATCATGCTAGAGAAGTTTTAGAAATCCAAATTAACTTGGATTCCTTGGCTTTTTAAATTATCTTCTTAAGTATCCATATTTGCTTAAGAAAAGAGTTTCTCTTAATTGAACAAATAGTAGAGACATGTCGCCATATATAATAATAAGTATTGTCCCATATGGCAACCTTTAAGAGGGAGGAATGAAAGAGCTTTTAAGATACAAATATATTTTAGATAAATAAGATCAAAGTCCAATAGTATTTTCAAGATAATTAGCCACTCAAGCAACCTCATACACATTTTTTAATCACAAGTGCTATAAAAGTAAAATATAATAAGAAAAAAATGCATCATGATTTTTACTTGATTCAAAGACTAACCACTCGTACTCCACAGTCCTTGTATCTCTTTTGAGGATTTTAATCACTTTACTAGTAATGTTGCTTCTTAAAGCGAAGCCAAATTTTTACATCTACTTGCAAACCACAAGTATTGCTTTCTATGGGTGAAGCCATGCATGTCGCTTCATTAGGGTGAAGTCACGCTTGTACAACTCCTTGCTACTCTCGCACAAATGACACTCCACACCTAAGCCTATTGTACACTCACACTCTTAACATCTAGGAGTATTTACAAATGGGAAAAAAATGAAAAGTTAATACATTTGAGTCTCATTACAAAGTCTCTCAAGATGAGTAAAAGGGTAATTGAGGATTTACTTGAGATTAGAATATTAAGAGCATTTTTGGGGTTAGAAAGCTTTAAGAGGGGGATACTTATTCTAAGGATATCGAAAGTTCATTTCCTTACTGAACAAAAAAGTCTCAAGCCTTTATATAACTGTTGGTGAGAAAGCTAGCTGTTGAGTTATGCTTTGTCATGTTTGGGCATTTGAATTGTACCTGTTTGGATGTTTGAAACCTCTCAATGGTTAAATTTTTACTAGTAATTGAAGTTGATGTCATAATTTCGGGCACCCAATTACAAGATTTGAATGTCCAAATTGTATGGTTTTGAATGTCCAACTAAAACTTTGGATGACTGAACTTTGAGTATGAATTTTGTCAGAAGTTATAGCTTCCAAATTTTGGGTATCCGATTCTGAGGTTCAGATATCCAAAGCTATCAGAAATTATAGAGTTATTTCTACTATATTTTGGCATTCGAACCATGCAATTTGGGTGTTCGAATTTAATAGAAAAATTGTTGTTCTTATTACAACTTTAGTTTTATGCTAGCCATCATCTCAAACTAACTTTCGATTAAATAATAAGCCAATGAAGACAATCCAATATTAGTTTCAGTGCTAACCAAAAGCTCTAAAAATTAATCTCAAAATAAATTCTCGACTTCACTAAACAAATAAAAATCTAAATCTAGTTGAGCCGAGCTTGATCTCTTGAGTTTTCTTCAAGCTATCTTTAATTCATCAAGTTTTATTTGTTGATCCATCATTATATCTCATCTTCAAGTTCATATTTAAGTCCATCTAGCCTTGAGGTTTTGAATGGCTTTGATCTCCATTTCGAACTTGACTTGGCTATTTGCTACACATGCTCAAGATATTATTAAATACATGATTTTATTATCATCAAAATTAGAAAGGGTAACAATCTCCCCCTTTTTAATAATAATAAACCCTCACAAAAAAGGGAATAAACTAGTTGATAAAGGATTTGCAATTTAAATCATGTATCAACTAGAGCAAATAAGCATGAAAATATAGAGCATATACCATAAAAATATCACAATTAAGTACAAAATAAAATGCTCCCCCTTACTCTAATATTCTCCCTCTATTTAGAGCAATATAACACATGCATTTTCTCCCCCATTTGTCATCAACAAAAAGCATAACTCCTCCTTAATATATGCATTGAAATGATTAAGCAAGTATGAAATCAATAAAGAGCTCAAAAGAGATCAATACATAATTTTTTTAAAAAAATTTAGTTAAAAGAAAAAAAAAATAAGGATTACCAAAAAGATCGATATTCAAGGATGTTAATTTAGAAACAAGAGTATGAGCCTCTGATACCACTTGTTGGCTTATATGGCAATCTTTGAGAGGGAGGAGTGAAAGAGCTTGTGAAATAAAAATACATTTTAGATAAATAAGATCAAAGTTCAATAGTATTTTTCAAGATAATTAGCCATTCAAAAAATTCTAAGCAATCTCATACACATTTCTCAATCACAAGTACTACAAAAGTAAAGCATAATAATGAAAAAAAAAACACCATGATTTTTGTGTGATTCGAAAACTAACTGCTCCTACTCTGCAGCCATTGTCTCTCTATTGAGGTCTTCAATCAATCAACTAGTGATGTCGTTGCTTAAGACAAAGCCAAGCTATTACATCTACTTGTAAACTGCAAGCGTTACTTTCTTTGGGTGAAAACACACCCAATGCTTTATTAGAGTGAAGCTACGCTTGTACAACTCCTTGCTCCCACTGAACAAATGACACTCCACACCAAAGCCCATTGTACACTTACACTCCTAACACCTAGGAGTGTTTACAAGTGGAAAAGTGAAAAAATAATACATTTAAGACTCACTACAAAGTCTCTCAAGATGAGTACAAAGACAATTGAGGATTTACTTAAGATTAGAATATTAAGAGCATTCTTGGTGTCAAAAGATTTTGGGAGGGGAATACTTTCTCTAAGGATATTAAAAGTCTATTCTCTTTTTGAGCAAAGAAGTCCCAAGCTTTTATATAACAGTTGGTGAGAGAGCTAGCTGTTGAGCTATACTCTATCATGTTCGGGCATCCGAATTGTATCTGTTTGGATGTTTGATTGAAGTTGATGTCACAATTTTGGGCACCCAATTACAAGGTTTGAATGTCCAAACTGTATGGTTTTGAATGTCTGACCAAAGCTTCAGGCAACCGAACTATGAGCATGAATTTTCTCAGAAGTTATAACTTCCAAATTTTGGACATCCGATCCTGAGGTTTGGAAATCTAAAACTATCAGAAATTATAGAGTTATTCCTACTACAGTTTGGCGTCCAAACTATGAAGTTTGGGCTCTGAAGTTAACAGCAAAACTACTATTTTTATTGCAATTTCAGCTTGATATTAGACATCATCTCAAATTAATCTTGGGTTAGATAATGAGCTGGTGAAGGCAATCCAAGATTAATTTGAGTGCTGACTAAAGGCTCTAAAAATTAATTTCAAAACAAATTTTCGACTCAACTAAACAAATGAAAATTTAAATCTAGTTGAGCTGAGATTGATTTCTTGAGCCTTCTTCACTATCTTTAATTCATTAAGTTTCATTTATTGATCCACCACCACACCCCATCTTCAAGTCCATCTTTAAGTCTATCTATCCTTAAGACTTCCGAATGGTCTTAATCTTCATTTTGCACTTGACTTGACTATTTACTACACATGCTCAAGATATTATCAAATATATGATTTGATCATCATCAAAACTAGAAATGACAATAATAACTATAAGTCAAATAAGAATAAATTCTAGTTGATGTCTTTACAAAACTAATTTTAATATCTTTGAACTTAAAAAATTGAAATAAAGCCTAAATTAGATTTGTTCAAAATATTTCTTTGACTTTTGAGGATCATGTTCAAAATAGTATTTTGACAAAATTTTATAAAACTTTTCTCAAATGACTATTTTTATTTCTAAGCATGGTGAGATCATCTTGTTAATTACAAGTAGTTTTAAAAGATTGCAAATTATCATATTCTACTTGTAGTGTATTAATATCCTCTTTGCAATTGCATGTACTCTTAGAAGATTTGAAATCATCAAAAATTATTCTCAAGTGTAGATATTTTTTTCTTAATGAAGCATACTTGAGACTCAAATTTTCATGCCTTAAAAAAATTCTTCAAAATTTTTTTACAATTCCTCAAAGGATAAATTGCATACCTCATTCTCATTTGCCATGAAATATAAGTTCACAATCTTATTGTCAACTGAGGTATCCTCACTCTCCTCTTTAGAATGATCTCATATTGCCACCATTGCCTTTTTCTTCTTTGCCTTTAATTCCTTTGTTTAGTTGTTAAGAAAGCAATTTGCTTTCATGATGCCTGGTTCTTACACGCATGTAGGTATGTCTTGTTCTTCTTTCATAATTGGGTTTCTCCTCTCACCCTTTCTTACCTTTCTTAGCATGTGCTTCTTATTGAGAAATTTTTTGAATTTCCTTGTTAGAAGCACCATATATTCATCACTATCCTCCTCTTTTTCTTCACTTGATTCCTTGGATTTGAAAGTAATGTTCCTCTTCTTTATGTCTTTGTTATCCTCTTGAATTTGGTGTTTCATTGTCATTTAGTGAGTGATTAGAGATCCTAAAAACTCCTCCAAAGAAAGTATATCAAAATTTTTAGCTTCTTATATTACTGTCACCTTTGAATTCCAAGTCCTAGGTAAATATCTTAAAATCTTTCTAACCATCTTATTGTTAGTATAAGCTTTGCCAAAAGATTTAAGATTATTAATATTTCGGTGATAGACTCATTTAGTTTTATATTGGTTAGCTAATATGTTTACTTTGGAGTTTCTAACTTATCTTGTACTTTTATGGGTAATCTCAAGATAGTGTCATATTTCATGAGCTGTCGTATAAATATTGATGTAGTTAAATTTGGATGGATTAAGAGCACAATATAAAATATTTATTTTTTTTATTTAAAAAATTACTTTTCTTATCAATCTTGTTCCACTCATTCTTGGGTTTGGATACCTTCCCTCTATTAATTATTTTGGTGGGTGAAGTGTATCATTCCTCTATCAACCACCATAAATCATAATCAATAATTTTGATGAATATCCAAATTTAGGCCTCTAATCATTAAATAGCAATAGATTAGTGGTGGATTGCACCTCTTAAATGGATAGTGAAGCACTCAAATTTTTCATAAATATGGATTAAAAAACTCTAGGTGGTTAGACCAAAAATAAAAGCACCAAATTTTGCTACAAGTTAAAGTCACACAGACCACCTAAGAGGGGGGGATTGTTAATTAGGTTTTCAAAACTGATATAACTTTTTCAATAAATTCAAAGTCAATTCAATCCACTAATTACAATTCAAAGCCAATTTTCAAACAATCACAAATGCAAACAATTAAATTAAGTAAGGAAAAGGAATAGAGTACACTGTGATTTTTACATGGTTTGAAGACCAACCGCTCCTACTTCATAACCCTTGCCTCGATATTGAGAATAACTCTTCTTACATCAATTGGCAAGATGAATTTTCAACTAAAGTTTGAGACTCACAACTACTCCAAATAACCTTGGAGTGGATTATAAGTAAAAAAATAAAGTAGATCATATAATTTTTAACTCACAATAAAGTTCTCTTAAGAAAGAGATAAAGGATAATGGAAACTTGTTTGAGATTGAAAAGTTTAAAACTTAACAATGGTTAGATAGTAGAAAGGACTTTGATTGCTCTTCTCAAAAATTAAAAGATACAAAAGTTATTAATTGAGATCCCCTACCATTCTATTTATACCTTTGGGTTGAAAACACTCCATTGGGAGTTAGATCCCATAGTTTGGTTCAATGTCAAAATACTAACCATTAGTTAGTAAAAAACCTAAACTGGACATCCGTTTTAGATAACTGGTCATCCGATTTCATATTATTAGTATTAGTTCACAACCCAACCGAATGTCCAATTCTATCAGAATCTGAACCCTAGTCAAATGTTCGGTTCCTAACCGGGCATTTGGTTTTGGTTAATAAACCATAACCTGAATTGCCAACTAAACATTTGGTTATTAACTGATCATTTGGTTCTGTATAGCATTGCATTTTAAAATTTCAGTCTAACCCAATTAGTTATCCTGTTCATAAGAGAACATTCGATTCAGTTAGAAAAGCTCTATTAAAAAATTTATGTAGAACTTTATGCGACATTGAATACTAAACAATTTACCTCAAACAAATTTCGACTCAATTGAAAACAAAAAGAAAACTAAACTTAGTTGAAGTCGAGTTCTTAAATTACCTTGGATTTATTCGTGTCATCCACTATAATATTCACAACTATTCTTGGCACTATTTTAGAGCCGCTATAGCTAAAATTGGCACTAGGAACACATTAGTGGTGCTAATGGTGCACCACAATAATTAGTACTGCAAATATTGGCAGTGCTAAAAATAGCCCTCAAATAGCCTTGTAACTATAGGTTGAAGAATATACCTCAGCCCTCAAATTGGCATACCCTTTGTGGCTGAGAGTGTGACTCATCCTTTGACATATTTGATGTCTTCTATTTAATTGACTCAACTTCTGAAAGAAAAATGTAAAATTATTAGGTGAACAAATAGTATATATGATAATCGTATTCATATTCCAAAGAATAAAGGGTTAGAATAATATTTGGGTTTCTCTTATCTGTCAATGTCCAATTAGGACATACTACTAGCCTTTTTTTATTTTCAGATATAGATAAGTGACAAGTCTCGTTAGATTGTTCTTATATAGGGTAAAGTGTTTTTTTTTCATATTCATCTTCCAGTCTTGTCAATGCTTGCCAATGCATGATGCCTTTTTTACGGTGTCCTTCAAATTTGTGTTGACCTAAACATAAGAACATTAGAAAAGTTAGATAAATACAAAATATGATTAATAGAATTATATCTGAAAACATAATATAAATAGCTATTATTACCTTTATATCTTCTCAGATTCACTTCTCTTGTGGCATAACCTGTCAGTCAGTGCAACGATAGCTTATTTCTGTCTTTTCTGTGCAATTTATTTTTTGAAAGAGATTAAATCCATCAAAAGTTAAGTCCAAATAAACATTACAAATATTAGCAGCAAAGTCTGGGTATCGTGAGTTTGCTGGATGCCTAAGTGTCCTGTTATATACATAACCTTCAGTGTGCCGTTCATATATGGTGCTGTCATTGTTGACATGAACAATCATTGCAATCTAGGCTTGAAGGGAAAATACTATGCAACTTTAGTAGAAATTTTTTGAACCATTTTATTATTGTCATCATTTTGGATTGTGAAATGCTGATATCGAGATGTTTTGCACTGCTTGCAATAGGTGTCTGAGTTACTTTTATTTTTGTAGAGTATGCAATTGTTTGGATATGCATAAATCTTTGTATATCACAGGCCTATGTTTTTTACAATATTCTAAGTCTCTTGATACAAATTGTGAAACAAAGGATAATAAGAAAATATATCTTTTAATGCCTCTAATAATCTATTGAATGAGTGGTTGTTGCATCGACATTTGGATTTCATGGTCAATAATCACATGATGAAAAGTAAAAATGTGAAGTTTTTACATTTCGGATACAACTCAATGTTAAAATTATTAAGTATTTTATAAAATTTCTCATCATCTCGATTACAACCCTTAGTTGATATGTCAATCTCATTGAGAGTTGTATTGTGATCAAATACAAGATCCCTAAAAGACATTATGGATCAATCCTCCGATATCATCTTTCTTATTTTTAATTGTTGTTGTCACATTAATTATTTGCTACGGTGGATTCGATCAGTTTAAATATCATGAATTTTCACCATAAAATATTTAATTAGCGTAATGTACATTCTATTTTTTTACAACTACATGTTCTAATATCTCCTATTTTATCTTATTGTGCATGTTCATACAGTTAATACATATATATCGTATTATGGTCATCATATTCATCATTGTTATCCAGTTTCAAAACCAAATGGTTGACAACATAAGAAGAAAAGGTCAAGAGGATTGGACCATGAAGCCAGCAACCAAAATAGGCTAATCACATAAAAAATCTCAAGACTCATCCAAACGTTTTACATGCAGCAATGCCAGACTACTCGGGCTCAAAAGAGTGATGTATTCTTGGCAGGGAAAGAAGAAAAGAATTTGAGGATGGCGATGTTCATGATCGTGATTTCAAGTAGATGTAAAAGAGAGGGTGTTTCTTCATTTCATGTGAGGAGGAACCAATGTGGCTTGAGCTTCTGTTGTGTGAGACAATGAAAGGATATAAAAAGTCCTCGTTCAAGCATTTTGAGATCCCAACACAAACACATGAACTCTCAGCATTTTCAGATCCTGACACAAACATACCCTTCATCAAATACAGGGTTGAAATACAGAAGAATAAAAAGAATAGTTGACTTCCTTAGCATGGATCAAGCAATTTGAAAAGAAAAGCAAGAAGATTTGAGGAAGGATAAAAACCCTAGTTAAGAATAATTCATCCCCAAATAGAAACCCTTGCCAGTAAATAAAAACCCTAATTAATCAACATCATCACCAAATAGAAACATAACAACTAATTTTCTCAAGATTTTTAGCTTGTTTGGTGGTGGTGGCGACCTGCAGCCGCGATTGGGAGTTGGAGGGGACGACCGTCAATTGCTGGCGGCGAGAGCAGGCGACGATGAGAACGGAGCTAGGTGCGGGCTGGGTGCGGGCTAGGTCCTGGCCGCGGGCAGGGCTAGGAGCAGCGCAGAGGTTAGGTTGCGGCGGAGCTAGGTGCGGGAGGAAGGCTCGGACTGTGGGCTGGAGCAGATGATACTCGATCAGGGGTTGGGAGAACTTAAAACAACTAGTGCCGGCGGTAAGGTTATAGCGCCGGCAATAAACCTATAAATATCGGCGTTAAACTAGTGCCGGCGGTAAGGTTATAGCTAAGAATGGTAGCACCGAAAATTGGCCGACGCTAATGTTTTAGCGCCGGAAATTATATATTTTGGCGGCGTTTTCTTAGCGCCGAATGTATAACACCAGAAAAAATTGAAAATAGTATAGTGATTCTCAATTCTTTGAGTTGTAGTACATCTTTCAAACTACTTCAAATCATCTCTCGATCTATTCAAATCACGTTTGTTGATCTATTATTGCGCTGTTTTTTTTAAAAATTTTCAAACATTTTTTTAAAAAATTTTAAGTATTTTAATTAAAATATAACTCAAGTAAATATTAAATTTCGTTTGCTCGTAATCAAAATTAGAAACAACAACGCACATAACTGACTTATTAGTCTTATATTTTATTTACAACCTTCTGTATTCCTATTTCTGTTCTATCCATTGGCATAAACACAGATAATGACCATGATGAAGCAATGGAAGAGGGTTAGAAAGAAACCATTAGTTTTGTTGAGAATGGAAGAAAATCAGGACAGACCAATTTATCCTGATAGTTTAACATAAAAGGATAATTCCAAAATTGGTCTAATAGTGATAGAGGAGCGGAAGAAAACAAACATCAACAAATGAAATAAAATAAACAAGGAATTTGATATATGGACAAAAGATACTATAAATGTCTTGAGGAATTTGCTGAACAACATATGGTGGTGAACGTGCTATGCCCCATGGACAAAGAAATCCAGCAGGTCCAGTTGATCATGGGAACATGATAACTTGATAAGTGTACATTTAGTAGGTGCAATATATTCGTAAACATAACTCTCGAAGAAAGGATTCTGTGCACATTCTGAGGTAACGCTACCCTGATAAGAGGAATTCAAAATAAAGCTCATTTATAATTGTCCAATACAATTGTCCACTATAGGGATATTACAGGTTAAATTCATTTCCTAACTTCTTTCTATGTGTTAATATAATTGTTTTGCTAATTCAAGACCTGCATCAAACACAGCTTATGCTTGATGACTAGACAAAAGTTTGAGTGAGTTTATTCACTTATAAAATTGGGCAAGTAAGACCAGGACACAGAGTCCCCAAGACCAGTCAGATGGTAGTGAAACTTGCATCAGTAGTTCAAATTTTAAGCCTAAGAAAACAAAGAAGAAAACTCTAAATTTCCCCAGGTTATGGGAGTTAGATGGCAGAAGGTTCTAAACATGGAACCGTGTTCGTTTTTTGAAGCACCAAATATACACCAAATTTGAAATGCTTTATGAAAAGCAAAGCCTCTGTTGATGACAAATAAACGATTATACCCTTGGAGGTTGGTCATTTGCATTGATAAGGTAGTTCTATTTCAACTGTGTACCAATGTTCAAGTAATGGAACAGCCTCCCCAAATAAAGAGTATCAAGAGTATATGGCTTAGTTTGGTGAAATGTTAAAGTCAGACAGGGAGTATGTATAATTATAATCATTATATTTATTGCGGGTGAGATTGAATAAAAATATAATGATTACGACTTACACGCATTACTTAACCAACTTTAATATTTTATCTAAGGTTTTAAGTATCGGTTTCGGTTTCGGTTTTGACAACCAGCAAAATCGATATATTTCGACTGTTTCGACCGTTTCGATTTCAATTTCGGCCATTTCGATTTCGACCGAAAGAATTTTTTTAGTTATTAATTATGTGTTGACCAGAGTTTAATTATATTTTGACTGTACTTTGACTTTAAATTAAAAATAAAATAAAATTTTGAAAATTTTTTTATAAAAATTTAAAAATTATGAAAGAATTTATAATTAATTTTACTATAATATTAAATATTATTTTAATTAATTAAAATTAATTTTGATTAGATTAAACACTTTTTATATATGTACATATAAACAAAATATATGAGAAATAATATGAATATGATTAAAAAATTAAAAAATAACATAAACAAATTTAACTTATTATTAAAATATAATTGATACATACATAATTTATTAATTATAATATAATACAACTAATCATCATTATCATCAGTTGAGTTTAAAATATCTGAATGTGGAATTATGAATTCAGTACCTGAACAATCCAGATGAATATTTATAAACATATGAGAATAACTAGTTCTGCGCAATCTCGTAACAACGATTTACATAGGGGTGAGACCGACACAATTTTTTTTTGACTTTATTTTCGGTGGAACGGTCATGCACGCATGCACGTGAACAAAAAAAATCAATGTATTTTGATCAAAAATCATTTTCATTTCAATTTCAACCAAATAAATTTTTTATTAATTATAGTTTGACTAAAATTTAACTTTATTTCATTATTTTTTAACTTCACATTAAAAAATATAATATGTAAAATTTTTTTTAAAATAATGAACAGTTACGTGAATAATATTATGTACGTGAACAATATCTGACAGAAACCGGCAAGGATGTCGGAACCAGATTGGCGACAATGCTGGCCCCGGTGCAAGGGCGGTCTCAGCTTGCAGGAGTAAAGGTCAGGTCAGTGAGGGTGCGAGATAAGCGAGGGAGTGGCGGCAAGCTGGTGAGCGCGTGGGGTCCTTGGGCTCGAATACGAAGCCAATGTGAGCTCCCCCTCGCGCTCGCTCGCTCGGCGAGCCCCCCACCCCCCCCCCCCCCCCCCCCCCCGCCCACCCCGCCCAACAAACCAACCCCCCCCCCCGCGCTTGCAAGCTCGACGAGCTCCCGCCTGCGCACACTTGCCCGGCTAGCTCTAGCCCGGCGCGCTCTCGCCCGTGCACGCTCACTCGGTGAGCTCCCCCCCCCCCGGGCGCTTGCAAGCCCGACGAGTTCCCATCTGCACGCGTGTGAGCCCAGCGAGCTCCCGCCCGCGCACGCTTGCCTGGCTAGCTCGAGCCCGGCGCGCTCCCGCCTGCGCACGCTCACTCGGCGAGCTCCCGCCCGCGCTCAAGCTCTGTAGTTGGTAAAGATGAACAGTAAATCCTAAACCGAAACCAAAATTAGGGTTTCGGTTCGAGACCGGCCGAAACCAAGCCGTTTCACCCGAAATCGAGCACTTAAAATCTTGATGTTACCCATCTAAGCCTATAAATCCAAAGCCACCTAGATCTGTTTTGGGAGAAAACTACCCCTAGGCTGCTGGTTTACAGTTATTACCTAAGAAATTCTAGCACCAGCATGTGAGAAATCTATCTAGTAGAATAGGTGCCAAAATTCATCTGAATAGATAAAACTATAATTCCTTGCGAAATAGCACAAATTACATAAAAGCAGGTTCTCAGAATGAATTATAAATACTTACAACATTATTAGCAAAAGCAAGTAGCCCAACTGGTGAATCAGCATCCCAGGTTAATGTAGCCTCTCCAAATCGAAAAACACCATTATAACCCTCGACCACACCTTGGTATCTGCAAAATCATATAACATGCAGACGATTTCTTCAAATACACTAACAATTTCTGATGTAATCTTGATTAAAAAAAAAAGAACCACCCCATCCTGTCTCCAGCATTGCTAGCAAATGGTGCTGGTTTTCTCGTACAAGAACATATCAGGAATTAAATCTCATAATAGGTTCACCAGCACATTGTATTCAAATAACGCAAAGTTCAACATAGTTATCTGGCATGATTTTTTCTGCAACCTGACCTCTCTAAGACACCTATTGAGTGTATAGGTTATCCCAGCAGGAAGCAAGTGAGCTGACGCAGGTTTTTAGATACTGAGTGAACTCTGCAACTGCTGCAGCAGCAACATTAAAAATTTCTTACGAATAACTAGTTGTGGGTTAGTGCAGATGATAATTTGGTGTTTGTTGACAACTATTGTCAAATTTTTGAGACGAATGTTGTTTGGAAGTGCATAAAATGTTTTCTGATTTTGGAGCATGAAATCAGATTCTCTCTCAAATAGAACAAAGAAGAAGGCACAAATTCACCATCAAAAAAATTGAATTATATCTCTCTGCCAGTTTGGTAGCTTTACCAACACAAACAATCAACAGCCCAGTTGCATGGGGTCAAGAATACCAGCATGGCCCACCTGCGACTAATAGTTAGTAGAGGCACCTAAATCACAAGCAACAAATTATGATCTAGCAAGCATCGTTTGCACTTTGACCAAGCGATGCAGCTTCCCACAAATGGTAAATGAAGTCCATCCTGCCATAAGAAACAAAACTGTTATCTAAACTGTAATGATTATCATCAAGGAAATGCTTCATTTTAGATGACTGTTCATCATTGAAAAAACATGCTGCCTCAAGCAGTAATTATAACATACTCTTTGAGGTACTTTGTACAAGTATACTAATTGAAACCATCTGAGATTTTTCAGCAATTTCTGCTAGTTTTAAGTTAATTGATCTTCAAATGTGAAAGAAAAAAAATGAATATTTGGAGCCCAGAAAAGTGAGAGATAAAAGTGACAAAAGCGGGTGGACTAAAAATGTCAAAAACAACATTGTTTTTTCTTTTTCTACGTATTGCCCTGAGAGTTTTCATTCAAAGATCTCATTTATTCCCTGGATCAGACCTTCAGTTCTTTTTACTTTTGGACCATTGAAAATAGATCATATTCCACATTTGGACCCCTAGTCGCAAAATTTGCTTTGCAGGCTGATTCTTAGACAAGAAACTTTGAATAATAAAATTACATATTTTTGGTGAAACTAATTACATAAGCTCACTCTTGTATAGGGAGTACCTTTATATGTCCTAGCAACACTACTTTTAACATTTGAATAATATATTAAGTTGCCTCTCTATATTATTCAACTGTTGGGATTCGCAGCGAAAATTTCACGGATCACCTTATTCTCAAACAACACAAGAAACGAGAAGTAATACAAGATAAAAGAAAATAACAAGATAAGACAACGGGAGATCCACTATCAATAGGTAAAGACTTTTACAAGAGTTTACAAGAAGGACTTCACTCTTTCTTACTCAACTAAACTCTTTCTCCAAGTTTCGGCAACGCCTCCACCTTCAGAGAGAATCTCCAGGAGAGTACCACGAGGAACCACCACGAGAGGCCACCGAGAAGCACTAGAAAGACCCACACACGAGAGCCAACACTCTCTCTCTTTCTCTTCTCTCTATTCTCTCTATTTCTCTCTATCTATTTCTCTCTAGTTCAATCTCAATACTACGCCACACATAAGCCCTATATATTATAGTATATTTATAAACTCTTATTGGGTCTAAGTTTTACTCAATTACAATTCCTAATAATATAAATCTAAATCCAACTTTGAATTCCTACTTTAACTCAAACTCTAATTAGAATTCAAGACATCTAAAACTCAACAATTTCTACCTTGGCTTGAATTCGGGTGTGCCATCATCATGAATCTTCAACCGTTATCTCTCATCCAGCCCTTGCCCCCGGGCTATTAGCTTATTCAGCTAATCGCAAGATGCGAGCTCGAGCCAACCTCGAATTCGCTCTTCGACCTCATTCTTGGTCTTCGCTGCCTTGAGTTGCTCTCCTCTTCTGCGAGCTTCACAGGCGCCGAGCTCCTGCCCTCCACCGTGTGTGACTTCTCCGTCGCCATCACGGATTCGCCCGGCTCGTCGCGCTGCAGCATCATCCCCATCGCCTTGATGTAATCGCTGGTGAAGCCCCAGTCCTCGCCGCCGAGAGGTTTCTCGAGGAACACCTTCTGCTGGACCCTGATGTGGATCCGCTAGGACGGGCTCTTCCACACCTTCTGCAGCACGCCGGTGTACGTTGCCCCGGAGGTGCTCTCCCAGCGCGGCTATGATGCTGCCAAGATTGACTTCTGGTCCTGCGGCGTCATCCTCTTCGTCCTCATGGCAGGGTACCTCCCGTTCCACGACCAGAACGTCATGGCGATGTACAAGAAGATCTACAGAGGAGATTTTTGTTGCCTGCGGTGGTTCTCCACTGACCTCACGAAGCTCCTCGGCCGCCTTCTCGACACCAATCCGCAGATCCGCATCACCATCCCCATCAAGGACGCCTTCGACGCGGTTCATCCTCCGCTGCCGCCAGACCATTGCCGCCAGCTCCGCTGGGCCACAGCTGCGCTGGGTCACTGTCGCCAGACCACCACCCTGGGTCGCCGTCAAACTTGTGCCATCATGCCGGGTCACATGCCACCGCAGCCTCACGCTGCCCCGCACCCTGGCGCTCAGTGCAGCCTGTGCAGCCCACGCTACCGAGCACTGCAGTGCTACGCGCGCCACCGGCCACTTCCACTTCCGCTGCCGTGCCCCGCCAACGTCAGCCATCTCACTCTAGCCGAGAGGGATGAAGATTTTGCAGATACAACCCTCAAATTTTCTTCGAATCCTAATCCGCTTTCATCTTCTTTTGCCATAAGGTAAAATTTATCTTACTGTCAAAACTTCTCCACTTCTAGTAAGGACTTTGACATCTTGGTTGTTTACTTCTAGGCTCTGATGCCAATTGTTGGGATTCGCAGCGGAAGTTTCACGGATCACCTTGTTCTCAAACAATACAAGAAATGAGAAGTAATACAAGATAAAAGAAAATAACAAGATAAGATAACGGAAGATCCACTATCAATAGGTAAAGGCTTTTACAAGAGTTTACAAGAAGGACTTCACTCTTTCTCACTCAACTAAACTCTTTCTCCAAGTCTCGGCAACGCCTCCACCTTCAGAGAGAATCTCTAAGAGAGTACCACGAGGAACCACCACGAGAGACCACCGAGAAGTATTAGAAAGACCCACACACGAGAGCCAACACTCTCTCTCTTTCTCTTCTCTCTATTCTCTCTATTTCTCTCTATCTATTTCTCTCTAGTTCAATCTCAATACTACGCCACACAGAAGCCCTATATATTATAGTATATTTATAGATTCTTATTGGGCCTGAGTTTTACTCAATTACAACTCCTAGTAATATAAATCTAAATCTAACTTTGGATTCCTACTTTAACTCAAACTCTAATTAGAATTCAAAACATCTAAAACTCAACATTCAACAATATTTTTCTTGATTGATGGCATCTAATATATCTAAAATATGCGGTGCATATTAAATCAGCTAATTTTGTCACATGAAGTACATAAAAGCCCAACCAAGTCAGAAATCACACCATCTCAATACAACATCGATCATACTATACCCTAAGTTCAAGTTTATATTCCTTAAAACATAGTCAATTTGTCTTTTGTCAAGCCATGTATCAAATTGCTTTGATTGCAAGCGTAAGTTCACCAAAAAATTTCAAACCAAAGAAAAACTGTAGACATTCAATCAGGATGCACCACGCTCAAGCTAATGCTTCAATTAAAAAAAGCAACTTACCACTAATAACATTCTCCAAACACGTGCACAGAGTCCTACATTTCCTTCATATTATCATCAAACAAATCAAAGCAAGAAAATTAGCAAAAGACACCAATCTTTAGGCTTGTGAATTAAGACAACAGTCCCGCACGGTTCATCCCATCTTGGTCACATCTCGGTCTTCCTACTCACTAGATTTGGTTCTCCCCCTTCCACCACTTCTGAGCCCCTCCTGTGCTCGCCACCATTGGGAACTTTCCTCAAACACTAAAGGAACTCCTCCACCTTCTTATCCATCACCCCTCTCCCCACAACACCAGTATCACCATTCACGGCTCTGTTAGTCCTCTCCTCCTGAAAGAACACCAACCCCTTCCCATCTTTCTCCTATTCCTCCTTCTTGCTCCTCACCTTATTCTTCTTGTTCTGCTCGGCATTTCCTCGAACAGGTTCTGTGCCTGGCTCGATGAACGCCTTATCAAGGCTCTGCTGGGGGAAATACTTCTTCTCCAGCTGATACACCAACAAGTAGCGCTTGCTCTTCCCGCGCGGGCCGACGCCGGAAAACCACCACCTCCGGCGTCAGCTCCACTGTCTCCTCGCCCTGAGCCCGCTTTCGCCATCATCTTCCTCTACATCGCCATACATGCACTTCATCCGCTTGCGGTAGTACTTGCGCTGGGCCTTGTCGAGGGGCGGCGGCAAGGGGTTGACGAGTGGTCGACGAGTTCGTAGTAGAGGGGATGGGATGTGGAGGTGAGCGAGAGGCGGCGGAGAGGGAGGAATGGGAAGCGAGAGGAGGAAGGTAGTTGACAAAATTCAAACGAACGTGTACTGTGAGAATGTAATTATTAATTATAAAATATTATTTATTTAATTTTTTATAAAATAATTTTTAAAAAATTATATTATTATGACATGTGACATTATTATTTTAAATTATTATTATTATTTTTAGAGATTATTGTAGAAAAATAAGAATATAAAATTTAATTTTTTTTTTTTTGAATTAAAAATATTCGAAAGTGAATTAAATTTTTATTTTTAAATAATTAAATAATAAAAATGAATAAAATTAATCTTATTTTTAAATACTTTTTTTTTAAAAAAGAGCCAAGTTCTTTTTGCTGTAAAGACACAAAATTAGCTTAATTGCAAAACAACCCCCGAAAATATTATAATTCTACATGTATCCCTCGTAGAACTTCGACGACAATAATAGATAGGCAGAAACACCATCACATAAAATAGAGTTTCTTACACAACCTAAGTGGGATCGGGTGTAGTTATGTTAGAGTTAGATACGGAAAAAATATAAAAGAACTCTATGGAATTAGTAACAATTTGAGCGGTGACAAACACTTTAGGAACCTTATGAGGTGTTTTATGCAATTAACGTTTTTTTCATACTCATCGTAAATTACAATTTCCCAGATTTCCTCCTGAAATTCCTCAAAAAAAAAATCCGCCTGAACGGGAGATGGACGGTGGAGAAAGTGCCACGTTTCTGAGATGATGATCCGGTGGCTACCCAAATGCCAGCCTTGTCGAGCTCGAGACGCAGACGTGAGCAAAGAGACGCTGATTCCTATTTCCTATCGCGATCACCCGAAAAAAAGAGATCTTCCGGCGAGCTGAGAGTAGGACAATATCAGCGTCGTCGGCCGCGGTACCGTTCTGGAGGGCGGCGGGGATGACTTACATCGGGTACAGCAACATGGTGGCGAGCGCAGTCCGCAAGTGCCTCAAGGAGCCCTACCGCTCCGAGGCCCTCAACCGAGAGAAGGTCCACTTCACCGTCTCAAAGTGGTCCGGCGGAAAACAGGAGGAGCCCAGTAAGACACCTCGTCCTTTCTGGGATTTTGTTGGCTTTTCTGTTGGATCGATGGGTACCGTGTTTGATTTCTCTTTTTTTTTTTTTGTTTTTGATTTCTTGTAATGATTTGTTGAATTGGAAATTTAGAATGTCGTCTGTTGATGCTGATATTGGTGGACGACAACTGACGTTTTCACGGGGAAGGGGAAAATCCTTTTCTTGGATCGGTGCGAGTTTGATTTCATTTTTTATTGCATTTTGCGGAGGGGTTTTGTCTATTTAAGTGTTTTCTGTTGGGTGATAAGTTGAATTGAAAAGCAGGAATGAGTTCTGTTTGATTTTGATATGTGCGGAGTCATTTATAGTTTTAGGAAAATTAAAGAGAAAATCTGTAAGAAAATATGGGAAAATAGAAGGATTTATTATTGAATGGATGATGTGTTTTATTTCGCTTTTTATCGCATTTTGCAGTTTGTTGATTGGTCTTGTTGGATCTGTTTGTTCTCTATTGAGTATGTTTTCAATTGAAAAACTTGGATCTGGTCTGTTTGATTTTGACATTTGTGGAAATTGACTGATGTTTTAATTTTGGAAAATTAGATATGGAAAATCTAAAGGAAAATACGGGAAAATAGAAAAAAAAATTCTTCTAGCATTGCTGCCATTATTTTATTTTATTTTTTAAACTGTTCTCTGTCTGATTGATTTGGTCTGTTGATTTGAGCTAGTTTTTGGGTGCATTTTGTTGATTGATTTTGCTGAATATCTATGTGGCTTCTATTTGGTGATATATTGAGTTGGATAAAATAATTATCCATCAAGAAAGAAGGCAAAATCACATGCTAAGGAAAACAATGTAATCAAACTGTTCATTATGCTCATCCTGTAGAATACTATCTAAAAAAGAAGAGTATGATGGCTCCACAGAATTCATTACAAAATCAAGAAAAAGAGTTGCCGATGGATCACCTATATGACTAGAAGTAATAGATAGATGGATCACCTATATCACTATAACTGATAGATTCTGTCAGCAAAATTTGCCCCTTGGTCACTATAACTAATAGATTCTGTCAGCAAACCTCTTGGTCAAAAAGTTTCTTGAGCTCATAGGCTGATCACAATTGGTGCTCAGTTCTCACTAAAGCTTCAACAGTGTTTTTCCATGTCTGAAATCTGCCTGTGTAATTGGGCCATAGTCTTTACTGTAATGTCAATCTCAATCAGTGTTTATGTGATTACTCTTGTTGTACTTTTTGCATTTGAGCATCAAAAGGAATGAATAACTATTGTAACTGTAATTCAGTTAGCATTCCTATGTAAAATTGTGGATATATGTGGATGGTTGATAAGCCTATATTTATCAAGGTTTTAAGTTTCAGCTGAGACGTTTTGGTTTTGGCCAAAATGTTTTGGCCTAACCAACAACAACTTGGTTTGAAATTCAATTTCGGATTTAATACTATATTGTGTTTAATTTTATATGTTATTTTCATTTTAAAAGTGAAAGTTAGACTAGTTGGCTAAAGTCATTAGCTCAGGTCCTTTTGTTCCAGGTTCGAACCTTAACTTTTACATTTATTTTTTTAATATTGTAAGTAATTTTTACCCAAAATTTTTAATTTAATAATTTTAAGAATTTTTTTTACATTTTTTAAATTTTTTTAAATTTCTTAAAATTTTTTAAAATTTAAAGTTAAAGTATAATCAAAGAAATTTTTTTTAAAAAAATCGAAATCAAAATGGATGGGTTTTGCCCAAACGATTGAAACATATTATTTTCGGCAGCCACCGGAATCTATTTCAAATTCGATCCCAAAATCGAGAAATAGAAACTTGATATTTACAATGAAATTTTTCAAGACTTAAGGGCCTGATTGATATAGGCATGTGGATGGAGTGTTGGGTATCACTCGTGAATCCTAGCTTGTCGCACCGGAGTTTGGAAACAGGATTTGCTGGGAAACTTTGACTATTTTTTTTCTCATATAAACTATTTTTTAGTTCTTGATCGCTTATACGAGCTATTGTGTTTATCTATTTGCCCTCTATTAAATTCTCTGAAATATTTTGGTTATTGTAAACAGTCACTGCCAAGTTTTTGTTTTTGTTTTGTCCTACTAAGACATTGCAAAGTGACTTGATGACTGTCTTAGGAGTGTGATGATTTTTGTTGTATGAGTTTGATGAGTTTCTCATTACTTCTCTAAGGATGCAATCTTTTTTCTCCTGGAATGCTTCAGAGTTCATACTTGGTTTGATATATCAAAACATCTGTGATGCAAAAGGAGACACGAATCACTGATTACAAAGAATCGGAATTATTTACTTCTTTTATTGGTTAAATATGGAGCAAGGATGAAGGTCCTTTTGTGTTGGATTGTCTTGGGTTTGCGTTTGTAAGGTCAATGAAGAAATATGTGTTGTAATTCCTTGTGAGGGAATGCTTGATGAACCTATATTAGATTTGGATGAAAAATCAAATGTAGAGACTACAGATAGTAAATATTTTGGTATGTTTCATTGCAAGCAGATGAAGACTAATAAGTAACAAGATGTTTTCTTTGGACCACATGTTTCATTTGATAAGGTCGTATCTGATGTCATTATCATGAAATACAGGGAATTGGATACATCATGCATATCACTCATTAACTATTCTGTTTTATTTGTATGCTGATGCATGATTACTTTTATCTCAAATGTAAAACATTATCATTCAAGTAATAATGACGATTACTGTTGGAAGAATATTTTACAAAGACCAACTTATTAGCTTATCAATAAAATTATCACCAATACTTCAAAATAGATAAATGAGTGTCTCTTTTTGTTAGCTTCATATTGCCCTATACCCACACACCTTAAAGTGAGAAGGTAATAAGTAATAACCATGGACTGTCCACTGTCATCATAATTTTGGAGCTAGTATTTGCTATTTTTATGATGTGTGGTTCATGGTGCATATATTTGTATGTAGCTCAGAGTCACTTGATTGCGTGTCGCATTTAGCTTCTTTGACTATTTGTCTTTGTTCTTTCATTCTTCTCCCATCTTACATATCCTAATCTGTCTTTTTGTTTCATCAGTCACACGTTCTGACTCACGTGAAGAATGAGAGCTGGATTCTGATGTCGTTGATGTTTTTGACCTTCAATTGGTATCTAATCTGTAGCTTTATTTTTCTATAAGATTTTGGATGTCTATGATGCAATAATGCACTGCCTTTTGTGTTTGTTGTGTGTATGCGATAATGCGCTGCCTTTCATTGACGTCATTATGGTGCAATGCTTCGTTTAAATGAAGTCGTTTCTCTCTATTTGCTTCGTTTTCAATTACCTTTCCATTTCTCAGCTGCATCTGCTTACTGCTTGGTTATTTTGGATAAATTCTTATAAACCCAATGCACATTGTATTTGTGACAACATAATAGTTTGCCTTGAACTGGACCGGGAGTCACTATCTGTAACTATGAATAGGCAGGGCCATTTAATCTGGACTCTTGAGGGTCTGATGATGCTGTTGGTCGAAGTTCCAAACTAACCTAATAAAATGATTAGCAACTTTCTTGAAAATGCTGGTTGATAATGTGTTTGTTATTCATACTTCAGGGTTTTTGGAACTTACTAGCATTATAAGACAAAAGTGAGTAATAAAAAAAGTAGCTGAATTCTTTGCAAAAAGACAATGGTCGGGGTCGGGGTGTTTCTCAATCACACTATGTCAGTGCCACATCTTAATGGACACATTGAACCTAATAACTTGATAGTCTTTACCATCCAAGGTAGTAGAGGTTCAAAGGTTTATGACTTGTCACTTCATGGATTTTGACTCAATGATCGTTAGATGAGGTTATGGGATGCTTACAAGACTATCCAGAAAGAGAGATTTATTTAATTGACCTTATTTTTATAAATAATAAATGAGATAATCATGGCTAAAAATAGTGAGAATTATTAAAAAATTCTTTAAAATATTTGAAAATTTTTACCAATCCCTCATATTTTTATAATTCTTAATTGGTTCTTGAATATTTTTGAAATTCAAAATCAGTCACAGAGCAATTAATTTTTTAAATGAAAGTATGAGTTTATTACTATTTACAATTATTTTATCTTATATATAAATATTTTATCTGATGCATAAATATGTTACTTTATATATAAAATTTTACTTTATATATTAGTGTTTATATATAGATTATAATATTTATAAATAATGATAAATTTATATATTTATTTAAAAAATCAATTACTCTAGGGATTAATTTTGAATTTCAGAATCTTCAAAGGTTAATAAAACATTTTGAAAACGGAAGGGGCTATTCAGAAATTTTAAAATATTTTAAGAATTTTTTAGTAATTTTCGCTAAGACATATGACATACTAATCTTATGTATACTACTACTCTAGCGAAAAATTGGTGATTTAAATAAAACTTTTAATATATTTATGATGACGTGGCCACTGATGTGGTAAAATTTGGTTCTCTCGAAATCAAAATCGTCTTTCGCTCTATTTTTAATACATATATACCATCTAAATTCAAACGTTTTTTGAATTTTTTGTGATTCAATTAAATGTTAAGTTTTATGTTCATACATAACAAATCGAATAAATCTTTTTTTTATCAGACCTATTAACCACGATTAAAAGACAATTAATAAATATAGTCAAAGACAACCGTTTACACGCTTGGCAGAGATTAATTATGTTGGTGTCTGCTGATTAATTGCATTGGATGCTAAGTGATTGTCCGACCACTCAAATAGTGCTAGGTGCTTATTTGTCTGTCTAATTACCATTTTTCTTGTTACCTAGTTATATAAATAACTTTTTTAATCATTAATATTTTAATTTATAATATTAAGGAAGATTTACGAAAAAAATTCTTGAAAATTTCTGAAATTTCTGATTAGGCTCTCATCTTTTAAAACTTTTTTATTAGCTCCTAAAAATGTTTGAAATTTAAAAACAACCACCATAATAGTTAATTTTCTAAATAAAAATATGAAATTATCAATATTTATCATTTTTTTATGTATAAATATTTTATTTGGTATATAAATATTTTATCTTACATACAAGTGTTCATATATAAAATAAAATATTTATTCATAAATAAAGATAAATTTAATTGTTATAAAAACTGATTTTGAATTTCAAAATTTTTAGAAATTGAGAAAAAAATTTAAAATATGAAATTTTGATCATAAATTTTAAAAATTTCAAGAATTTTCTAGTAATATATAAATTTTATAATAAACCCCTAAATCTCAAAATTCCTAGGCGTCGTAGGCATTTGAAGGCCCGCCAACTAGACGTTTTTATTCCCTTATAGTCAGTCAACAACACAAACTCAAGTGAGAAAAGAAACAGACTTCTCATGAACTCTCTAAAACTGATGGCGTCCCTTTGCAACCAGAACCAGCGACTACTCCTCTCAATGGTTATCCCTGGCCTCGCATCCGCGTCCATCTCCTCTGGCCGCTTCTCGTTCGGCATGTCCCAATCGAACCGATGCACGAGGTACGCCAGCGCAAAGTCAATGTTTGCCTCCGCAAACTACATCCCCGGGCAAATCCGTCGCCCCTTCCCCCCAAGAATGGTATGAACTCAAAAGTCATAGCCCTTGAAATCTAGACCACTGTCCCAAAACCTCTCCGGTACAACCTCATCGGGTTTCTCCCAGTTTGGTGTCTCTTCCAATTGCCCACGCGTTGATGATGACCCTTGTTCTCGGGGGCACGTCATAGCCCTACAAATCGGTGTCCTTGATTGTTTCCCGCGTGAGCAGCAGCGGCACCGGAAGGTGAAGCCGGAGCACTTCCTTTATCACCGATTTTAGGTGGCGCATCTTGTTGATGGCTTCTTCAGTGACCATGGAGTTGTTTGTAGCTGCTGTTCTTACTTCGTCTTGCAGCTTCTTCATTGTTTCTGGGTTTCGGATGAGCTCGGAGATTGCCCATTCTGGGGTTACGAACGATGTGGTTGTGCCAGCTCCAAACATGTTCTGCAAGCACCGAAGAATGATGATTGCGTTTAACTTTCTTAATGCTATCGTTAGTGTTACAAACAAAAGACTAATCATGGTTAATCATCAAGCTTACCAAGACAAGCGACTTATATCATCATCCTTGGCGAGTCAGAAGTCAAAGTCCAAACTATGGTACTTCTATAATTTTAAATCTTAAATTTTAAATTTTAAAATTTTTAAAAAATAATATTAGTCCTTGACTTTATAAATTATTTATTAATTTATTTTTAAGTAAATTTAATTGTATAATTTAGATAAGATAATTTAAAAATACAGTGAGTAGTTCAACTTTAATTATTTAATTAAATGCTTAGATGATAATGAGTGACAGTATACATAGAACCAAGTGTGTTCAATTAGGTGTTTGTGATAAATTAGAATATTTTATTATATACTTAGTATATGATTTTATCTTGAATTTGTTTGATTAAAGTAAGTTAAATTTTATATATTTAAATTCAATTGAAAATTAGATTTGAATTGATTTATTTGAATTATTTGGTTATTAAATTTTTTAATATTTTAACCTTATTCATAAGTATAGAACTTTGAATTTATAATTATAAAACTCTTGAAAGATTTTTTATAAAAAAATAATATTTTTGTTTTTTAAGTCGGTGAAAGAAAATAGAGAAGGAATTGGTGTGGTTTTCATTTCTCTTTCACTTTCGATAAGGAAATAGAGCCTTATTTTTAATTTCAAATTTTTTAAAAAAAATTTTCTACCAAATAATGACATGAACTCAAGATGAATCAGTTGGGATTCACCGATTAAAATTTTAGAATTTTATCACTCGAGTTTTCAAATTCCTAGGCATATAAATTCATTTAATTTAATTTTATATTATTTTTACACACAAGTCTTATATAGAATTTGAATCTACAATTGATATTAGAGCCTATTTTTGATGTTTGGTTCATGAGAAATCGAAATATGATTTGACTCTTATTGATTTTTCGAAACCAATTTGAGAAAGATTAAATTTTTGTTTCAGATTTTGGCTCAAAATTATTTTGAGTAATCTATTCGTATTACTGTTTCTATTGGTGGTGAGAAATTCGAGATTGAATTTCAAAATTTTAATTTTTATTGAATTTCATTAAATCGGTCATTTTTTGAAAATTTTGTGAAGTACAAAATTTGCAAGGATTTTAATGTGAAACAAAATTCATTTGCATTGACTTTGAATTGCAATTGAAATGAATTGAATGGTTGCTTAGCTTATGTTAATCAAAATTTAATTTTAATTAATTAAGCTAATAAGTATTTAAATTGATGAAAATTTATTTATATAAATAGTCATGGATATATTTATGAGTTAAAATGGCCAAATATTCTCCAAAAAATTATGAAGTTATTTTAATTTATAAATATTATTATTTTGTATTTATTGTAACTATAGTCAATTTGATTCAAAGGTTGAATTGGTGAAAAAAAAGAAATAAATATAGAATATTATAAGAATTTATTTGTAATGAAAAAAATCAAAGCAGATTTTTATTATTTGTTATGTTTGTTGTGGATTTTATTTAGAGATGTTGTGATTTGTATTATTCTTATAAAAGAGATAGGATAAGATCACAATATCTCAATTTTTAATTTTGATGATTATTTTGTGAGATCTCATGGTTTATGTTAGTCTCCTAAAGGAGTTAGTGTAAGATTACAATATAATTCTTATTTGAATTCAATGGAATCATGAATTATTTATTATTAAAATATAATTGTTGTGTATTTGAACTGTCCATTGCAAAATTCATAGTATAGAATCTAACATCAGCATTTCAAAGTCAAGATCTTAAATGAATCACATGACTCGATTTGGAGAAGTGAACTAGCTCATTTGACATTCAAGATTTTAATATTACTCTTGATATTCCTAAACCACTAATTAGATTTAGCCAATTTAAGAGATCTCAGTTTGAGAAATAGCATAAAATAGATAAATTAATAAAATTGATCATGAGAAGAACAGTTTCTAAAACTATTTGTGTCAATCTTTCAAATTTTGCCAAAGAGTTACTTGAGAGTATTCATGATAAGTTTATTGGGTCCTCCAAAGTAGACGAGTTGAAGTGTCTGATTTGTTTTAAATTAAATTATATTGATATTTCTCCTGATGTATGAATTGTGGACTAGGGTCTATGTATTAATTATTACACAAGGGTTTTTGGATCTAAGGAAACCAAATAATCAATAGAGATATGTCTTCATAAGGACAATGAGCAAGTTGAAGTTATTGGTGTTGGGGCATATTCTCTAGTTCTCTATGATAGTCATGCTGTTTTATTGTCAAATATATTTTTGTACTACATATCAAGCGTAATCTACTATTAGTCTTCAGATTTACAGAAGCTAGTTATTATTTGAGGTAATTTTTGGTACAATCAAATTTAATTGAAATATGATTAAAATTGAGATTGGTATGCCACTAAATTATAGTGCAAATATAGGTCTCAATTATACTTAAAATCACGTCCGAGTTTAGCTAAAAATTGGGCTTAATTCAAACTTAAATTCTTAAGAAATTCAGGCTTAAACTAAAATGGTCTGAGTAAGCTAGAGACTTAGATCCAAATTGGACCTAAAATTCATCTAAAATCTAGATCAAAATGATAAAATGTAAAAATTTTATACATAAGTTCCTAAACTGAATAAATTTTTATAAATAGGTCTTTGGTCAGTTTTTCTTACAAATAGGTCATTGAGATAAAAATTTTAAGAAAATATCCAATAAAGCCCTAAAATTACTAATCAATCCTATAAAATTTAGCGTTTGACTTCTTAAAAAATTAATAATTATAATTTAATCCTTATAAAATATACAGTTTGCAAATAAACCCCTTTAAAATTTTTTATTTGCAAATAAACTCTTTAAAATTTAAATTTTCACAAATAAGACCATTGAAAACTTTTATTTGCAAGTAAGTCCAAATTTTGTTCAAAAAAGGACCTAAATAAGGCTTTTGTAAAAAGGTCCTAAGCTAAGTGAAAATTAACCCGATTTTGACCTTGTCTCTTCACACAATCCTTTGATCTCTAATCTTTTTTTTTTTGTAGGTTCCACGAGTTGAAGATCAAAATGATTTTCATTTAAAATTTTAAATTTGTGAATATGGACGATGATTTATTATTTTAAATTGGTTATGGATGTGATTGGATTAGAGGAGGATGTTTTGGTTTAAAATTGGATAAGTTTATGAAGGATTGTAGATGAGTTTATCTGTTGCGAATTTGAAAGATGTACTCACTTTGGATGCTAAATTTGTAAGGGGTTATTTACAAATTTTTTAAAAAAATTTGGATTAAATGGTGATTCTATGAATTTTAGGGAGCATTTTTTTTTGTAAAAAAGAGTTGTTTATAAAGTTTTAAAACTTTAAGGGTTCTTTTTGAATAAAATTTAAACTTATTCGCAAATAAAATTTTTTGAAGGACTTATTTATAAAAATTAAAATTTTAGGAATTTATTTGTAAATATAAAATTTTGGAGTGGTTTATTTGTAAACCTTAGATTTCATAAGGATCAAATTATAATTATCAATCTTTGGAGGGATTTTTTTGCAAATTCTAAATTTTTTGTGATTGATTTGTAATTTTAGGATTTTATTGGGCTTTTCTATAAAATTTTTATTCTAGAAATCTATTTGTAAAAAAAATCTAACCAATTATCTATTTATGAAGATTTATTTAATTCAGGGATCTATTTACAAAATTATTATATTTTATTATTTTGGCTCAAGTTTTAGATGAATTTTATGCCTAATTTTAGTATAAAAAATCTAGTCTAATTTGTCCATTTGGATTAGACTTATCTTGAGCGCGAATTTTTTAATAATTTAGGTCCACATTAAGCTCAATTTTTGATCAAATTTGGATACGATTTAAATCTGAATAAGACTCACATTTGAGTCATAATTTATAGTACCATACAAGTCTCAATTTTAATCATATTTTAATTAAATTTGATTGTAAAAAAAATTACCTCAAAAATTATTATATGTTAATGATATCTTATTGGCTGGTAATGAATTAAATTCACTTAAAGAGACCAAAAAGATGCTATTTATAATTTTTGATATGAAAAATCTTGACAATACTTCATATGTCTTAGATATCAAAATATATAGAAATAAAAAACATCAATTGCTTGGGCTTTATCAGGAGATTTAATTATTAAAATTTTTTAGAGATATATGGAATGGATAATTACAACGCTGGAGAATTACCTATAGTCAAAAGTAATAAACTTAATATTTAATAATGTCTTTAAAATGAGTTTGAAAGAAGGTAGGTACAACAAATTTCTTATGCATCAGCTATTGACAATTTAATGTACTTAATGATTTATACTCATGCAAATACTATTTTTGTTGTGGGACTTCTTATCAGATATCAGAGTAATCCATAAATGCCTTATTAGAGGATAATTAAAAAGGTTTTTCGCTATTTAAAAAAACTCAAAATTATGTGCTTCTTTTTAATAGCGATAAATCATTAAATATTCTTGAATAGACAAACTCTAATTAAAAAGACGTGAGAAGACAATTTGAAGTCAACATCTGATTATTTATTTACTTTAGTAGAGGGGGTTATTTCATGATGCAATATGAAATAGATCACCATTATTTTATTAACTATGGAAGTAGAGTATATAGTTTATTATGAAGCTAGTAAATATACTATATGGTTAAAATATTTTCTTTCCTACATGACGACCTAGTGATCATATAGGTGATTCTTAAAATGCTTGAGGTAGAAATATGATTAGACATTATATCTATTTTATATCTTTTATTTAGTGATGTGTATTAGCATTTGTAGGATGTCCTCAATAAAATTTGTGCATCTAAGTGACATGTTTTTGAAAGAAATAAGAAGCGAGTAGAACATCATTGGAAAAGATATGAGAATTTTCATTACTGTTATACTTTATTATATTCCTTATTCCACAAACACATTGTCTATATTTATATTTTAATATTATTCAATTCAACTAATGTAGTACTCTGCTTGATTTGACATAAAAATAATTAGTATATTATTAGTATATTTTCATTCATAATTAGGCATGTATAAGGATTATTGAGGAAAAGTAGTATGGTCTATTGTCTTTGAATTGCATAATTGGGATTCCTTATGAAAATTGATTTCTTAAAAGTTATTTTTAATATACATTTATCTATATATGTATAAATAAATAAATCTATACACTAAGCGAAGAATTATTAGTCTTATGACTTTCTAAACTGTTTATTGATTTATTTTTAAATGAATTTGATTGTGTGATTCATGTCAAATAATTTGAAAATATAATAAATGGCTCAAGTTTGGCTAGCTAATTAAATATTTAAATAATAATAGATGACAGTATAAACAGAATCAAAAATTTATATATATACTCAATTGGGTATTTCATGATGGGTCAAAATATTTTATTGTATGTCTATCATTTGATCTCATCTTAAAATTGTCTGACTAAAGAAGGATAAATTTTATGAGATTAAATGTAATTGAAAAATTAAATTTGAATTACTTTATTTGAATTATTTGCTTATTAGACTTTTTTATTAATTACAAAACTTTAAACTTGTAATTGCAAAATCCTTGGAAGGTTTTTATAAAAAGATAATTTTATATTTTAGGTCAATGAGAGCAAGCAGAGATCAAATTCGTGTGGTTTTCATTTATCTTTTTATTCTGCGAAGTTCATGTTTTTAATTTCGAAAATTTTTCTCTTTTTCAATTCTTTTTCATTAATAAATGACATAAAGGAAAGGTGAATCAGTTAAAATTCAAAAGAAAAATAGTTAAAATTGAAAAATATGTATTCTCCTCGACCTCGAAGTTGAATCTCCAACGCTCTGCTCTAATCCAGCCACTAAAGAGAAGGGAACGTCGTCGTGGAGGTGATACATAAATATCACGAATTTAGATGGAATACACAAATTCCTAATATTTCGGGGGTATTTGTAAACTCATGTAAAAATTTCAAAGGGCTCCATACAATAGGTCCATTTACACGGGGAACATTGAAGAGTACCTTGGAGTCGTAGATGACCTTTGGAATCTTGAGGTTGGACCGGATAGCGAAGGCGAGGTCCCGGGCCGTAAACAGCTCCTCGGCCGCGCCGGTGGAGGACACGATGATGGTCGGGATCTGCCTGAGCCAGATGAGCATCACGGGCCCGTGCTTCGCATCAAAATCCCGAAGAATGCTGTACGGGTGCCGACCGAGTTGGTCGAGGTTCCCGAGTAGCAGCGTCGCCCACGGGGAGGGAGGGAGCTTTCTCTTGTGCTTCAAGGTTTTATTGTTCTTCCTGTTGGTAGTTGTGATGTTTACGAGTAGGAAAAAGAAGAGAGGAAGGGGGAAGAGGAGCAGGAGTGAACCCATTAGGTGAGTTCGGATGTTATGGCAGCAGAGGTTGTCCTCTCAATGTAATCTAACGAGCATTTGGTGATGTTCGTGATTATCTATTAGGTACCCTCCTATTTGTCCCAAAATGGAGGGCCAATCCATTAGGGAACACCATCAAACTGTCCCTGGCCTTCAGACTGAGTGGCTCAATATTGTGTTGTGTTTGACCTGTTAGTCGATAGCTGACTAACTGATGTTCGTACGTTTCAACTTGGCTCCTCTCTTTCTTATTTTTTTTTCCTTTTTTTGGTTCGTTAATTAGTCCTATTATATTTTGTTATTTTTTTAAATTTATATAGCGAGAAATATGAGGATAATTTTCTAATATAATACTAATGATATAATAAATTTTCGAATTAATTTAATCAGAATTCAATAAATCATCTCAAAATCAAATTTAAAAAAATCTCTCATAAAGAAATAATTATAGTCCACATAAATAATCATGTTAAATATAATAATAAAATTTAGAAATATTATTTCTATAAAGTATAATTCACAAAAATATAAAAAAGTATTTTTATCATTTTTAAAAACACAATGAGAAATTGACTTTCAACTTTGAATTATATGTTCTTTCTTCTAAATTTTATTATTAATTTTTTTTTGAAAAAATGATATTGACATAAGTTTTGGAGCGCTTTCAAACTTTGGTGGTTTTTATAGAAAGGTTTATAGTTACAGTTTCGGTTTCAATTTTAGTTTTGGGATCCAGTGAAATCGATACGTTTCTGTTGTTTTGGCCATTTCAGTTTCAGCCATTTCGGTTTCGGCTGAAAGATTTTTTTAATTATTAATTGGGTGTTGACCAGAGCTAGACTATATTTTAACTGTATTTTGACTTCAAATTAAAAATACGATAAAATATTAGAAAAAATTTGGAAAAATTAGGAATGAATTTATACTTAATTTTACCATAATATTAAATATTATTTTAGTTAATTATAATTAATTTTGATAGTTAGTCATCGATATAGTCTACTTTTAATATATATTAGTGTATTAAAAAAACATACAAGAAGTAATATGAATATAATAATTAATATAAGCATATTTAACTTTTCATTAAAATGTACTTCACACATACATAATTTATAAATTCTAAGATAATGCAACCAATCATCATAATCATCATCAGTTGAGTTTGGAACATCTGGGTGTAGAATTACAAATTCAGTACCTGGATGATCCGGACGAGCATTTGTAGGCCTACGAGCCAAAACAACTAGCTCTGCGCGATCTCGTGGCAGTGGTTCAGAAGTATAACCATACATCGAAGGTCCAAAATAAAAATGATAACCATATTAATTGACAACAAATAGTAAAAGTGGTCCAATAACCCATGATAAATAAATATCATACTGAGCGAAGTGTTCAGAGGAAATTACGGTAAGACGTTGATTGATAGCATTAAGTGAATCTTGTTGAGAGGCACAATAAATTTGATCATTGACTCTTTCACGATCTTGTAATGTCTGCTCAATTAAAGCTTGTTCAAGTAAATCATAGGCCGAAGTTGGAATCATTTTATGATAAAATATAAGTTTTTGGCGAACAATGGACATAATTATTCTTCCTACTTATAGTGTAAATTGGTCTGAAACTGTAATATAATCATCCAGATTTGCCATTACCTGTTTCCAAAAAAAAATATCTTATAATTGTCAGTATTTATGAACATAAATAGATAATAAAAAATACGTCAGAAGGAAAAGATTACAATAAATTGTGCTAATGAAATAGATAAATTATCACGCGATAAAATAAACCATATAGACATTAAATTTAAATATCATAAAATTACAATAAGATATCAATTTAAGACAATAATGAAAACATCATTTCATAGATGACAAAAATCTACGTATTATAACCACATGCTGTTCCGAGGTGGATCTTGAAGAGATTAGAATTTTTCATCACCATACTCATTAGTACGATGGAGTTGTGATCGATAGCATTATTCAACATGCGGATAGTACGAAGTCGTATGATCCTGCATTGACTAATGATATCCTGGATTCAGAAAGTATCCTACAAGATGATTAGATGTGAATCAATAATAGTATCACTATAATTTAGTGAAGTGCTATAAAATGACTTTTTACTCAATTATCTGCAACATGAATATTTTTAAATAATATTTTGTCCCAACGATGATCAATAATTTTCTTCCATTTATGAAATTCAATTGTTCCTATTTGTCATCTTATTTGCAATTTTGCTCGTTCTATTGCTTCATATAAGAACTCCATCTGCGAATGATCATCTGAGTCAATAATTCGAAACACTTTAACTAATGAACTGAAGATTTCGATTACTTTTTCAACTGATTTCCAAAATTTTTCGTCCATGACTAGATTGTAGAATTTTTCAGAAAGAATTTTCTCGGACCATTTCAACTTCAAATAATGCTTATCATATTCTTCACTGGTAAATAATCTCTTCAGTGTCTGTCGGTGAGTATACAGGGAATCCAAGAAGATAAACTATGTAGCAAACTGAGTAATGTCTAGCCTGATAATCTTTCGTCCCCGTGTTTCCTTTCTCATCAGTTCAAGACACCAAATATGGTTATAAATAAATGACGTCAATTTCTGACCCTCCTCAACCACTTTTCTAATATCAGGTTTTTTACCCATATCCTTCAGTATTAAATCAATAGAGTGAGCTACACAAGGTGTCCAGAAAAGATATTTTCTTTTTTGCATTAACTTTTTTCCAGCATATACTAGCGGAGCTGCATTATCAGTTATGACTTGTACCACTCTTGATTCCCCAATCTCCTCAATGACACTATCAATCAGATAATATAAGAAATTACCAGTCTTTGACTCTCTTGATGTGTCAACTGACTTGAGAAAAATGGTCCCTTCAGGATAATATACTAAAAAATTTATCAAATCTTTACTGTTTTGTGTCTTCTGTCCATCACACATCAAGATACACCTAAATTCATCCTAATATTTGTAGAAGGTCTGAATAAAAGCAGTCATCTCTTCAACTTCAAGATTCAAATACTTTTAAGAAATTTCATGAGCACTTGGTGGAGGAACTCCTGGCCAACCTCTTGAGCGGCACGTATCATTTCATGATAGTAACCACTATCTACTAAATGCAATGGAATATAGTCATAGAAAAAAAATTTGGATACTGCCCTACCCAACTACTGTTTTGACTTCTGAAAACCAGTTGATACTGTTCTCAAATTTATTTGAGTATCATCTCTTGGTTTTAATAGAAATGGGTCAATTGGAGAAATATTTATAGATCCGATGTCAGAAACATGAAAATTCTCTCTTACTCTTGAAGGGGCAGGTGTGTGTCGCTGTGTAAGTCGTTCTTTGAAACTAGTAGTTCGACGATCACGAACTGTATTGGAAGTGCCAGCACCACCTTGAGTTTACTCGTACAATCTTCGACTTTTGCGAATTAATTTTTAAACCTCGGTATCATCGTCCTCATCATCAAAAATTTACCTGAGATCTGAATTACAGCGGTTGTGAAGTTCCTACTCAAAACGTGATTTTTTGGTCTTCTCCTTTCTTCTACTTTCTCTGTCGATTTGTACTATTACCCGAAATATTTGTCTCACTTCATTCGGGACTTTCTCACATGGCCGAACTGAGCCGATGACTCCTCCTAAATGCTCTTTTAATCTTGTAATTTCAGAACTAAGCACACAACCACATCATTTGTAACGAACTTTCTGATTTTCTGCATCCACTAATTCATAGTGTTGCCATGCAATATCGTCATTGCGAGACATGTTTTGCTTTGGAGCCATATATAATACAATAGTAGTAATAACAAAACAAATATTGGCGGAAAAAAATTTACATATGATTAAGGAAAAAACTCTATTTTCATATAAATTAATTAATAAATAATTAAATACTAACTAATGTACACAAGAATAAATAACTTTATATTTAGGATATAAGATTTAGGATTTAGGATTTACTAACCTATTTCTTGATTTATTAGCTAATTTTCACGTTAATTTAATACATAATACGTAATACATAATTTAATATAGAATACATAATGTAATACATAATTTAATACATAATTTAATACATAATTTAATACATAATACGTATTTTAATACACAATTTAATATTGAATACATAATTTAATACGTAACACATAATTTAATACATAATATGTACTACATAATTTAATATATAATACGTAATTTAATACATAATTTAATATTTAATAAATAATTTAATACATAATACATAATTTAATACATAATAGATACGACATAATTTAATACCTAAATTAATACATAATACGTAATTTAGTACATAATAGATACGACATAATTTAATACCTAAATTAATACATAATACGTAATTTAGTACATAATTTAATATTTAATACATAATTTAATACATAATACATAATTTAATACATAATACATAATTTAATATAAAATACATAATTTAATACATAATATGTAATTTAATATATAATTTAATACATAATTTAATACATAACTTAATACATAATACATAATTTAATACATATTTTAATACAAAATACATAATTTAATACGTAATACATATTTTTATACATAGTTTAATGCATAATTTACTAATTTAATACATAATTTAATCCATAAATTAATATTTTAATACAAAATACATAATATAATAAATAATTTAATCCATATATAATATTTTAATACATATTTTAATAAAAAATACATAATTCAATAAATAATTTAATACGTACTACATAATTTAATACATAATACATAGTTTAGTACATAATACATAATTTAATAAATAATTTAATACATCATTAAATATATAATTAACAGATTTTTAACACATTAACTTTCAGGAACCGTAGACAGAAATATTTAGAATCTGAGCCAATAATAGAAACATGCAGGCAGACAATTTCTTCATTTTAATTCAAATCTCACTATAAAAATCTTATTATTTATGATATATCAATTATCAATATGAAAATTTCTTACCTCTGCAACCGGAATAGAAATAAATCCACAAAACTCTTTCACTGAAACGGTTGAACACCAATAGATGCACAAAATCTCAAATGAAATCATCTGTAAACTTTGCAGTTTGTACTAAGTATATATAAACCACAAAACTCATCCACTTGCCGCTAATGAACAATTAATCAATCAATCAGCACCGACCCATTGCCATCCACTCGTGATCTATGGGAAAAAGCAAAGCACGCTAACGAACAATTAATCAATCAATCAGCACCGATCCACAACCATCGACCCCTGATTTACTGAAAAAAACAAAACAACAGTACTAATTCAGAGTGATTATTTCTGTGATTAACTAAATAAAATAAACTAGCACAGTAAACCGATAAACCAGCACAGTAAACCTTAAATTGAGAGCACGGGGGCTGCGCTCACCGGTCGAGCTGCCCTCGCCGGCTGAGCTGTGCTTGCCGTGGGAGCGCGCTCGCCGTCAATTGAGCCGCGTGGGGATGCCAGAGATGCCACGGCCACTGAGCTTGCCGGAGATGCCAGAGATGCCGCCGGCGCCCTGAGCTTGCCACGGGTGCGCTGCGATTGCCCCGCGCACACTGAGCTCGCCGCCGGTGAGTTGCGGTCGCGCTGCGCAAGCAGAGCTCGCCGTTGGCACGCTGCGGTTGCCCCCCGCGCGCTGAGCTCGCCGCCGGCGCCCTGAGCTCGCTCTGCATGCGCTGCGGTCACCCCGTGTGCGTTGAGGTCGCCCTGTGCGAGCTGCGGTCACCCTGTGAGGGCTGAGCTCGCCCCGCACGCGCTGCACTCGCCCTGCACAAGCCGAGCTCGCCGCCGGCGCCCTGCGTTCCTTGTGGCCTCCCTGCACGGCCTGCAGCCACCCCAAGCCCGCCGCGCTAGCCCGCACTCGCCTGCGCTCGCCGCCACTTGCAAAGAAGACAACAGTAAACCCTAATTTCGGGTTCCATCGAAAATGAGTGGTTTCTGCCGAAATCAAATCGTTTGGGTCGAAACTTAAAATCTTACTCTATAATATTTTTAACATAGATCGACAATTAATTTACTCTCAAAAGAATTATTAATTTAAAATTAATGATGAGTTTAACTTCATTAATACACTCGGTCCCAGGGAGGCAGACCCTCTTCCTACAACTATTGGAACAGCGCTTTTCTACCTGATGCAGGTCACTGTCGAGTACCGCAATGAAGGCGGTGCCACGATCCCGATCCGTGCCTATTCAGTTAGGATGAGGGTTGGGGTACGATTAGGGTTTTCTCTCATGGCAAGAGAGATGAAAGAGACAGTAGTGGCGATGGAGTCGATGACAAGGGAGAAGGACGATCTCTGCAAGGCTTTCGAAGTTGTCTAATCCTACTCCGCTGCACTCGCCAACCCTCCAATGACGGGAACTCGAGGAGTGTGTCTCCTCCGTCCAAGCTCTCGTCAAATCCTTCCAGATCCCCCTGGCCTCCTCCTCCTTTGCGCCAGAGAACCCCGATAACGCCCCGAGAACGGACAACAAGGGAGTCATCTCCTTCATCATCCGCCATCGCAAGGATGACCCGGTCGGCCGGGAGGAACTCGTCGTCTCTCTCTGCTCCGCCTCCGACGTTGCTACGTTCGTCCTCGACGCCGCTGATCGATCTTACGCGGAAGGCGAGAAAGAGAAGATCTTCGACATCGCCGGAACTCCAAAGAAGACTGAGATCCCGAAGATGAAGAGCGTCAACTTCACCGCTCTTTCGATTGGCGAGATCCCTCCGTTGTCAGAACCCGAGCTCAGCTCCACACACTTCGAGAAGCTTATAGCCAAGGTCGACCACAGCAGCACGTACATTGTGGGGTAGGCAGCGAAGAGCATTGCCGAGCTACTCCCACTCTGGCTTCTCCAACACCCACGTACTGCTCACAATCGTGGACCATCTGCTGCTACCGGCTGATACCGTATTTAAGCTACCTCTGTGGCCGTCTGACCACCACTTCCTCCGCGGCACTGCCACCTGCACCCTCCCAGGAGTAGCTCCATCGCCCTTTCGAGAAGCCCACCGCCTCGATGATGTTCTCGGCCTCCATCCCCCATCTTCCCCTCTGCAAGCTTGAGCCTCCCACAACAGCTCTGCCAAGTTGCAGGCGGCCTTCTTGTGACAAGCAGCGCTGCATCCTTGTACCTCCCCATCGGCTCCCATATGCTCCTAGCGGATGTGGGGTTGGATCCAGCCGGATTGCTCCGGTCCGGGTGGGAGATGAATGACACTGTTGCGGAAAATATCGACATCCACCACAAGATATAGAGGAAGAGCAGAAAAGGAGAAAAGACAACAGACAAGAGATATATGTGAGAAAGACGATTCAGAGAATATTGTATTGATGAAAAGAGGAAGAGAAGATTATAACGATGGAGACGAAACTCCAATATCACCAACTCTCATAAAAGACTAAGTAGCCTAATTGTCACAAGACGTATTGAGAGTATTGATATATATATATCTCTCTCACTCTATATTGAAACCCTTACATCAATGGTGTATTTATAGATGTGGCCTAATAATATTTGAGTCAAAGTAGAAGACTGACTTAAATAAGTCTTCTACTAATTTAAGTCTTCTAGTAGAAGATAAATCTAGATAAGGATTAGACCCATTAAATAACTTTCTAATATAATTAAAACTATCCAGAAAATCCGGATTCGAGACACCATAAAGGCAACAATCTCCACCTTGGCTCGAATCATCTTATTATCTGAATTTGAATCTTCAATAGATGTCTTTGCCATTAACTCCTGGGATATGATCAACAACCTTGAATATTGATCAAGTCCAAATAGAACTTGAACTTATCAATCGGAAACACCTTTGTCAACATATCTGTAGGATTTCTTGAAGTATGAATCTTTTATAAAGAAATCTCGCCGTCTTCAATAATATCCCGAATAAAATGAAATCAGACATCTATATGCTTTGATCTGGCGTGGTACATTTGGTTCTTCGCAAGATGTATGGCGCTCTGACTGTCGCAAAAAAAAGGAAGAACATGTTGAGAAAAATCAATTTCACTTGCCAAACCTTTTAGCTATAGAGTTTCTTTGACGGCTTCTGTACCTGCCATATACTCAGACTCTGTTGTAGATAATGCTATAGTTGACTGTAAGGTACACCTCCAACTAATAGCTCCTCCACAAAGAGTGAAAAGATAACTAGTGAGGGATTGACGTCGATCAAGTTCTCCAGCATAGTCTGAATCGACGTAGCCAATAATTTTGGCCTCTTACACTGTGTTTCTGTCGAAATATAAACTAATATTAAGAGTACCTTTGATATATCTTAATAGCCATTTCACGGCCTACCAATGCTCTTTTCCTGGATTTGCCATGTAACGACTAATAACGCTGACTGCTTGTGCAATATTAGGTTTTGTGCATACCATAACATACATTAGACTTTCAACAACACTTGAAAATGGGATATTCTCCATGTATGCATGCTCTTCATCTGTAGAAGGACATTGTTGAGCTGAAAGCTTGAAATGAGATGTCAAAGGAGTACTAACGAGTTTTGAATTCTGCATGTGAAAACGAGAAATAATCTTCTCGACATACTTGCTCTATTTGAGTCATAATTTTTCATGCTTTCGATCTCAATCAATCTCCATACCGAGAATCTTCTTTGCAGAACCTAAATCTTTCATCTCAAATTCCTTTTTCATTTTAAACTTTAAATCATTTAGTAGAGATATGTCTTGAGTAGCGATAAGCATATCATCAACATAAAGAAATAATATAATAAATGAGTTATTGGCATGCATCTTAAAATAAGCACAGCAATCATGTTTGCAGTGGATGAAATCTTGTCCCAGCATAAAATTGTTAAACATTTTATACCATTACCTTGGAAACTGTTTCAAACCATAAAGTGATTTGTTCAACTTGCAGACAAAATTTTCCTTGCCTTCTTGGATGAACCCTTCAGGCTGTTGTATAAAAATTTATTTTTCTAATTCTCCATGCAGAAAGACAGTTTTGACATTAAGCTGTTCTAACTCAAGATTATGAAAACCAACTAAAGCAAGTAGAAAACGAATAGATGTGTGTTTAGCCACAGTAGAGAAAATTTCATTAAAGTCAACACCCTCCTTTTGTGAATATCCTTTTGCAACTAAACGAGACTTGAATTTAACATCATCTATATCAGAGAAATCCTCTTTCTTTCGAAATACCCACTTGCAACCAATTGCTCTTTTACCTTCTGGTAATTTCACCAAATCCCAAGTATGGTTCCTTTGAAGGGAATTCATATCTTCATTCATAGCAGCTTGTCACTGAGAAGAATTCTTATCCTGCACTGCTTCTTTATAGAAAGAAGGATCACCATTGTCAGTAACTAAAGCAAAAGCTACCATATCTTCACAACCATACCTCTCAGGTGGCTTTATGTTTCTTTGAGATCTTCGAAGTAGAGTCTTTTCAGAAACTTGATTTTTAGAATTTTCCTAAGAGTCGGGTATACCCTGAATATGTTCTTCTGAAAGAACTACATGCTCTACCTCCACTTGCATTATATCATTGGGAACCTTTCTTGAGAGATTTTAGCATAACACTTTCGTCAAATACTATGTCTCTCTCAATAATTACATTTGAAATAGTAGGATTCCACAAACGATAGCCTTTGACGCCTTTGGCATAACCCAGGAAAATACACTTTTTGAAACGTGTATCTAATTTATCCTTGACAACATGCACATAAACAAAGCAACAAAAAATCTTTAAAGAAGAATAATTTGCAGGTTGACCAGTCCATACCTCTTCAGGAGTCTTGTAATTAATGACTGTTTGAGGAGAGCGATTCGCAATAAAGCATGCTGTATTGACTGCTTCTGTCCAAAAATCTTTATCAAGATTAGCTGTACTGAGCATACTACGTGCTTTCTCCAATAAGGTTCTGTTCATCCTTTCAACCACACCATTTTATTGAGATTTTCCTGGGATGGTAAAGTGGTGTTTGATGCCTTCATCTTCACAGAATTTGAGAAATTCTGTTGATTTGTACTCTCCGCCATTATCACTTCTGAGGTATTTGATTTTTCTGTCAGTCCTTTTTTAAACTGAAGTTTTCCATCGTTTGAAAATAGAAAACACTTCGGCTTTGTGATGCAAAAAATAAATCCACACTTTTCTGTAAAAGTCATCAATAAAACTGATAAAATAACGAGCACCATATTTTGATGGAATAGGAGAGCACCACATATCAGAATGAATATAATCAATTAAGCCTTTAGTGCATTGAATACCAGTGTTAAACTTTACCTTGGACTGTTTACCATAGAGACAATACTCGCAGAAATCCAATTTGCATGAGTTGAGGCCTTTCAGTAATTTTTTTTTGTTGAGTTTTCTTAAACCTTGCTCACTCATATGACCGAGACGCATATGCCATAAGTGGGTCATATTAGAAGAAGAATGCTGAGAAATTGCTGCTCCACCTGCAACGATTTTTCCTACTAACTCATATAAATTTTCATGCTTTAGGCCTTTCATCACTATCAATGAGCCTTTAGAAACCTTAAGAACTTCACTTTTAGCAAAATACTTATAACCAGTAGAATCTAAAGCACCTAAAAAGATCAAATTCCTTTTCAAATCAGGAACATGTCTAACATCAGTAAAAATTCTAATAATATTATCAAACATCTTAATTTTGATTGTTCCAATTGCAACAGTTTTGCATGGATTGTTATTACCCATCAAAACCAAACAATGATCGTAGGACTTGTAGTTTTCAAACCAATCCTTATTAGGACACATGTGGTAAGAACAACCAGAATCAAGAATCCAAATATCATGGTAATGATCAAAATTAGAACTAATAGAGAGAACGTTACCAAAATTATCATCATAACTCCCTTCAACAACTGACACTTGTTCTTGGGCTTGCTCTTTAGATTGAGAGTCTCTTTCTTTCTTTGCTTTGAGCTTCCAACAATCTTTAATTGTACGTCCTATCTTCTTACAATACCTGCAGTTTATTTCTTTAGATTTGGATTTAGAACGACCTGTCCTTGATCTTTCTTTGGTACGACCTCTGACAATTAATGCTTCTGAGTGTGATACATCCCCTCCAATCTTTTTCAAATATTCATTAGATAGAAGAGCAGTAGAAATATCATCAAATTTCAAATTCTTCCCATACATAAGAGTAGTTTTAAGATTCTCAAGAGAAGGAGGTAAGGACGATAATAAAATAATTGCCTTGCCTTCATCTTCAATTTTAACATCAATGCTTAATAATTGAGAGACAAGTTTATTGAAAGCATTAAGATGATCAACTATATTCGTACCTTCTGTCATCCGAAAATTGAAGAGCTTCTGCTTTAAATAAACTCAATTTGAGATAAACTTACTCATATACTATTTCTCCAGCTTTTTTCATAACTCTGAAGGTGATGTTTCATCAAGAAACAGATAGAGTACCTCATCGGTGAGACTGAGGATGATTGTGCTATGTGCACTAGCCTTCTGGTTTTCTCAGACACTTTTGGTGACATCTTCAGGCTTGACGTCCTCCAATGTGTGTCTCAACCCTTGTTGAGTAAGAATTGCACGAACTCTTGCTTGCCAAATAGGAAATTCTTGCTTTTTATTGAATTTTTCTATATCGAACTTCATAGTAGATATGTTGAATCAAGCTCTGATACCACTTGTTGCGGAAAATATCGATGTCCACCACAATTCACGATATAGAGGAAGAACAGAAAAGGAGAAAAGACAACAGACAATAGATATATGTGGGGAAGAAGATTCAGAGAATATTGTATTGATCTATATATATCTCTCTCACTCTATATTAAAATCCTTACATCAATAGTGTATTCATAGATGTGGCCTAATGATGTTTGAGTCAAAGTGGAAGACTGACTCAAATAAGACTTCTACTAATTTAAGTCTTCTAGTAGAAGATAAATTTAGATAATGATTAGGCCCATTAAATAATTTCCTAATATAATTAAGACTATCTGAAAAATCTGGATTCGAGACACCATAAAGCCAACATGGCACTAGTGAAGAGCCGCGATAGTTGAGGAAAAGATGAGCTGAGGCAAGGAGGAGAAGAAGAGAGATAAAAAAAAAAAACAAAAGAGAAGCCACACGAGGGAGGGAGATTTGCATTAAAAAAGCCAAAAAAAATTTTTAAAAAAAATTAAGAAAAAGAGAAACAAAGAGAGCCAAAAAAAATAAAATTTATGTCTCTCCTATAGATAAAAGAGAAATGAAGAGAGCTAAAAAAAAGTATGGGAAGGAACTTAGATGGAGAGAAGGTGTCCAATTTCGAGACACCGTTGTTTGATATCAGTATTAGAATTAATATAAAAATTAGTAAATTATTTTTATAAATTAATATTTTTTATTAAAATTAATTTTGTAATAATTTAAAATGTTAAAAAATATTTATTTTTTAGAATAATTTAATTTAATAATGGTGTAAAATAAGTAATATTAATTTTATAAAAAAAATAATTCTGGAAAATACTGATTTTGATTTTGATTTCAAACCAAATAGTGCCCAAGTGCATAAGGTCTACTTAGAGGTTAGTTAAAGAATTCTGCAGCATTGGGATTGGTCACTTGAAGTATGGAAACCACCAAGTTGTTAAACTTTTATCTTAATGCCTTCATAACTTGGGTGCACTTATTCTTTTTTATCTCTCTATATTAATGCCGATTATTATTGAGTTTTGGGTGTCTCAAACTTAAATCAGAGTTTAAATTAAAGTAGAAATCTAAAGTTAGATTCAGACTTATGATTGATTTTGAATACTTATTATGTAATATTAGGAGTAATAATTAGAGTAAAATTCAGACTTATTAAAGGTCTATAAATATTCTAGTAATATGTAGGGTTTAGATGTGATGTAGTACTGAGTTTTAAGTAGAAAGAAATAGAGAGAGAGGAATAGAGAGAATAGAGAGAAGAGAAAGAGAGAGAGAGTGTTGGTTCTCGTGTGTGAGTTTTTTAGTATTTCTCAGTAGTCTCTCGTGGTGGTTGCTTATGGTGTTCTCTTAAAAATTCTCTTTGAAGGAGGAGACATTGCTGAAACTTGATGAAAGAGTCTAGTTGAGTGAGAAAGAGTATAAATTTTTTTATAGACCCTTGTAAAGCCTTTTAATGGTGGATCTCTCATTATCTTTTCGGTTACTTTATTTTATCTTATATTACTTCTCGTTTCTTGTATTTTTTGATAACAAGGTAATTCGTAAACCTTCCACTATGAATCCTAATAATTGGTATCAGAGCTTAGGAGTAAACAATTAAGATGACAAAGTTCTTACTCGAGACGAAAGGTTTGACGGTAAAATAAATTTGCCTTATGACAGAAGAAGATGAAGGCGGTTCTTATTTATCAAGGTCTTCAAAAGATATTAGAGGGTAAAGAAAGGAGGCCGACTAAGATAAGCGATGAAGACTGGAAGGAGATAGATCATAAGACATTGAATTTAATTATTCTAAACTTGATCGATGAGATTTTGTATAATGTCATTAATGAAGAAACGACGGTGAATATTTGGACAAAACTTGAGAAGTTGTATATGTCAAAAAGCCCCATAAACAAATTTTACTTGAAACAACAGTTGTATGAACTGCGAATGAACGAAGGTATAACTATATTACATCACTTGAATACCTTCAATAAGATTATTAATGATTTATTGAAAGTTGATGTGAAGTTTAAAGATGACGATAAGATATCTCTTCCTGCTTCGTACGATAATATTATGACCATAATTTGTTATGGTTAAAAAACTCTCAAGATGGAAGAGGTGACAGTTAGTCTTCTTTCTACTGAGAAAAGGAGAAACTCTAATATTAATATGGAGTTTGGTGAAGGATTGATGACTTACAAAAGAGAAAGATTAAGAGTACGTGGAGAAGTCAAGCAACGGTTCAAATCAAAATTGAAGGTGAATGTACAATGTTATTCGTGTAAGAAGTATAGTCACATTAGACGATATTACCATGAACGTGGGAAGATAGTCTTCTAATATGACGACATCAATAGTGGATGATATTATGAGAATAGTGTGGATGGAGATGCTCTTATAATATCTGTAGAAATCGACACTTCTGGTGAGTGAATTTTAGATTCTAGTAGTTCTTACCATATTTACTCTAGGAAAAAATAGTTTAATTTTTATGAGGAGAATAAGAAGAAAGATATTATTTGGTTAGGTAATAATTTGACCTATGAGATTACTGGTGTGGGAACAGTCCAAATTCAGATGTTTGATGGAGTGGTTCGTACTCTTACTGAGGCGAGGCATGTCCCAAGATGCGGAAGAATTTAATTTCACTTGGTGTATTGGATTCAAAAGGCTATAATTATTCAGTGAGAGATGAAGTCATGAAAGTAACACGCAGCATTAGAATCCTGATGAAAGGAGAGAAGTGTGACAATATTTATCGATTAGCAAGAAACACTATTATTGGTGGAGTTCCAATGACTACAGTGGTGAAGAGGAAGCATGATACTCGAAGTGATTTGATGGGAGAAAGACATTCTTTTCGAGTTACTTTTACTATAGCAATAGACACAAGTCATCCGAAAAGCTTCCAAAAGTACAAGACTATAGACATGAAGAGTGAATTTGAGGTTAGCTCGAGCTCGTATCTTGTGCTTAGCTGAATATGCTAGTAACCTAGGGGTAGGGGCTGGATGAGAGATGATGGCTGAAGTTTCATGATGGTGTCACACCTGAGTTCAAGCTAAGATGGAGATTATTGAGTTTTGAATGTCTCGAACTTGGATTAGAGTTTTAGTTAAAGTAGAAATCCAAAATTGGATTTAGATTTATGATTGATTTTGAATACTTATTATGTGATATTAGGAGTTGTAATTAGAGTAAAACTCAAACCCAATAAGGGCCTATAAATATTCTACTAATACATAGGATTTAAGTGTGGTGTAGTGCTGAGGTTGAACTAGAGAGAAATAGAGAGAGAGAGGAATAGAGAGAGTAGAGAGAAGAGAAAGAGAGACTGACAGTTCTTGTGTGTGAGTTTTTCTAGTGCTTCTCAGTGGTCTCTTGTGATGGTTGCTCATGGTGTTATATTAAAAATTCTCTCTAAAGGTGGAGACATTACCGAGACTTGGTGAAAGAGTTTAGTTAAGTGAGAAAGAGTACAATATTTCTTATAGACTCTTATAAAGCCTTTTGATAGTAGATCTCTCACATTACTTTATTTTATTTTATCTTACATTACTTTTCGTTTCTTATGTTGTTTGAGAATAAGGTGATTCATAAACCTTCCGTTGTGAATCTCAACAGATTATATCATAACAATTGATTTTCTTTTTCACCAATAAAGATACACTACAATAAATGACCAATTTTTTGAAACAAAAGTCCTGCATGTAGCTTGCCTGTAACTTAGATTGCTATCTTTAGTAGCCTAGCTGAAGCATACAAGACTTCAGTTTCACTTGAGGCACTCAAGATCTTGGTTCTACTCAAGGCACCAAGTGTTTACTCTACATTAGGCCACAAAGCCCTCGAGCCAACCTGAGGCACAAAAACCAAGCTCCATGATTATGAACCTGACCAGAGGGTAAAAGTAGTTCGGTGGCAATGCTAGTTTAAACTGAAAACATGGCTCAAGAAGAATATAAAATTAACTCCACTTACCAAGCCATAAGGATTTGATTCCTGGAGTTGGGTTGTTTGATAATACCAAGGTTTTAAGTTACAGTTTCAGTATCGATTTTGGCACTCACTGAGGTTGATTTCATTTCGGTCGTTTTGGTCCTGTTTCGATTGTTTCGGTTCTTATTCTATTTCGGACAAATTATTTTTTAAAATTTTTGAATAAAATTTGACTTTCAATTTAACAATATTTAAAAATTTTTTAAAATGAGAATATATATATATATATATTAAAAATATTAAATAAAATTTTTTTGGTAAAAAAATATAAAATATGTAAGAAAAAATGGTGCTCTTTGGATTCAAACTCGAGTGATGTAAATATAACATATAAATATAAATAATATATATTTTTTAATTTGAAATCAAAATTTAAACCGAAACATTTCAGTTTTGGCCAAAACCAACAACCGTGGATGATACAATGAACCCTTGAATTGGTTCAATTACGGTCCAATAAGTCATCCCGAAACTAAATCCAAAAAGAATCCCTCATTAGAAGGTAATTATATTCTAGAAAGATAATCATCCCAAATCTTGTTACAATTAGAGATATTATTCTTATGGAGTATTGTCCATAAAAGTATAAAAGAAAGATATCTCTATTACTTTGAGAGGCACAAAGAGAAACATGCTCTTAAGCCCTAAATTATATTATTCTATTCTCTTCTGAATTTATTATTGATTTTCTCCCAAAGAATGATATTGACTTAAGCTTTGGAGGGGCTATTGGACTTCGATAGTCCACCTCACAGTGTCTCCGTTTTGCTGATCATGCGGTGTGAGCCGGCTAGTAGATCAATCTAAAGGAGTCTCCCGATTTGAAACTGATGATAAGTTCGACTCCATCAATAAAAATAAATTTTTATGATATTTGTGTTAGTTATTTAGTATAAAATTTCCATTGTGTGTTAAAAAAAGAAAAAAATTTTCAAATGCACCTAAACGTTTTTCAATTGATAAAAAACCCTTTCATAGTTTTGTATTTTTGAATTAGATTACTTGTCAGTCATTATTAGGCCAAATAACCCGTATGGTGTCCCTTATGTTAGTTCCTAATATGCTTATCCATACTACAACAATAGAGATGAAGAAATAAAAACATGTTGTATCATACAACAATAGTACAAATGGGGAAGAAGAAGGTGAGCAACTCATTCTTAGCATCTCTTGAGTTTACTAATGGCAAACCCATGATAGTTACAGATGAAAAATTATCCTTCCATCACAAATCCATCTTCCTAATCTCCTCTTCTCTAGCTCAAGTTTTGTCTGATAGCCTCCATGATTGCACCGCTGTGGCCACCTCCAAGAAGCATGGGAGCAATCAACAGTCCCCTCCAACTTCATCACCCTTCAATGGCCAGTTTGTCGAGCTTCTTCGATACAGAAGATCACATGGTCAATTTTACTATATTTGCAAATTGGAAAGAAGCTCGGGTAGACATATGTAACCATTGGAGCTTGAACCAATCATTGGTGACCATAAGGTACCTTATCCCAAATGAGTAATGTACCCCAATGACAATCCATAGTGACATCAATTTTCACTATATTTGCAAGATCTACCACATCTTTTAGAGAGGAATGATTGATTTCACTATTGATATTTGCAAATCGGAAGCAAAGTTAGGCAACATGAGCTCAACTAAATATGTCTCCTCCCAAAGAAAGTAACAGGTGAAGCATTGAAACTTTTGTTTTCATTTATGTCTTTAATTTATGTTGTGTTCCACATTTTATGTCTATCATTATGACCTTCTCATCATTATAGATAAGGAGTTTATGTATTTATAATGTTGACTTATTTATGTTCATGTTATGGACCTTATCTAATCATTTTATTGACACAACTAGTTACTTTACGCTCGTTAAATTTATAATGGTTGAGAAATATGCATATCTTATATTTTAGTTATATTATCTGATATGTGTCTATATAATTCTAGATTGAAATATATAACCACAAGACACAAGTTAAGTGTATAAGATGCTTATATTCTCTTTCACTTTTTTAGTGAAATTGAGCAGTATACATGCATCATTGCAATTGCAATCACAACCAAGTTCAGTGGATCATCGTCACAAAATTTATCTATAATATTGACATTATAGGATGATGCTATTTTAGATGATGACCAACATTTCAATGATGCAAATCATTTCAAAGATGCACTGTGCAACTATGTTATCAAGCATAATTTTGATTTCATTTTGTTAAGAAGGAGAAAGCTAAAGTAACCTTTCAATGTAAGGATACAACATGCAATTAGTATATCTATGCTTCTAATGGTGACTCTCTTTGTATATTTATGATCAAAACATACGAATTGATGTACATATTAGGGTACGAGTTGCTACTGGATCCTACGCAAAAGCTTCAAAGAGATGAATTAATAAGATCGTAATGTCCAACTTGAAAACATAACCTCTTCTGAGGGCTATAGAGATTCAAAATGAATTTTTGAATTAAATTTGGCATTCGTGTGGAATACAAAAGAACATGGCATGATCAGGAGATGGCCAAGAATCAAATCTATGGCAATGATATGGCTTCCTATGACCTTCTATTTCGATACAGGAACATGGTATATGAGACAAACCTCAAAAGTATTATGGAGATTGAACATGATAGTGACAAGTTCTTGAGGGATTTCTTATGCTTGGTGTGTATATTAGAGATTTTAAGAGAGGTTGTCAGCAACTTTTCTTTTTGAATGACACTTATCACTATCTAAATATGATGGTATTATGCTCAGTGTGGTAGCTAAAAATGAAAATGAATGTTAGTAATTATATTGTGTCAGAAGTGTTTAGTTTATGTAATAAATAATTATATCTAACTATTATTGTTCACATATCTCATTTACGAGTAGGTTGAGTATATTCTATAGAACCCTGACTATTTCATTACTTAGCATGTTTTTGTGAGATTGATTTTAGCGGCCCGGGATAGCAGAGACCCTCGTAGCGATCTCGAATAATAAATTAGAATTTATTTTAATTTGAAGTGTAGTTATCAAATATTGTAGAAATATTAACTTCTAACATACGCAAGCTCCTATTGTTAATTATCTTGATAATTATAAGAAATTTTCTAAACCTAACTAATAAAATAGAGACACAAAAAAGGAGAAGAAGAAAGTATTTAATTAATTTTAAGAAATGATACATTATTTAATTAAGGGTAGATCCTCACTTTACAATGAATTTCAATATAGAATTACAAAAAATATAAAAAAATAAAGAAAAAAAGAAAGAGTGGGGAAGAATCTTTAATGTGAGTTGTTATCTCGCTCCTCCTATACTAGACCACATGGCGTTTGACTTAGATCGACTTGATTTTTGATTGATGTTGATGACATCAACTGATGGATTTGGAAAGGAATGAGAGAAATTCAAAGTATTTTCAATAGTTTTGAGCATTGGCAATAACTTCGTAATTTGAAATATTTTCGTTAGTCAATAAGGCATTGACAATAATTTCTTTTGCTTTGGAATGGGGTGTTTTTGTTATCCAATAAGACGTAAGCAATAACTTCATTGTTTGAAGTATTTTTGCTATCTAATAAGGCATTGGCAATAATTTCTTTTGGTTTGGGTTGGAGTGTTCTCATTATGCAGTAAAGCATTGGGGACTTGAAGTATTTCTATGCCAATAAGGTATAAATGATAAATTCATTATTTGAGGTGTTTTCATAACTAATAAGACATAGGCAATAACTTTTTTTGCTTTGGTAGCATCACTAACAACTTATGAGATTGGGAATGACTTTGAGAATCGTGTCGTCAACTACTTTTAGGGTCGACTAGCTTGAATGATGCGTTATTAACTGCTTGTAGGATTAACTAGCTTGAAGAGTGCATCATCAACTGCTTCTGGGGTTGTCTAGCTTGAAGGATATATCATCAATTACTTTTAAAGTTGATTAGCTTGAAGAATGTATTGCCAACTACTTCTGGAGTTGGCTACCTTGAAGGATGTGTTATCAACTATTTCTATGGTGGACTAGTTTAATGGGCACATTATCAACTGCTTCTAGGGTTAACTAGTTTGAAGGGTATATCATCAACTACTTCTGGGATTGACTAGCTTGAAGGATACATCATCAATTGCTTGTGGGGTTGACTAGCTTGAAGAGTGCGTTATTAACTGCTTATGGGGTTGACTAGCTTTAAAGTATGTCTAATGACTTTGAGCATATTGTTGGTTGACTTTATTGGCTTAATAGTATTGCCAACAACTTAGGAGGTTAGGTATATCTTTGAAATGTGATCAATAACTTGGAGACTATTGTCGGTTGACTTTATTTGAATAAAATATTATGGCTGACAGATTAAGTAAGTTCAAGTCTATATTAGTTCAGTTCAATTTGAAGTATTGTCAATGCTTTTATATTGGCTTAGCTTGGAAGATTTGTCATTAATGGCATCTAGGGTTGATTAACTTTAAAGTGTTGCTAACAACTTGGAGCGTATTGGAATTAACTTTTTAGTCTAGAAGCATCACCACTGCTTATGGGGTTGGATATAGTTTTAAAGTATTGTTAAAGACTTTTGTAGCATACTCAGTGAGACTCAGTTTGACCTTATTTAGTTCTATTTGAACTAATTCTGCTTCCAGTCAGGGTGGTGATGTCACCCTTTGTTTATAGTCTTGGAGTATTACCAAAGTTTCAATATTCTAAGTAGGACTCAATTTGACCCTAATTAGTTATATTGGGACTAATATGGTTTGGGTTTGAGTTTGATTTCATTTAGTGTGAATCGAGTTTGACCTTGTATTGGACCTCTATAGAGTTTGGATCTGCTGAACGTTGTCTCAAGTTTAAGTCAATTTAATTTAACTTAGTTTTAGTTCAGACTCAGTCTAGCCTGATTTTGGTTTGACTTTGAGTTTGTCCTTTTAGTTCGGACTTGATTTAACCCAATTAAGAATTAATTTAAGCTTATTTCAATCCATATTAGATTTGATTTGAACTCAATTTAATTTTAAATTAATCCATCTTGAGTCTAATTGGGGTTAAGTTTGAGTTTAAGTTAATTCAATTTGGGTGATAATCCATACAAGGGATCAATTGAGGTCCATTTGAACTAACTTGGTCTTTATTCATTTATTTTGGCTGAGTTTAATTTTAATATAATTAAGTTACTTCATGTTAAGCATTTTGATTTGAGGGTTCTTGGTTGTTTATAATAATTTTAGGCGGACCCGTAATTCGGCCTTAAATATGCGAGCCTTAAGGCTGACTTAGTTCGCAAGCTTTAAAGTTGGCTTAGAGGTGTAAGCCCGAGGGCTAACTAGGTGCGATTTCAAAGACTTGCCTAGATGCAAACCCGAAGGTTGATTGAATGCGAGCTCGAAGGCTAGCTGAAGTGTACACCCAAAAGTTGGTTGAGATGCAAGCCTGGAGGTTGGTTGAGGTGTGAGCCCGAAGGCTAGCTTGAATGCTAGCTTGAAGGCTGGCTAGGTATGAGCATAAGGCTGACTTAGATGTGAGCCCAAAGACTGGCTTACTACGAGCTTGAAGGTTGGCTTGCATGCAAACTTGAAGGCTATCTTGGATGCAAGCTCAAATGATAGTTGAGTGAGAGCCTGAAGGATGGCTTAGTGCGAGTTTGAAGGTTAGCTGAGTGTAATCCCAAAGGTTAGCTTGGATGCGAGCTCGAAGGTCAGTTGAGTGTGAGTCTAAAGACTAGCTTAGATGCGAGTTTGAAGGCTAGCTGAGTGTCAGCCTGAAAGTTGGTTGAGTGCAAGTTAAAAAGTTGACTGAGTGTGAGCTTGGAGGTTGACTGGGTGCGAGTTTGAAGGCTGGCTGAAATACGAGCTTGAAGACTGGCTTAGATGTGAGCTTAAAGGCTAGTTGAGTATAAACCCAAAGGCTGACTGAGTGTGAGCTTGAAGGTTAATTTGGATGTGAGCCCAAAGGCTGGCTAAGTGCGAGACCGAAAGCTAGTTTGAGTGCAAGCCTGAAGGTTGGCTCAGTGCGAGCTCGAAAGTTAGCTGAGTGCAGCTTGAAGGCTGGTTGAGGTGCAAGTTTGAAGGTTGGCTTGGATGTAAGTCTGAAGGCTGATTGAGTGCAAACTCAAATACTAGCTGAGTGTGAGCCTGAAGACTGGTTGAGTACGAGCTTGAAGGTTGATTTAGATGTACGTTTGAAAGCTGGCTGAGTGTGAGTGCAAATGCTGACTAAGGTACGAGCTCGAAGACTGTCTAAGGTGCGGCCCGAAGGTTAGCTTGGTGGGACGAGGATTCACCATCTTCGAGAGATCATGGTTGGCTGCGGCAAGATCATGGGTTCGATATCTTAATTACCGTATTCGAGGGGCCATGGGTGACTATGACAAGGCCATGAGTTTGCCATCTTCAAGGGACCGCAGGTGACTTCAGTGATGTCGAGAGTCTATTATCTTCTTCACCATTTTCAAAAGGCCACAGGTGGTTGTGGTGTTGGTAGAATTCTATCGTCGCGTTAGGGATCATAAGTGACCGCAATGTTGATGAAATTTCATTGAAAATTATGATGAGAGAAGTTTTATTTTTTTATTTTTTTAATTTATGAAATAACTCATTTCAAGGATTGACTCCCTTTATTATTATTATTTTTTTTACTTTTCCTCCTATCCTTTCCGCTGCAGCAATTTTTTTAAATATTTTTTTATACTTTTCTCCTCCATCTTCCCTAATTTTTTCTGTTTTTGATTTTTTTAAAATTTTTCTTCTTGTTCTCCACCAACACAACCAGTGCCGTCTCTTTTATTTTTGTTTATGACCTCTGTCGGGCCTAGGTGGCCTGGCTTCTTCTGGTAGATCTAGTTGGAGATGGCCGGATCTAGTTAGCGGCGAAGTGGGGGGCGGCTTTGCCCCCTTGTCTTACGGCTAGATCTGGCTGGATCTTGGCCGGATCTGGCTCTAACACTAGCGGGGTGGAGGTCCAAGTGGGAGGCGGGCGCGATTCGATTCAAGGCAGTTCTGACAGCTCTAGGGAGAAAGCGGAGCTTCAACACAGTGAAGAAGCATGACTCCAGCATGAAGAAGCGGTGGAGTTTCGATGAGGGCTTGGCTGTTGGGCAATGAAAAGCTCAAAAGGTGCTGTTTGTTGGGAAGAGGGCAGCTGGCATGTGGGAGATCATTTCCGCCAGCGGACGGCTGGTGGGGGCAGAGCCCTAGGTGAGCTGAGGGCATGAGGCATGCAGAGGAGGTCGGCTGCAGGACGACGGGGGCCAGGGCACAGCGGCGTGGTAGAACAAAATGCCGGCATGGGCCAAGGTAGGAGGACAGGGGTCTTGGCCCGGTGAAAGGAGCTTCGGTGGTAGTTTGGTCGCACGCTGGCGGCGATGCAGTCGGGTAGGCCGGTTGGAGGATATGGGGTCGGGACAGCTACGTGGAAGAGAGAAAACTAGGCAGAGAAGAGAAGGAGAGAAGAAACAAAGAACAAAAAACAGAAAAAAAAAAAAAAAAGCTAAGTCAGAACTCCAGACCTTAGGAGCTATTTGGATAAAGTTACATATCGGAATTGAGTAATTAATTAATTCTGTTAATTTCGAAAATTAAAAAAATTGAGTAAATTAAATAATTTTTGTGTTTAAATGAATATTTTTTAGATGAAACTGAAAATTTTTTAATTCTCTTAATTTTAAGATACTATTTTTTGGTTTGTAAATGAAATTGATTAATTTCATCAATTACTTAAATTTCCGTGTTTGGTTAGAGTAGGAATGAAAAAAATATATAATTTGGTTAAATGAGAAAATATATAAAATTTAATATTAAATTTGGTATAAAATAAAAAAATATAAATATAATTCAAAAACACAAAATATATATTATTTTATTAAAATTGATGCTTTATTTATAAGTAATAAGATAATAAAATATATTTAATATTAAAAAAGGTAAGTTAATGGAAAGAAGTAATACAAATTTTAAAAAAAGACTCGAAAATAAAAGATTCTATAATTATAATTTATTTAATTTAGGACTTATTTAATATATAATTTTTTGGTGAAATAAGTTGATAGACATAAAATATATATTTTCATAAAAACATGATTTATTATTTCAAAAATTACCATAAAATTTATAATAATCCATAAATAGGGAATTATATAAATATAATAAAATTAATTCAGGATTTGTCTATTATATTTTAACTAATAAGTTAAATAATTTAATAAAATTACAAATTACAAATATTAAAAAAATATTTTATTTTAGTGAAATAAAATATGGAAACAATTTAAAATGAAAACATGTAAATTAATTTAAAAATAACTTAAATTTTACAAAATAAATTAATTTAAAAATGAAGAAAATTTCACAAAATAAATTAATTTAAAAATGAAAAATTTTTTACAAAATAAATTAATTTAAACATGAACAAAAATTTACAAAAAATTTAATTTAAAATAAATAATAAGTTTACAAAATAAATTAAGTTAAACATGACACAATTTTATTAGAATAAATTAATTTAAAATAAAAAAATGTACAAATAAATTAATTTAAAAATGAACAAAATTTTACAAAATAAATTAATTTTAAAATGAAAAAAATTTTACAAAATAAATTAATTTAAAAATGAAAAAATTTTACACAATAAATTAATTTAAAAATGAAAAAAAAGTTTCAAAATAAATTAATTGAAAAATGAACTAAATTTTACAAAATAAATTAATTTAAACATGAACAAAATTTTACAAAATACATTAATTTAAAAATGAACAAAATTTTACAAAATTAATTAATTTAAAAATGAACAAAATTTTACAAAATTAATTAATTTAAAAATGAACAAAATTTTACAAAATAAATTAATTTAGAAATGAATAAAATTTTATAAAAAAGGCAGAAATGAGATACATAATCGACTTATAAAAGCAATATAAATGATCAACACATAGTCAGCCTAGAAAAGACATAATAAGAAAAACTCATACAATCAATCTCTAATCTAAATACTGAATTAAAATAATATAAAATATGTCCATCATATAATTATGTCAAATAAAGACAACATAAGTTAATTTCAACAAATGACAAGTAACATACATGGTTATAGAGTCATAATTAGTTATGTCTAAAATATACGGGTACGAAATAGATATAAAAGGATTATCCATACGAGGTGCATGCACTACTCATTTGCATTATCAAAAAACTCCTGCAGCCACTCAATTCGGGCGTCATTATCCATGCTTACAACAAATGTCATACCATTAATCTCATCCGCATGTAAGTGTCTACATGCACGTTTCAAAAAAGCAGTGGTAAATCGCTCTCCCTTGAATCTCATTAAGGTTGGATACACAGATTTCTTCCATGCATCCTTTTCGGCTATTGAGATGGCATATGCAATATCACGTATACTAGACATTAGCTCTTCCATCATCAATTGATCAATAATTTTTTTCTTTCACTTTCGCCGCCTTGATGTATCATTTGAAAAAGAGATTAGTCCCTTACCACCAATTTGACATGTATCATTATTCCTGGTAGAATGTCCTTCTGTACTGGGTGCATTAGGGTCATTCTCAACTAGAGGGGTATACTCTTCAGTTTCATTTTTATCGATCTCCCGCCAAAATTATCCAATGTGGATCTAGCCATATTACCAGTAGCATAGTTCGACCCACAAATCAACAGCAGCTGATCATATAAGGGTATACTTTTATTCAAAAATTATTTAGCCTCAGGAATTTGCAGCAAATTTAACATTGAAATATGTTAGAGATAATATGAACTCATAACATCATTTGAACACAATGAAATAGGTAAAGTTCATTGATACTTTCAGTTATAATATCAATGTAGACTTGTCTAGAGACAGTGATCATCTTCTCATCCTCATTCCAACCCACCCCACTAAAGGCATGCAACTTTTTTATAGTTGCAATGCGTTTCTTCAATGTCTTCTTATAATGCGCTTCCACGTTATCGACAGTAAAATTAGTGTTGAACTGAGCATTGACGGCTGTTACAGCTGCCACAAATGCTTGTCTCTTGAAAGATTTATCTTGTTTTAAACCTGCGTGCACTTGTTCAGCCAAAAACATAATGAGAAATTCAGAGCAGTTCTTAGACCACAATTTATGTGGTTTGTGGCTCCTAGGTTGTTCGATGGTCCTATTTGTTTCTTGCTCGCAGATAGTAACGTTCAATCCGTGACTCATTGTGCCAGCATAAGAGTTGGAGTCCATATGTTCAAATCCATCCAAGTCCATACCTTAAAATAATAACAAGGGTTTTAACAAATAAGTATAAATAAGAATTAAACAAGTAAAAATAACTAAATAAGCAAATATCGAAACACATAAAATAACCTAGAACGAGTAACATGCCATTATATTCCTAATACATCTCAGAAGACATGTTTCCAAACACAACCAAAGCGTACTAATGATTGTAAACCACCCACATTTCCGCTGCTATGTCATCTCTCAACTGAATCCATTGGAGGTTCTGCTAATTTTTCTCCCTCACCGTTTGACCAGTATACAATAGTTCTTCTTCTTCTTCATTCTCTCTATCTCCCTCTTCCTCTCCATCAATATCCACTTCTCTATTCAGTATCTTGTCATTTGGATTGACCGTCATGATATAGTTATGGAGGACCACACATGCATGCGCTATATCAACTTGGGTTTTAAATGGAAAGAAAGGAGTCTCATCCAATATACGGAAACGACTCTTCAAAATGCCAAATGCGCATTCTACTTTAGACTTGAGGGATGCATGTCTATAATTAAATAGTTCCTTCACATTTTATGGTGGTCGTCCAGATTGATCCTTCATATGGTATATCTGACACCTCTGTAAGGTGCAATAAAGCCAACCATTGTTGTGTAGCCAGCATCAACAAGATAATATTTTTCTATAATAAGATTAACTTGATCACTCGACCATACATTAACATATGAAATAGTGATTAATGAAAATTGATACCTTCTATTTGCTTCAAACGACTAGGAGGAGGTTGAGTAACAACATCTCTTAGAATAGTGAAGTCATTTGTAGATCCCTCCCATCTTACTAAAACATACAAAAATCGTAAGCCAGCATCAATTGCGGTTAACACATTCTGTGTGACACCTTTACGCCCACGAAAATGTGTACTCATATCAGATGAAACTCTAGCATACACATGTACTCCATCAATAAGTCCAATGCAATCCTACATAAATTGCAGCCAAATATTAAAAAAATTTAATAAATCAGAATTAATAATTGTAAACAACATACCTTAAACTACGAAAAATAGTTAGGGATGTTCTCTATGATGGGATGCGTTGAGGAGACTGCTTGAGACATGAACTGATCTCTAATACCACATATAGCTCTAAGACACGCATTAAAGTATTGACTAATTGTCTCACCAGATCTCACAAAATCATTTTCATGCTTCTATTTCTTGAATGAAAACCAATACAATGAAAAAATATTGCAAGTTTCTCCTTGAGAGTCACATGTCGTGTATCATGCAAAAGATTTCAATCTCTCAACAAATTAACCAAATTCGTGAACACGAGAACATCCATCCTTAAATAGTCTAGACAATTACTTCTTCCATCCTATAGTATATTTTGAAGGTTACCACCCCTTAGAGACTCTCTATTCACTACCAGTTCAATATTCAGTCGATTTCTTCTTCTTCTAATCATCATTCAATCTATCAAACATGTGGCCATCAAGTAACACTATCCAACAACTTGAATGGTTAATAGTTCTAAGTCATCATCATCCATCTAACAAATAGACATTTGTCAAAGCAAAAACTGTATTACAAATTTATATTAATAAAACATACGAAAATAAAATTTACAACCCTACCAATAATATATAACAATACATAACAACATATAACATATAATTAATCCAATGTACATATAATTCTCTCTTATTTTTGCTTCATATTCCTCAGAAATACAAGTGACTTAAATCATGTGATTATATGCCATGGAAAGAAAATAATCAACCAAAGAGCATATTTTATATAAAAAGGGACAAAACATGAATTTAACAAACTGAAGTATAAATCTTCAATAATATACTTGCTTCGTGTTTCGCTAGCAATATTCGCACTTCCTTTATCCTTGAGTGGAACCCGTTTCAAAATAAAACTTCAAGTCATTACAATAAAATAGTAACCCATACTTCAACTTTCAGTTTTTGCTTGGTTTTGATTCATTGTTCTTCAACAAAATGTAATGCATGTGGAACCACTATTATACAAATATACTACAACTAGATTTTCGTAATGTTGACAATTTGTGTAACTGATTGCTTCGAGATATTTGTAGGGATAACAATTAGATGCATTGTTCTTCAAGCTTTGGGGGAGACCTAGGACATGTGGCATAGCAAACTCCAATTCCCGTGGGCTTTAGGCTTTCATCAAGCTCCATTTGAAGCAGGAAAGAAATTACATGGTTTCAAATGATTTGGAAATAGCCTTGTTTGCTTCAAAACAAGAGAAGCTTGTAGATTATAAATGAATTATGCATTTAATAAATTACCTCATCCAAATTTCTTCCCCTCAGGATCCATCATCTTAGCCACATTGATGCATAGATCATCTTTTTCTGAAGTTAAAAAGGAAGTAGATGAAGAACTCCCATTGTGTGCATACTCATAGAAAAGAGGTACAAAAGCTAGAGTACCTCAACTAGAAAGAAAAGCTTTTCTCAAAGAAAACTCTGCAACTTACTGCCTCAGCAACTGCATTAATACCAAGAAAAGTATATCAAGTAGAGAAAATCAAGTATCGGAGCTCCAATTGGCACAGTTTCAAGAGTAGCATACATCTTTTAGTAATTCAATAATAAAGAACATCAGTATCAAATAATCAATTACCAAATCCCCAACACATCTTATCTGAATCAAAGAGAAACAAAGAGAATTTCACAACTTCAAGAAGTAAGTCTGCACATACAAACCTCATTAAAGTGTCGAGAACTCAACAAGCATAGATCAGACAACAGAATACAAGGCCATCAATGGATCTGTGAGAGGCCCAATGATCCAATATAAGCAAATTGAATAAATCACAAATAAGAGGAACACAATCAAGGAAAATGATTTCTCCAGTACTTCCAAGTATGTATAATTGGTTTTCTAGCATCATCTCTAACCAAGAGAATATGTCAATACTAGGTTGATCTGGTAAGAACCAACTGAGAAGTAAAATTTAGGCAGCCGACAATAATTTTAATCTTTCTTTAATAGCTGAAATTATAAGCACATGAAATTCAAAATGGAAGCCTCCACTTATCACCATTTTGTATCTTTACCTTAAACTAATCCAAGAGGGATCCGAGAACACGATGCCCATTGTTCATTCATGCTAATCAACATTTGGTTCCACATGTATTTATGTTGCAGAATAATAAGATCAATATGTATCTTAAGACAACTCTGAGTCAAAAATTGAGCAAGACAAACACATTCTCAAAAAAACATAAGCATCAAGCTGTCAACAGGAGAAAGGAACTCATAAACCTCCAAGACTACATCATCTGCACTCAACCATGAAAACAAAATATAAATCATGCTAAATGTAACTCATATTATTATGCTCAAAAAACTGAAAAATTTATGGTTGGAGAAAACAAGGAGCTAGTAGGAGGATCATACGGTGAAGATGGAGCAGACCTAGTTGCTGCTTTAGGGATCCAGTGGGCTCATGCTGTAACAGTCTGTCTTACTTCAAGCCTTATTCAGGTTCATGAATGAGTGTAGAATAAGGGAGAAGACACACCTACTGTTGTTGGGGAGATTGACCAAGGAGATCGACAAGATTAGAGAAGAGGAAGCTCGACAATATCTGGCAGTGGACCTGCAAGGAAAAAGCTCGAGGAGGTCAAACAACGACTATTGGAAGAAGAATCTCACCAAGATCAGAGAAGAAGAAGCTCGACAAGATTTGGCAGCTAATCTACAAAGAAAAAGTTCTAGGAGGTCAGACAATGACTACTAGAAGAAGAATCTCACTGAGATCGGAGAAGAAGAAGCTCGACTAGATCTAGGAAGAAGATACCTCGTGAGATCAGGGAACAAGATTGCAAGCCTAGGGAGCTCTGACAATAGCTACTTGGACCGAGTTCATTAAGATCACGGCTAGGAGATGGCTGGCCAGATCGGGACATGCATGCTTGGGGAGAAGCTCAAGATGGCTACTGGAAGAAGAATCTCATCGAGAACAGAGAAGAAGAAGCTCAACTAGATCTGGGAAGAAGATACCTCACGAGATCAAGAAAGAAGAATAAAATAACCTGGTAAATTGCAAGCCCGGAGAGCTCCAATGGTGGCTACTTGGATGGACAAGTTCGCTGAGATCACAGATGGGAGATGGTCAATGAGATTGGGACATGCATGCTCGAGGAGAAGCTCGAGATGGCTATTGGAAGAAGAAGCTCATCGAGATCGTAGAAGAAGAAGCTCCACCAGATTTGGGAAGAAAATACCTCGCGAGATTAGGGGGGAAGAAGAAAACAACCTACGAAATTGCAAGCCCGGAGAACTCCAACGGCGGCTACTCCGATGGACGAGTTCACCGAGATCATGGATGGGAGATGGCTGGCGAGATCGGGATAGGGCATGCTCGGGGAGAAGCTCGAGCCGGCTACTCGAAGAAGAAGCTCGCCAAGATTGGAGAAGAAGAAGCTCCACTAGATCTGGGAAGAAGATACCTTGCGAAATCACGAATGGGAGATGGCCGATGATATCGGGACGGGGGATGTTCGGGGAGAAGCTCGAGCCTTTGAAGAACGGAGGAAAGGGGTTGATTCTGGTAGACAAATCGTCTGTTTCCTCTGCCAGGAATCCGCAGAAAAACATATTAGTGGGACCCACCCAATTCCTAGGAATTGGGTGGATTCCGGTAAAACTAGCTCATAATTCATTTTTTGAATTGGAAGGAGGGAGGAATTGTCCAATTCCTTTATTTTTGATTTTTGGAATCGAACCAAACATTGGAATTAGGGAATTGGACTTTTAATTCCTCCAATTCCCTCAATTCCAGGGTTCTGGAATTCATCCAAACAGCCCCTTACTGTCTTCTCGTTGATTTCCCTTTCCTTTCTACTGCGACGGTTCACTAATCCTACTTGCTTTCTACCTCTTCTCCCTCATTCTCCATCATTTTGATCCCTCTTCTTGTGTTCTTGTTTTTGGCTATAGGCTCTCATCAATTTATAGGCCTTGAAAAAATTTAACACCAAATTGAGAATATTTAAACCAAATTTTTGATTGGTTTGATTTGATTGTCAAATTCGGTTGAACGGTGATTGACATGTTGTGGTGATTGTAATATTTGATTGAATTGTATTTTCATAGTTTTTTGATTGACAGTGATTCACCTTATTAGGATTTATTTTTCAAATGAGAATATTCAAATTTTATATCATTTTTGAATGATGAATTTTTAGGGGATTATTTACAAATTTTTCAAAAAAATTAGACCAAAATATAATTTTATAAACTCTAGAAACTTCTTTGAAAAATGGATATATTTGTAAAAATTTAAAACTTTTAGGGTTTTTTTAATAAAATTTGGACTTATTTGTAAAATATAAATTTTCAAGGGCTCATTTACAAATTTTCCAGAAAAATTGAGCCAAAATGTGATTTTATAAATTTTGAGGGTTTTTTGGTAAAAAGAATAATGTTCAGGGTTCCTTTTGAATATGATCTGAGCTTGTTTGTGAATAATAAATTTTGAATAACTTATTTGTAAATTTCAAAAATTTTGAGGATTTATTTGCGAAAGTTAGAAATTTTAGGAATTTACTTGCGAATATAAAATTTTAAGGGGCTTATTCACAAGCTTTAGATTTTGTGGGGTGGTCAATTTAAAATTTCAAAATTTTTAGAGACTTTTTTACAAAATTTTCATCTATGGGACTTATTCATAAGAAAAAAAACAGTCAGAGACTCGTTTGTAAAGATTTTACAATTTTCATTTTGATCCAGATATTTGATAAATTTTTAGCCTATTTTGGTCTACATATCCAGTCTATTCAGTTTTCTTTAATTTAAACCCAAATTTTTTCAACAATTCAAATCCAAATTAAACCCAATTTTTGGTCGATTTGATTGTGATTTTGGTCCAATTGCGATCCACGTTTTGATCCTAGTGACATTCAATTCTATATTTTGACTGAATTTTGATTAAATTTAATTTTGGGTCAAAATTGACTCAAATAGCTTCTTTTACTTTGCATTTATAATTGTTAATTATGTGACAGATGCAAATTGGACATGGTTTGCTCAAAATTTTTTTGTTGCATTTGAGAGTGATGGAGGATATAAGATAACTACATTCGTATTTCATAGATTAAAGGGACCTATTAATGTCATGAACTATATTTTTTCAAGATCATCACATAGGTATTGCCTACGGAATCTCGAAGTAAATTTTTACATTATTAGACTTAGCCTACCAAAGGCTATGAAGGATGAATATTGAGGATTGATCAACTATGCTACCTTTGCCTACAAGAAGGATTTCAAAGGACTTTTTGACATGCTTACGTGATATCACTAGAAGTATTTTGTTGGATGATGGAGAAGTCAGAGGTAGAACACTAAAGCAATCACCTATTCTGAGGTCTATGGTGGGGTGAGATGTATTCAAACATTGTAAAGTCCTTCAATGCATGGATCAAGCCCGCAAGGCATCTTCCGATAATAAATATGGTAGATATCATAAAGTCGCTTTCCCTTAACACTTGATTGTGATACCTTATGATCGCAAGAGTTTTCTTACTCTCAAATGAAATATATATCGACAATTTTGTTCTAAGTATATATTGACCCTGTTTTGGGTATATTACTAGATTTTTGGTTATATTGCATTGGTTTTGATTATTTTAATCAAGTTCTATGTATTTTAGTTGTACATTTGCTTCTTTTGTTTTAAGTACCAAATGATGAACATGATACACTATTGATATTATATTACTAAGGGTTGGCATGGGCATTTTTGTCCTAAAATTAAAAAACTCTTGGAAATATCATCCAAAAGGCTCAATTGCTAAAATGTTTGCAGGTCAAATGGGAATAGTTTCGAAATCATCAATAATGGAACAAATAATGTAAATCTTATCGAGCGTGTTTGTAGTTGTAGTGCTTGGCAGGTGAAAGGATTATTATGTGTACGTGTGCGTACTGCAATCCTCCTAATAGACAACCACATTAATGTCTTTTGTCGATGAGTATTTTATTATGGCAGTTACAGAGGCACATATGAAGGTGCCATCTACTTAATAGCAAAAATCAACAATCAAATGACAAATGGGACCTGAGGATAAGATAGCCTATTGTTAAAAATGCATGAATCACCTACAAAGAAAGCAAATCAAGTTGCAAGCCTTTAATGTATGACTATTGCATTGTGGATGATACAATGAGGTCATCATAATTAGAAGACATGCAATATAATACTTGCAAATTGAAGGAGGTTGACAATTATGCTTGATAGTTATGCTTTTATTTCCCTATTTTATCATCCAAGCCTATGCTTGATTATCATATGACACTGAGTAGACCTTATTTTTCAGCACGTTTTCTTGTAAGAAAAACCTTGTGTTGGGCAACAATGCAATACAAATGTTTTGATGTTGAAGAAATTGCTTAAATAATGATTTACAACAAGTATATATAGATAGAAATCAAATAATATGATCACAATTAATCACATATGGATAGAAAGAAGTTGTAATTAGAAAAAATATTTTTGCTAATCAACACAAGAGTTAGATATGTTTTCAAATAAGAAAACTACTAGTAATACAAGAAAGTTAGACAAAGTAGTTTGATTAAGTTACAATAGTTTGAAGGAAGATCATATTGAAGGAAGAATCACTACAACATTTATTGTTATTTCTAATACTAATATAGTACTATTAAAAATAAAATTTGTGCCTTAAAATATTTACTGGCACTAATTTACGATGCTAATCAAGTGTCGCATTAAATAGTGTCTTGAATATTTGTAGCACTAAATTAGCAATCCTAAAAATCATTTGCGATGCTAATAAATAGTGTCACTAGTGGGTTTGATTAGCATTTTGAATAGCATCTGCCATTCGCGGTGCTAATTATGGAGCGCTGCGAGTGGAGACATATTCACAAATGCCATTCTTCGAACTTGTGCGTCTCTACTCGTGGTGCCTCGTAATTAGTACTGTAAATGACAAATGTCATTCTCAATGCTCAACAATAGAATATCTGAACTTTGATTTTACATTTATATTTATAAATAATATAATCAATGCATAAAATATAAATTTATTGATACATATACAATCTCTAAAATACAATCACAATTCGTACATATTAAAATACAAGTTATTATCGTTATTATATAATATAAAGTTGTTATACAACACAAACCATAGAAAAAAATCACTCCAAGCGAGTGTCTACTTGTCATGCTCCTAGTTGTCTATTCCTAGATTGTCTTCTCATATAAATCTAAATGAATACAATCAAAAAGTAAAAATTTATATAAGCAATAAAATATATGAAAATGCATTTGAAGGAGACATAAAGGAAAGGCGCAATATGGCTGGAAACCTCCTTATATAGGGTTCTTGACTTCTGTGCTTGCGAAACTTCATGTAGTTGTATGAAACTAAAAATTATTTCTAACATAGTTCGAGTATCTCCTTACCTATTTGTTAGGACCAACTGCCAAGAGTACTATTTCTCTCAGAATATCAGATATCTTACTACTTCTTTCTAATTCAATAATCTAAAATAATCCATGTGTTAGGAATCAGATGTTGGCTTTTATAGTTTTAATAATAAACAAATTTTATATTTGATCAATCTTGAGTATGTGTAGTAATAAGTCGAGCCAAGTTCAAAATGGAGATCAAGGCCGTTTGAAATCCTCAAGTGTAGATGGATTTAAAGATCATATTGAAGTTGAGATGTTCTGGCATGTGGTTATAGAGATTTTGAAGATGGTTTAAAGAAAACTCAAGAGATCAAACTCGGCTCAACTAAGTTTAGATTTTCATTTATTTAGGCAACTCGGGCCTGTCAGATCTTGTTGATTGTAGCAGCAAAAATGATGGAACTGTCCAACTCGGTAATCTCAATGCAAGCTTTGATAAACTGAACCAAATATTCTCATAAGCTTTTGCCCTCATTTTGCTTCATGTAGAAGGGCCTTTTACACAGGTACTAACGAGAAGAACTATTGTACAAATCTATCTACCAAATCATCGAAGCAAGTAATGAAGTACTTGGGAAGTCTGGAGTACCTGGCTCGGGTCGGACCTTACAAAATCATAGAAAATGCTTTACACATGATTAAATCTCATGCTCCTTATAAATTTATAGCATTCCTAAATGTGCTAACATGATCTTTTGAGTCCTTCGAGCCATTAAACACTTTATAGGAAGGTTGTCGGAACTTTAGTTATACAGGAGAGTATGCCACCTTGAGGATCAATTGATTCGGATGAATCAGAGCCTCTCATAGTTCTCGACTTGAATGTGGGATGACCTCCCTTTAGTAGCCTCATGTAGTTCTAATTGATGCTCAGCTAGTATGCGTGTGGTATGTGACCTCATCAATTGGGTCATATGTGGGGTCGTACCCATCATAATCCCTCGAGACTTGAAACTAGAATGGGGTTGCAGCCGATAGGTCCTGATGATTTTGGTGATGAGGCCCACTGGGGTGTGCATGGCTCGTAGCATGATGTTGTGACTTATATTGCTAATTTGATGTAGCACCTCGGTGTGGATCTTAAGCATGAGCTTGAGTTTGTTGCTGAGAACAATGAGTTAGGAGACTCTATATTACGTGAGCTTGATTTTGCAGTTATTAAGCTTTTAAGTTTCGCATAGCTTATTCTTGAGCCTCTAGGAGCTGCATTATTTGCTAGACAACTATAGCCAAAGTTTGAAACCCATACTGACTCATCAAGTTGGATAACCCGGGAGGTACCTCAGGTATTGGCTATAGGGGGCAACCGAGGCTGGTGTGATAGTTGAATCACCGAATTGGCTGATTGAGCCAATCCACTCGATCCATTGGATGAATTATACGATTTTAATGGCACTAGAGCCATCTACCCCCTAGGTATGTGTTTTGATGGCAAAGGTCATGCTACTTTCAAAGGCATAGTAAGGAGACCTCTTTAGATCAATGAGAAAGAGAGACGGAGCAGCTCTCAATGAAAGCGCCATTGTTGATGGATGCCAATTCCCCACTAGTTTTGATTCGAGATACTCTTTAAGATCTGGATCCATTGAACTACTCTCTCACCAATCTACAAAAAGAGTAAAACCATAAAGGAGACCATCGAAAACTCTCCAATGATGGTCACTTTGATGCTTAAATTAGTAATAAACTTTCTGAATATAGTAGAGAAGAGAAGTTGATATTAGTTCTTACCTCTTCAGAGTCTGTGCTATTTATAGGTTGTGAAACATATTAGCATTCCATGATCTCGATGCTGTCATCATGGCAGATTTCTCGTAACGAATAGTTATATATCTCAGATCTTGTGAAATTTACTTCTGAAAATAAATGCAGTTTATATCGTATGATTGTCCTGCATTATCTTAACCTTGCCTTGCAAACACCGAGACATCCAAACCTAATTCTATTTCAGGATCACCTCTTTTAGATCCACTAAGCCATTTAGGTGTTCGTAGCCAATTGAAGATGCCGAGTATCTCAGATAAATAATAACCTCAGGGAACCACTTTGCGCTTTAGCTTAAGTTTCAACTTTTATAGACCTTTTAACTCAGATTAATTTTATCTCAATGTACCATCACAAATCTTCAATTAATTATATTTCTTTAGAGTTAATTGCATAATATGAATCACAAAAATTATAATTAGACAAAAAAATAATAAAGATTGTAAGATGAATGCTAGACTTATAAAATGTTAACCAACAAATGAAATAAATCGGAATTGAGTATCAAGACGTCACAAACCTTCTGGAAATTGGAATTTTCCTTTACGAAGCCGTTTGGTTCGATTTTGAATTTGGAGTTGTGAAATCAAGAGAATTGAGTGATTCAGGAGAATTCAAAGAATTAGATAATTTCAGTGTTTGGATGAGTATTTTTTGAATGGAATTGGAATTTGGGCAATTCATAAATTTTAAAATTTCGTTATTTGGTTGATAAATGGAATTGATCAATTTCATTAATTTATTAAATTCTTGTGTTTGGTTGGAGTAGGAATTAAGAATTAGCATATTGCACAAAATAATAATTTATATGTAAATTATTACAAAAATATAATAAATTTAATATAAAAAATGGTAATTTAATTTTCATAATTAATTTAATTTTCTAATTAGTTGCACAAATGAAGAGTTATACAAATATATGTTAACTAATTATTATTATTTAATATAATATTATTATTTTCATGTCAAATAATTTTTAATAAACAAAAAATATTTTCTTTTTGAAAATATTTTATTTGTAAATAATTAGAAAAGTATAATAATGTTATTGTTAAATATATAAAAATGATTAAAAATAATAAATATTTTAAAAAGGTCAAAAAATAGCAAGTTACGTAAGTAAATTTTAATCAATTACGGATTTATTTAATATAATTGTGTGCTTATCTTGTCAAATAATTTTTAATAAACATAGAAAATATATACTTATTTTTGAAAATAATTTATTTGTAAGTAATTTGAGAAATAAAATAATTTTATTTTTCAAATTATCAAAATAATTTTAAAACTTAATAAGATTTTATAAAAAGACCCAAAAATGAAGGGCTATATAAATAAATTATAACTAATGATGAATTTATTTAATATATTTTTTGTTTCTCTTTTCAAATAATCTTTTATAAACTTAAGATATGCATATTTTTTGTAAAATTTTTTTAATTTGTAAGTAATTAGAAAATTATAATAATTATAATATTAAATTATTAAATTGATTTGTATAATCTTCTCATTTCAAAAGCTTATAGCTGTAGACATCTAACTGATGATAATCAAAAAGAAGAAGGTGACATAAACAAAAACATAATATTATAAGAATTCAATTTCACTATATGTACAAATATCATAATAAATATTAAAATGATTTGTTTCTACTATAAAGACTGTTGACTTTATGGTGTCTCGAATCCGGATTTTCCGGATAGTCTTAATTATATTAGAAAGTTATTTAATGGGCCTAATCCTTATCTAGATTTATCTTCTACTAGAAGACTTAAATTAGTATAAGTCTTATTTGAGTCAGTCTTCTACTTTGATTCAAATATCATTAGGCCACATCTATAAATACACTATTGATGTAAGGGTTTCAAAATAGAGTGAGTGAGAGATATATAGATCAATACTTTCAATACGTCTTGTGACGGTTAGGTTACTTAGTCTTTTGTGAGAGTTAGTGATATTGGAGTTTCGTCTCCATCGTTGTAATCTTCTCTTTCTCTTCTCATCAATACAATATTCTCTGGATCGTCTTCGCCACATATATCTCTTGTCTGCTATCTTTTCCTCTTTTCTGTTCTTCCTCTATATCGTGAATTATGGTGGACATCAATATTTTCCGCAACAAGTGGCATCAGAGCTTGGTTCAATATATCTACTATGAAGTTCGATATAGAGAAATTCAATGGAAAGCAAGGATTTTCTATTTGGCAAGCAAGAGTTTGTGCAATTCTTACTCAACAAGGATTGAGAAATACATTGGAGGACGTCAAGCCTGAAGATGTTGCTGAAAGTGTCTAGGAAAAGCAGAAGGCTAGTGCACATAACACAATCATCCTCAGTCTCACCGATGAGGTACTCTATCCGTTTCTTGATGAAACATCACCTTCAGAGTTGTGGAAAAAGTTGGAGAAACAATATATGAGTAAGTCTATCTCAAATCGAGTTTACTTAAAGTAGAAGCTCTTTAATTTTCGAATGAGAGAAGGTACAAATATAGTTGATCATCTTAATACTTTCAATAAACTTGTCTCTCGATAAGACAATTATTTTATTATCATTTTTACCTCCTTCTCTTGAGAATCTTAAAACTACTCTCATGTATGGGAAGGATTTGAAATTTGACAATATTTTTGCTGCCCTTCTATCTAATGAATATTTGAAAAAAATTGAAGGGGATGTGTCACACTCAGAAGCATTAATTGTTAGAGGTCGTACCAAAGAAAGATCAAGGACAGGTCGTTCTAGATCCAAATCCAAAGAAATAAACTGCAGGTATTGTAAGAAGATGAGACATGCAATTAAAGATTGTTGGAAGCTCAAAGCAAAGAAAGAAAGAGAATCTCAATCTAAAGAGCAAGCCAAAGAACAAGTGTCAGTTATTGAAGGGAGTTCTGATGATAATTTGGGTAACGTTCTCTCTATTAGTTCTAATTTTGATCGTTATCATGATATTTGGCTTCTTGATTCTGGTTGTTCTTACCACATGTGTCCTAATAAGGATTGGTTTGAAGACTACAAGTCCTATGATGGTGGTTTGGTTTTGATGAGTAATAACAATCCATGCAAAATTATTGGAATTGGAACAATCAAAATTAAGATGTTTGATAATATTATTAGAACTCTTACTGATGTTAGATATGTTCCTGATTTGAAAAAGAATTTGATCTCTTTGGGTGCCTTGGATTCTGTTGGTTATAAGTATTCTATTGAAGGTAGAGTTCTTAAAATTACTAGAGGCTCATTGATAGTAATGAAGGGCCTAAAGCATGGAAATTTATATGAGTTAGTAAGAAAAACCGTTGCAGGTGGAGTATCAATTTCTCAGGCTTCTTCTTCTGATATGACCCACTTATGGCATATGCGTCTCGGTCATATGAGTGAGCAAGGTTTAAGCGAGCTCAACAAAAGAAAATTACTGAAATGCCTCAACTCATGCAAATTGGATTTATGCAAGCATTGTCTTTATGATAAACAGTCCAAGGTAAAGTTTAACATCGGTACTCATTGCACTAAAGGCTTAATTGATTATATTCATTCTGATGTGTGGTGCTCTCCTATTCCATCAAAATCTGGTGTTCGTTACTTTGTCAGTTTTATTGATGATTTTTTCAGAAAATTGTGGATTTATTTTTTGCATCACAAAGCTGAAGTGTTTTCTATTTTCAAATGGTAGAAAACTTCAGTTGAAAAAAGGACTGGTAGAAAAATCAAATACCTCAGAAGTGATAATGGCAGAGAGTACAAATCAATAGAATTTCTCAAATTCTATGAAGATGAAGGCATCAAACGCCACTTTACCATCCCAGGAAAACTTCAACAAAATGGTGTGGTTGAAAGGATGAACAGAACCTTGTTGGAGAAAGCACGTAGTATACTCAGTACAGCTAATCTTGATAAAGATTTTTGGGTAGAAGCAGTCAATACAGCATGCTTCATTATGAATCGCTCTCCTCAAACAGCCATTAATTGCAAGACTCCTGAAGAGGTATGGACTGGTCAACCTGCAAATTATTCTTCTTTAAAGATTTTTGGTTGCTCCACTTATGTGCATGTTATCAAGGATAAGTTAGATGCACATTCCAAAAAGTGTATTTTCCTGGGTTATGCCAAAGGCGTCAAAGGCTACCGTTTGTGGGATCCTACTATTTCAAATGTAATTATTGAGAGAGACATAGTATTTGATGAAAGTGTTATGCTAAAATCTCTCAAGAAAGATCCCAATGATATAATGCAAGTGGAGGTGGAGCATGTAGTTCCTTCAAAAGAAGATATTTAGGGTATGCCCAACTCTCAAGAAAATTCTAAGAATCAAGTTTCTGAAAAGACTCCACTTCGAAGATCTCAAAGAAAAATAAAGCCACCTGAAAGGTATGGTTTTGAAGATATGGTAGCTTTTGTTTTAGTTACTGACAAAGGTGATTTCGATTAATAAGTTCAAGCTCTGTTTGCATTTGATCAATATTCAAGGTCGTTGATCCTATCCCAGGAGGTAATGGCAAAGACATCTATTGAAGATTCAAATTCAGAGAATAAGATGATTCGAGCTAAGGTGGAGATTGTTGGCTTTATGGTGTCTCGAATCCGGATTTTCCGGATAGTCTTAATTATATTAGGAAGTTATTTAATGGGCCTAATTTTTATCTAGATTTATCTTCTACTAGAAGACTTAAATTAGTAGAAGTCTTATTTGAGTCGGTCTTCTACTTTGACTCAAACATCATTAGGCCACATCTATAAATACACCATTGATGTAAGGGTTTCAAAATAGAGTGAGTGAGAGAGATATAGATCAATACTCTCAATACGTCTTGTGACGGTTAGGTTACTTAGTCTTTTGTAAGAGTTAGTGATATTGGAGTTTCGTCTCCATCGTTGTAATCTTCTTTTTCTCTTCTCATCAATACAATATTCTCTGGATCGTCTTCGCCACATATATCTCTTGTCTGCTATCTTTTCCTCTTTTCTGTTCTTCCTCTATATCGTGAATTGTGGTGGATATCGATATTTTCCGCAACAAAAGACAACTAGTATATTAATACAAAAGACAGCTTAGTAGGTTAATACAAAAAACTACTTAGTAGGTTAATACAAAAGACCGTTTAGTGGGTTAATACAAAAGATAGTTTAGTAGGTTAACACAAAAGATAACTTAGCAGGTTAATACAAAATATGTAATTAGATATTCATATTGTTCAGAAACTCCTAAAGCCACTCAATTCTGGTCTCATCGTCTATGCCATCGACAAATGCCATGCTATCAACCTCATCCTCATGTAAACACCTACATGCAAGTTTCAGAAGTGCAGTACCAAATCGTCCTCTTTGAATCTCATCAAAGTTGGATATATAGCTTTGTTCCAAAAATCTTTTCTAGCTGTTCGAATGGCGCATGCAACATCGTGCACGCCGATCATCAACTCTTCCATTATCATCTGATCAATATTTTTCCCCTTTCGCTTATGTGACCTCGATGTAGCTTCTGAAAAGAGACTTGCTGCTGACCTTTTGACTGACTACCATCGTTATGCTTGTTGAATGTCTTTAGACTATCATTTTATGCATATGTACAGGACAAGAAAATGAAAAAAAAAACTGATCAGATGCAGTACCTTTCTATCCATCTGTTCTATAGCAAGCAAAGCATCATCTTGAGAGGAATATTGAATGAATGCACATCCTTTAGACCTTTCGGTGTCTTCATGTTTGACAAGTTTAACTGCCATAATAGGTCTATCATTAGGTTAAGAATCAATAGTTATCTACTGCAAGGTTTCAATATGACCATGCAATGAAATGGTTAACTTTTGTTTATCCATCCATATACCTGAGAAAATGAGTGTCATAGACTCTTACCATCAACTATATGACCAAATTTTGAAAATTTCTTGATTAGTGTGGCTTCACCAGTAGAGTATGAGAGATCTAAAGCATTGATCCATTTCAATGTAAGAAAAACAAAAAAAAATAGTACAAGAATTAGAACATACATAGAGAATTATGTGAAATTATACACGCACTGCATAGGGTCATGTCATAATCTAGACTCATAGTTCACATATAGATACAAACATGCCTCAGGCTTTCAGAATGAGTTCATATTTCAAAATCCTTCATTCTAAAACAATTCAACGGTGTGCACATTACTTGGAGTGATCTAATAATCATCTGATACAATAGATAAAATATCATCACTAACCACCATGGTTAAAAACAAAAGAAAAAATAGTGCAGAAAAAAAGACAACTTCACAACAAGACTATAAAAAGCTCTGCAAACTATGACGAGATTGCTTGCTAGGTCGTAAGTCACACTTTGTCCATCAGCAAGACCTGCTATGTTAAATATTCCCCAAAGCAAACATTCAAGATATAAATTAGTTGCATTCCTTAAAAGCAAAATATTGCCTTGAGACTTGAAATCTAACACAAAAGAGAAAACCGAAACAGGTGGGCTGGTTCAAAGATATATGTGATCTGAACAAAAATAAGGATTTGCGCACCACAAAATCCAGATCAGATTGCATCAATGATCCATCGTCCTCAAACTCTATAATATGAAGGTAAGATTTTTATCCCTTATCAACATAGAACTACACCCGATCCTTAAAAAAAATTTTCTTCCTTTACGAATTTCTACAATACATACAATCACACATAGAAATATATGCATTAAACAGAATAAAGAAAGATCAGAATCAAGTGGAAACCCATCAAGATTGAGTGAAATAAAATCTTCACAAGAGATAAACCCTAATAAGCTGGAAAAAGTGAGTTGAACAAAGGGCATACTTCTGATGAAGATCTTGCTCGCCAGAGGAGGTTTGGGAAGTGACAAGGCCCTCCATTTCCTTCCACTACTCAAGGAACAAGAGGGTAAAGAGGCGCGGAAGGGGGAAGGAGATGAAGAAGACACCAATCCAAACATGGAGCCGAAGACGAGATTGGACCAATAGACGAAACTCACATGGGGTTATGGTGGTGCAGATCATATAGAGATGAAGGTTGAATGAAGCAGCGAACTTCGACCAGCAGCTCGCGGAGTCGGAGATGAGGTCGGTCCGGCAGTGGACGGAGTCGAAGACGAGCTTGGACCGGTGGCACACAAAGTCGGAGACGAGCTTGGACCAGTAGACAAGCTTTGACCGACAGAGCACGTTGTCGGAGATCAGCTTTGACCGGCAGGCGTAGATCGAGCATGACTAGTGTTGGCTCACTACGGAAGACACAAATCGAACATGACAAGCATTGATCGTGCTCGATTACTGATGAAAACATAGATCAAGCACGAGGCGCGGTTGAGCATGAGCACGGGGCACGATCGAGTACGGAGAAGACGAGCGAAAATAATATTTTCTAGAGGAAAAGTCTGCGCTCTCGCATGGGAAAACAATAAGAATTCAGACGTGAGACTCACGCCAATCCTCCCAAAATTTGTGTGTTTTAATAATACAATTGACTTTTAATTTGAACCAAATACAATAATATAAAAAATTGACTTTTAATTACTTTAATTCCCTGCCCGCTAAATTTCAGAAATTAAACCAAACAACCTTCACGTATCTCGATTTCATTTCTTGTGTCTGACATCAATTTATGCAGCAGTGCACATGTAACATCTTTTTCTCGATAAATAAATGAAAAAAAAACAAAAACAAAATATCACCATCATCTCGTGGCTGATGATATCCTGTGAGGCCGCCAGCTTAGGACAAATGAGCCAGAGTTCGTTGCTAGTATTCACGGTAATGATGAATCCAAATTGGATTTGACTCAATGGTCCAACTCTAATGCAATCCGACGAATAAGATCAGGTCTATGTTGATGGCTATTGTCATCACAATAGTGACCCAACACTGACCCAGGTTTCAATCAATTGATGAGGTCCCCCGCTTAGTGTTTATTAATGCTTTAGCCTGTTTGGTAACCGGACAAAGTCATTATCCTAATTTTTATTTTTTCTTAAAAAATTAAAATTAATAATTTTAATTATTATTAAATTAAATTATTATAAAAAAGTAATTAAATTTTTGAATTTTAATAAAAAAAATACTAATTTATAAAAATTGTTCATTAATTTTAATTTTGATATTCATCATGATCCATTATTAAATGGGTCCTTGCTATTTACAAACTATTTGGTTATACTGAAATAAATGTTATTTTTTATTTATTGGTAGAAGTGATTGAAGTATTTTTTTTTTGGGCGCATAATTAGACAAAACTATATTTTAATTATATAATTATTAATATATAAAAATATTAATATTTTAAAATATATACAAATAAATTGTAAAAAATATTTTATTATTACATATGAGATTATTAATGTTATTATAATTTAAAATATCATCAAATTTATTTTGAAAATTTACTTAGGAATAAAAATATATAAATAAAATTTAATTTATTGTTTAGAGAAAAAATGATCAAAGTAAATTGTTAGGTCAACACTGAGCACTGACCATAATAACTTCAATTTCTGTAGCACGAGTCAGAAATCAAAGCCAATCAGACATCATTAAAATTTACAACTATAATATACGGCACTTTCAAAATTCATTTTATCCGTATTGTTGGACTGTTTGTGAAGTCTTTGTCCTCCTGCAAAGACCCGCTCTAAGGCCCGCTCACCTGCAAAGACTGAGTACATAAAGAAAAATTCTGCTCCTGTTACGATCATCTTGCTAATTCTCGAAGAAAAGTGAAGATTTTTTGTTGCAAGGAACAAAGAACAAATACATTTATCCAGCCTACTACAACAAGAAAGAAGCTCCCTTCATACCAAACATTAGCTCTTGGTTTAAGGGGATTTCTTTCAAATTCTCTAGAGATCTGATTAATGAAGAATTTAGCTTTACAGTATTTTCTTTAATTTTTACAGTCACCTCTTAGTAAGTAATTTTCAAAGGTTTTAGACTTTTATATCCTGTTTGAACTGAGATTAACTCATTTTTATGTTGTGTAAATTTATATTAGCCAATGGTATACTAATTCCAAATTAGATAAACAAAAAATGAGTTAATATTAATCCAAACTTTTGCTAATGGTGTGGCACGACAGAGGTAAATATTGATAGATTTAAAAAACAAAACTCTTCACCAACTCACTATAAGGGATAAGGTGAAGGATGGTCTCCACTGCAAAACATCAACACAATCAATCTAATGGCTCCACTTCTACTGCTCTTCCTCTTCATCGTTCCTCTCTTCCTTTTCCTCTTCATAAACACTATAACCAACAAGAACAACAACAAAACCTTCACAAAGCACAAGAGAAAGCTCCCTCCCTCGCCGGCGCCGGCGCCGCTGCTTGGGAACATCCACCAGCTCGCTCCGTACCCGTACCGCAATCTCCGGGACTTTGCGGCCAAGTATGGGCCCGTGATGCTCATCCGGCTTGGGCAGATCCCGACCGTGGTCGTTTCCTCCGCTGATGCCGCCAGGGAGCTGTTCAGGACCCGGGACCTCGTCTTCGCCAGCCGGCCCAGCCTCAAGGTCCCCAGGCAGCTCTTCTACAACTCCAAGGTATCGATGGCCCCTAGTAACAAGTAGTAACTGGATCTGTTTCATAGAAGCCCCTGGTTAACTTCTAAATGTGTGGTTCGAGGTATTTCTAACTCCTTTGGGTTTTCTGCCATATGAGAAATGCACAAATAGCCTCCTGAAGTTTGGAATTTGCACCTTCTTGCTAGATCAGCTACATATTTGGCTTGGTCCATTGTCTGCCTTGATTCTATTCTCGAGATTTACCTGAGACATGTGTTGGCATTTTTTCCGAGATTGAAAAAATAATGTCAAACTTAAAAAACGATGACCAAAAAATTTGGCACGGAACACATATAATGATTTTTTTCCAACTTAAAATTCTAATTTTATCTTGAAAATTTGTATCCAATCCTGCTGTTGTACCATCCTCTTATCCAGAACATATCCTTCTCGCCCTACGGCGAGTACTGGCGCCAGAGCCGGAAGGTCTGCGTCTTGCACCTGCTTTCCGTCCGCCGGGTCCAGTCCTTCCGCCCGGTCCGCGAGGCGGAAGTTGCCGCCTTGCTCGACAATATCTCCTCCCACGCCACCTCTGGACCAGTCAACCTCACACCCATCTTCTATTTCTTCACCACCAGCGTGCTCTGCAAGGTCGCCTTCGGCCACCGCTCACCCCTCGACGAGGCTCAGTGCCTGCAGCTCCACAAGGCCATCCGGGAGGCCACCGCGCTGCTTGGCTCCTTCAACGTTGAGGACTTCTTCCCCTCGCTCAAGTGGTTGAATGTGTTTTCTAGCATGGACAAGAGGATTGGGAGGGTGTTTAGGAAGCTTGATGATTTCATAGACAAAGTGGTGGAGGAGCACATCAAGAGTAGCCACGGCTACAGCGGCCGCGGATGCGAAGATGGTGGTGATTTGGTCGATGTGTTGCTTTCTTTGCAGGAGGACCAGAGCTTGGACGTCTCACTTTCAAGGGATGATATCAAGGCACTCATCTTGGTATGCATAAAAGTGATTGCATGCAAAAACACCAAATATAAGAAATTTGCTAGGCAAAATTGGCATTTGCCGCTCCAGACTTAACCATGGTTTATGCTTAACCTTGCAGAACATGTTTGGAGCCGGCACAACCACATCATTCATAACCCTAGAATGGGCAATCTCCGAGCTCATTCGTAACCCTAAAAAATTGAAGAAGCTGCAAGAAGAGGTAAGAAAAGCTGCTGCTGAAGAGAACAACTCCCTGGTCGTCGAAGAATCCATTAACAACATGCCTTACCTGAAAGCCGTGATAAAGGAAGTACTCCGGCTGCACCCTCCGGTGCCGCTGTTGCTCCCACGAGAGACGACTGAGGACACCGAGCTGAAGGGCTACGACGTGCCCGCAAATACAAGGGTCATCATCAACGCATGGGCGATGGGAAGGGACCCCACGCACTGGGACGAGCCCGATGAGTTTCTGCCGGAGAGGTTCTTGGACAGTGTTGTAGATTTCAAGGGGCAAGACTTTGAGTACATACCCTTTGGGGCCGGGCGAAGGATTTGCCCGGGGATACATTTTGCAGTGGTTATCATAGAGTTGGCACTGGCAAATCTTGTGCATAGGTTCGACTGGGAGATGCCGGATAAAAAGCTGCCGGCGGAGATGGACATGGAAGCGAGGCCGGGGGTGGCATGCCACAGAAATAATCCACTGGTTGTGGTTGCGAAGGAACACCAATTTTAGAGAGTTCATGTGATAAAGTATTTTCTGTTTGTTTCCTCGAGTAGAGCATGTGTTGTTGGTTGTGATTGTAATAAGTAATGAGACTGTGCTATGCAAATATATGTATGCTGATTAAACTTGCCAGGTGTGCAAGAATTATGCGTTTGCTTTACAAGCTTAGAAGTAGGTAAGATATCTAAGCCAAACCGATGTTAAACCCAGGGGAAAGACACTGCTCATCAAAAGAGAAGTTGGATTTTTCAGATTTTTTGGTTTTCAAATCAGATTCGGAATCCAAAACCTCACAATATAAATAGGGTACCGACACAATAGGGAGTAAAACCTAGCAATCCAATTCATGTTTTTCTGATTGTAGAGAATTCAAGTCATGTTGGAGAAACATTTAGTTGCATGATAATTGATGTCACCTACTCTGAAATTTCGCCCGTGACGGCGCCAAGGTTCGCCCACCTCAGTCCGCTAAACTCACATAAGTCCACAAGAGTATAGAGGAGAAGAGAAGTACAGCAACCTTGGCAACCTTTTATTGTTCACATAAAAGGAAATACAACTCTTGATGCAGAGTGACACTACAAGTCTCTCTACCTGTGTGTGTCCCCGGTTTAATAGACCCCCTAGTCTATTTATAGTACACATATTTGGCTGAGTAACTGCTGTAGATCATGGAGAACATGTTCTACATTGTTCTCCCTGCAGTTCAACTGCTGGAGGCCATGGAGAACATACTCCACAATGTTCTCCTAGCAGTTAGTTGACTCTCTGAGCTGCTACCACCTGTCCCACGAGCCCTCAATTGCCTCTTTGCTGGTCACGTGTCCCTTGACAGTTGCAGCTCTGGTTCTCCAGCCTGCAGCCACGTGTCTTCATCTTGTGATGCCAAGTGTTCAGGCTGTTCACATGCTCCTGCAACTCACTTTAGCCAACCTGTCCCGCTGCTCGCTCTGTAGGATTGTTTGGGCTGTTCGGGTCTCCATCCGAACATATCGTGACTTCGTCACTTGCTGCTATGTGTGCTGCCCGTGCACACATATGTTGGAGGCAATTCGTCACCTCGCATGATCATGCGCTCCCTCACATGATACTCCTCGTAGTGACACCGACCATCACAGTTGGTTGTTTGCTCGTATGTGTACTGCCCATGCACACACACGCTGAAGGCACTCCATTGCCTCTGAGATCATGAGGTCCGTTATATGATCTCATTGTGGTGGCACCTACCACTCACAACGGGTGTGACAAACCACCCCCACCAGGAGAGTCCGACGTCCTCGTCAGAGTAGAGTCCATGTACTCCTTGATTTGTTTTTCGAATTGCCATAGTGTAGAATCCCGCTCCCATGTGGCATCGGCCTCGCTGCCGCCTTTCCATTTCACAAAAAAATCAGTCCGTTGATTCTTCTTGCTTTGCCCTATAGTCCGGTGTGCAAGGATCTTCTCGACCTCCTTGTCGAACTGCTTTCGAACTACTGGTAGAGCTCTCCTTACTTGCTGTCTATCTCCAAACAAGTCTCTGTTGAAAGGTTTGAGAAAGCTTACATAGAATGTTGGGTGTACCTTCAGTCTGTCGGGTAGCTTCAACCAGTAAGCAACTTGCCCGACTTTCTTCATCACCTCGAAGGGGCCGTCATACCTTGGTACCAACCCATGATGTACGGTCTTGCTGTTGATTTTCTTCCATATCTGTGGAGTGAGTTTCAGCAGCACCATGTCCCCGACCTGGAACTCCAATGAACGCCTTCGTTAATCTGCATGCCTCTTCATGCATTTTGCTACCTTGCGCAAGCTGTCCCGAGCTTGTTCTATCAGCTTCTCCTTCTCCTTGGCGAAGCGATATGCAGCAAGGCACTTTCCTTGGTCTGTCTATTGAGTCAACTCGAGAGGAGTGAGAGGCTGCTGTCCCATGACAAGCTCTGCAGGACTCATTCCTGTAGTCGACGACCTATGGATGTTATAACAAAATTGGGCTGTGTCCAACATCTCCAACCAATTTTGCTGACTGGCCATCACATAATGCCTTAAGTATTCCTCCACCAAGGCATTGATGTGCTCCGTTTGGCCATCTGTCTGCGGGTGATTAACCGTAGAGAACTTCAACTCTAAACCGATCGAGTTGAAGAGTGTTGTCCAGAACCTGCCGGTGAATCGAGCGTCTCGATCACTCACGATGTCTTTCGGGACACCGAAGTGCTTCACCACATGTTTATAGAACAGCTCAGCTGCTACCTCTACTGGACATGCGTGTGGTGTTGGTATGAACACCGCATACTTCGAGAGTCGGTCAACGATGACTAGCACTGAGCTCATCCCATCCACTTTGGGAAAGCCCGAAACAAAGTCCATGAAAATGGACTGCCACGGCTCCTCCGGAATAGGTAGGGGTTGCAGCAGCCCTGCCTGCTTCTTCCTCTCCGTCTTGTCAAGCTGGCACACAAGACAAGTCTTGACGTAAATCTCGACGTATTCCCCCATTTTTGGCTAATAGTATGATCTGAACAAGAGTGTCATCATCCTTTGCCCTCCAAGATGTCCTGCCCATTGAGGATCGTGAGTCTCTCACAGCAGCTCACGCCTTAGCCCTCCCACCTTCGGGATGTACAACTTGTTGCCTCTAGCACACAACAAGTTATTTTCAAGCCAATAACACTTAATTACCCCTTTACGTACCTCTCCCCTGAGTTGGACGTATGCTCGGTTCACGTCGGCTTGCACTTTAACTCTCTCCAGCAAGGTTGACTGCACTGTCTACAGCGCAGCTACGTAGCGTTGCACCTCCCTTTGGCTCAATGCATCCGCCACTTGGTTCTGTCGCTCCCGATAGAACTCACATTTCTCTTCCTCTATGAAGAAATTGTATTCTCTAAGCCGAGAGAACACATTGTTTGGCGCTCCGTAGTCCATGCACCCCTGAAATGAGTCACCTTGTTTCCACTGAAACAACACCGGAACGCCATATGGGGCTTTTGACAGTTGGATCACTCCCGCATCCAACAGTCCGTTGAGCTGTTTCCTCAGCTCCAAAGGCTCTGTATTAGCCAATTGATAAGGGGCCTGAGCAGGAGTTTTAGTACCTGGCTCCCGCTCATTCTTGTGATCAACTGCCCTCCGAGGGGGAAGTTCACTGGGCAGTTTTGGTGGCATCATATCCGCGTAATCCACCAGGGTAGTTGCAACGTCATCTGGTACCTCCATGACCTGATCCGGTTGTATCTCGATTAGTGCTGCAACGTAAGCGGTCTCGCCCCTCTTGAGACCCGCTTTCAGCTATTGAGGAGACTGCATACCCGTTGCTGCAGTTTTTTCTCCATACGCTGCCTGTATAAAGCATGGTGATTCCTCCGCAAAAATCAACATACCTGATAAGTGAGGCACCAAGCTAGTCTTAGCTTGGATGAAAAAGTCTATCCTCAAAATAAACTCAAACTCATCAAGCGCCGAGACTGTCACACTGATCTCTCCCTCCCAAGCTCCAACTTTGAGGGTTGCGCTGGCCATTCCATGAGTCGGAGTTGGCCCAGAGTTTACTGCCTTCACTTTTCATGAACTTGGTTGCACCTACAAACCAAATTCACTTACCAATTTATGGGAGAAGAAGTTGTTGGTCGCTCCTATGTCCAACATAGTCAAAAAAGGCCTCCCATTTAGTAACACCGATGCATACATCAACCCTTTGCAAGGCGGCTGCCTTTTCGCCGTCATTGAGTTGAGTAGCTACAATGGATTCATGCGTGGTGTTGTCGCCGCACCACATCCATCTTCCTCAGATTCCCTGAGAGTTAGAACAGATAGCTTTTCCCTCCTTGGACATTCCCTTGCCCGATAAGGACCATTGCATATAAAACAGCCCTGCTCTTTGTTGGTGGGCTGTAGCTTGGACTGGCTCGGTTCTGCAACCGTCTTGCCCTTGCCCTCGGGCTTCTTGCCATCCTTTTCTGCACGCCCCATCTTCCTTCCATCCGTGGCCTTCTTGGTGATTGTCGCCAACTTGAAATCCACCAAGCCTTCCATAGAAGCAATGGCCGAAGAAAGATCCCTCACTCCTTACCGTCGGAGTTCAGCTTGAGCCCACGGTTGCAAGCCAGAAAGAAAGTTGTACAACTTGTCCTCCTCGGACATGTTGGTGATGTCGAGCATGAGGGAGCTGAATTCCCTCACATACTCCCTTATGGTCCCTGAATGCTGCAGCTTCTTCAGGGATTCTCGCGCAACCCACCCTATGTTGCACAAAAGGAACTGCTCCTTTAGTTCCTTCTTAAGGATCTCCCAATCCTCCAGCTGAGCTCTCCCAGCTCGAGCATTCTCCGATGCTCTGGTATGCCACCATAATTTGGCATCTCCACTCAAGTACATGCTTGTGATGGTGACTTTCTCTCGTTCTGGAATGTGAGCAGCCTTGAAGTACTGCTCCATATCCCATAAGAAATTCTCCAAGTCCTTTGCATTCTTGCAGCCATTAAAGGAATGAGGTTCTGGAATTCTTGCCTTTGAAGGAGCTCCACCTTCAACAATGGAGTTTGCCACCGCTCTCTTTACCACCATCAAGTTCTGCTCCAAGGACTTTAGACTTGATCTCATGGAGTCCATGATCGCAGCATACCTTTCCTCCACATCTTTCACCTCACTTGTAAGGGCCTCCTTGAGAGCAGCATTTTGCCTCTCTTGCCAAGCCAACTGCGCCCATAAGCTGCCCGCATCTTCGGTTGGAGGATTCCCCAGCATCTCCTCGATGCGAATCAACGATCCCGAAGCTCCACTTGCATCACCATGGCTTTTGTTGATCTTGGTTTCTGCTGAACCGGTTTCTCACCAAACCGGGCTCTGATACCACTTGTCACACCGGCCAAACTTCTACCCTGAAATTTCACCCTTGATGGCACCAAGGTTCGCCCACCTCAGCCCGCCAAACTCGCACAAGCCCACAAGAGTATAAAGGAGAAGAGAAATACAACAACCTTGCCAACCTTTTATTGCTCACATAAAAGGAAATACAACTCTTAATGCGGAGTGACACTGCAAGTCTCTCTACCTGTGTGTATCCCTAGCTTAATAGACCCCCTAGTCTATTTATAGTACACATATTTGGCTGTGAGTAACTGTTGGAGATCATGGAGAACATGTTCCACATTGTTCTCCCTGTAGTTCAACTGCTAGAGGCCATGGAGAACATACTCCACAATGTTCTCTTGGCAGTTAGTTGACTCTCTAAGCTGTTGCCACCTGTCCCACGAGCCCTCAATTGCCTCTTTGCTGGCCACGTGTTCCTTGACAGTTGCAGCTCTGGTTCTCCAGCCTACAGCCACGTGTCTTCAGCTTGCGTGCCAAGTGTTCAAGTTGTTCACATGCTCCTGCAGCTCACTTTAGCCAACTTGTCCCGCTGCTCGCTCTGCAGGACTGTTTGGGCTGTTCGAGTCTCCATCCGAACATGTCGTGACTCCATCACTTGCTGCTATGTGTGCTGCTCGCGCACACATACGTTGGAGGCAGTCTGTCACCTCACATGATTATGCGCTCCTCGCATGATACTCCTCGTAGTGGCACCGACCACCACAGCTGGTTGTTTGCTCGTATGTGTGCTGCCCGTGCACACACACGCTGGAGGCACTCCATTGCCTCTGAGATCATGAGGTCCATTACATGATCTCGTTATAGTGACACCTACCACTACAACGGGTGTGACAATTGACTTGGTGCAGTTTTGCTAAGGCTATTTTTGAGTCACATCATTCTTTATATATATTTTTGGAGAAAAAGGATAATTAGTAGAAAACTTCTACTCAATCCTTTTTTTAAAAAAATTAATTAACCCCTCTGTCATAGTCCGTTTATGTATTTGCCTCCTAAGAAGTTTCTTATGTATATAAAAGATGTGCAGAGATAGTGAAATTACCTTAAATGTGCTTAATGACACTTCTCTTCCACTACTAGCTATAGAGAGAAAAAAATTTTGGGATATTTTGGCAGAATTTAGGGAAGATTTTGGTGTCATTACAAGGTAAATTTTGACATCATTTACATAAATTCAAGGAAGATTTTAGCACAACTAATGATGCTTAATGGTTTAGGATTTCTCTGTTGTAGTTGGCCAAAGGAGAAGGAGTTTAGGGAGGGTTTTGGCGAGATTTATAGCTTATAAAGCCATTGTTCAACTTCCTATAGGTTGGAGGTAGCCACCGCATCTTTCTTAGCATGGAGAGCATAATTGTCATCTTGGAATTTTGTTTTTAACGAGATTCGTGCAAAATGAAATGTAAATTATTTATTGGTGGCTGTGAAATATATCATCCAATATGAATAGAAGATGCTTGTGGTAATCCGTGGTGGTGTCGACTTTCATCATATGTACGACATCTACTATACTTTGAAAAAAGTTGTGATTAAGATGGTAATCAAAGTCATAAACTTCATAATAAAGGACAACACATGTAACTTAAAGTATGTTGATACCTTAAGAATATGATAGGTGAAATGAAGTTTACTGAATTTTCATTTCTGTGTGCACTTTGTGTGAGATTTTTTAAAAATTTTGTATTAGAATTTGAAGAAAAAAGTTCACGAATCACTTTATTTTTAAATAACACAATAAACGAGAAGTAGTACAAGATAAAAAAAATAATACGAAGAAACACAGTGATATACGTGATTCACTAAAAATTGGTTTACGTTTATAGGAGAGGGAGAGATCCACTATCAAAAGGCTTTATAAGAGTTTACAAAAAAGACTTCACTCTTTATTATCTAATTAAGCTCTTCACCAAGACTCGACAATGCCTCTACCTTTAAAGAGAATCTTCAAAAGAATACTATAAGGAACCACCACGATAGACCACCGATAAGCATTAGGAAGACCCATATATAAGAGTTAGTACACACACTCTCTCTTCTCTTTATTCTCTTTATTCTTCTCTCCCTCTATTTCTCTCTAGTTCAATCTTAGTAGTACACCACATCTAAACCCTATGCATTACTAAATTATTTATAGGCCCTTATTGAGTTTAAATCTTACTCTAATTACAACTCCTAATATTACATAATAAATATTAAAAATCAATCATAATTTTGAATCCAAATTTGGAGTTCTACTTTAACTCAAACTCTAATTCGAGTTGGAGACATCCAAACTCAACAATCTCCACCTTGGCTTGAGCTCGGGCATACTATCATCATGAAGCTTTAGCCATCATCTCTCATCCAGCCCCTCCACTTGGGTTACTAGCTTATTCAGCTAATCATAAAATGAGAGCTCAAGCTAACTTCAAATTCGCTCTTCATACCTATATTCTTATACTTTTGGAAGTCTTTCGGAAGATTTGTTTCTACTCCCATAACAAAAAATAACCCGGAAAGAATGTCTATCGCTTGTCAAATCACTCTGAGTATCATACTTTTTCTTTACTACTATAGTCATCGAAACTCCATCTACAATAGTGTTTCCTACCAATTAATAAATATTGTCACACTTCTCTCCTATTATTAGAATCTTAGTACCGTATGTCACCTTCATTACTTCATCTCTCACTGAATAATTATAACCTTTTGAGTCCAGTGCACTGAGTAAAATTAAATTCTTTCACATCTTGGAGACATGTCACACCTCAATAAGAGTACAAACCACTCCATCAAATATTTGAATTTGGATTGTTCCTACATCGGTGATCTCACAGGTCGAATTATCGTCCAATCAAATAATACCTTTCTTTTTATTCTCCTCGTAATAAGTAAATCAATTCTTCCTAAAATAAATATGGTAAAAATTACTGGAATCTAAAATTCACTTACTAGAAATGCATATTTCTACATATATTATAAGAATGTCTCCATTCGCACTATTATTAAAAGTATTATATGCTATTACTGTCGTCATATTGGAAGACTCTATCTTTTCAAGTTTATGGTAATGTCATCTAATGTGGTCATACTTTTTACATGAATAATATTATACCTTCATTACCAATTTTTCACCAATCTCAATATTAATATTGGAGTTTATCTTGTTATTATTAAAAAGAAAACTAGCTATCACTTTCTCCATCTTGAGAATTTCTTTATCATAAAAAATGATAGTCACAATATTATTGTACGAAGCAGAAAAAGATATCAAGAGAATCAATACCTTATCGTCCTCTTCAAACTTCACATCAACTTTCAACAAATCATTGATAATCTTATTGAAGGGATTCAGATGATACAACATAGTTGTACCATCGCTCATACATAGTTCGTACAACTATTAGTTCATGTAAAACTTGTTTGTGAGGCTTTTTGGCATATATAACTTCTTAAGTTTTGTCTAAACATCCATCATTGTCTCTTTATTAATGACAATATACAAAACCTCATCAATCAGGCTTAAAATAATTAAATTCAATATTTTCTAATTCATCTCCTCCTAATCTTCATTTCTTATCTTAGCCAATTCTTTTCTTTACTCACTAACATCTTTTGTATATTTTGATAAATAAAAATTGCCTTCATCTTATTCTATCATAAAGTAAAATTTATTTTGTTGTCAAACTTCTCCACCTTGAGTAAGGATTTTTATCATTTTGGTTGTTTGCTCCTAACTTCTAATAGTGATTGTTAGGATTCGCGGCAAAAGATTTATGAATCACCTTATTATCAAATAACACAAAAAATAAGAAGTAATGAAAGATAAAAAACATAATAAGAAGAAGCACAACGATATATGTTTTTAACCAAAAATTGGATTACGTCTATAGAAAAAGTGAGAGATCCACTATCAAATGACTTTATAATAGTCTATAAGGAAAACTCCACTTTTTCTTGTCCAACTAAGCTCTTTACCAATATTCGGCAATGCCTCCACCTTCACAGAGAATTTTCAAGAGAACACGATGAAAAATCATCACGAGAAACCATTAAAAAACACTAGAAAGACCCACATATGAGAGTTAATACACTCTGTCTTTCTCTTTTTTTTATTCTCTCTATTCCTCTCTCTCTCTATTTCTCTCTTGTTCAATCTCAGCACTATACCATATCTAAACATTATGTATCACTAGAATATTTATAGAACTCTATTGAGTTTAATTTTTACTCTAATTACAACTCCTAATATTACATAATAAGTATTCAAAATCCATCATAAGTCTGAATCCAAATTTATATTCCTACGTTAAATCAAACTCTAATTTGAGTTCGAGACATCCAAACTCAATAATTTCATTGTGTGTATTTGTAAAATTTTCTATTCATGATAATGCATTTGAACTTATTTATTGAAGAAACATATTTGTACTTTAATTAGTAATATTATTTTTGCACATGATGTGTATATGGAGCGCATGACCTTTTATTATTTTGAAATGTATTATATATATCAGTTAGATATGATTTTCTACAAATAGAGTGATGCATATAGTTTCAAATATTTGTAAATAGTTATATATTAGGTGAGGTATTTATATTACGATTGAAATAACTATATAAGGGACAAACTATTTATTCTGAGGTAAAGTATATATACATAGGTTGAAATAATTACATATGAATTGAAATAGTTATTTATGGGGTAAAGTATTATATATATATTAAAATAATTATATATGGGTAAAATATTTATATATGGGTTGAAATGATTATATATAGGGTAAAGTATTTATATATAGGTTGAAATAGTTATACACAAAGTAAAGTGCTTATATGTAATGTGATATGTTTATATTGAGTTAAAAGTATTTATTTTTATCGTAAATTGAGCATATATTTCTTATTTAAATAAAATAGCCAATATCCTAAATATTCTGTATACAAAGAAGTTTTGATCAAGTATAAGGGTCTATCATCACAAATTGTAAGATTGATTATGAATGTGCAAAACATTTCTATATAGAGTTTCGGTAAAAAATCCTTAAATGCATATCATTTCAGGGAAGATGTTCAAAATTATGCAATCAAGTACAACTTTAATTATGCATTCGTTAAGAACAAAGCATGTAGGATGACAGTGCAATGAAAGAAGAAAAGCTACAAATGGTGCATCTATGCATTCAAATAAAGCAAGACACCTAAAATCAAGAGTTGTAATATTGTAGATACATGTGGTGTGTAGCAGTGACCAGGGCACATCAGAAGGCATCAAAAAGATGGATGAGTCAAATTGTACAACCCAAATTAAGGTAAGGATTTACTAAAAGTTGTCAAAGTGAAAAGTGGCATATAGAATGAGTTAAGTGTATAATTAAAATATAAACAAGCTTGATATGGTAAGAAGAAAGCATATAAATCACTCTATGGAGCAAACATTGAGTCACATGATCTTTGGTTATAGTATCACGATGTGCTCATGAAAATCAATTCAAAAAATGTTGTGGAGATTGAGAGTGATAAAAAGTATTACAAGCTAGCATTTTTCAGCTTTTTGGTGCAATTATTGGATTTAAAAAAGATTATAGTCCTCTTCTATTCCTCGATGACACACATCTCCTTCAAAAGTATGGCGATATTCTATTAAGTGCAATAATAAAGAATGAGAATAAAGACAATCCTTTTAAAGTTAGTTCTGCCCTGTATTTTCCAAAATTTTAGTACTTATACATTATTCTTATGAAAATATTGGTGTAATTATTATTAAAATATTATTGTTATTATATATAAGTATTCTAAATGTTGTTTTCACAATAAAGGATGTGAAAATTGATGCAACTAGACATGGTTTGCCCAACATCTTGATTACATTGTCTTTGGTGGAGGGTATGGGAAAACAATCACATTTGTGTCAGACTGGACTAAAGGCCTAACTAATGTAGTAAAGCATATTTTCTCAAGATCCTCGTATAGATATTATTAACATTATTTGTAGGCCAACTTTTGTGGAGTAAAGCTAAACCTTTTGAAGGCTATGAAGAACATGTGTTCAGTGTAAAGAATAATACTATATTCACATATACAGAGGAGTTCATGGAAGTGGTCAATATGTTGTACTTTACATTTGTACATGCAAATCATTGGATGCAAGAAAAATCTGATATATGACATTGGTGCAATGATCTATTCAAGAGCCTTAATTGAGATGAGATATACTCTAACATTGCAGTCATTTAATACTTGAGTGAAGAAGTCTAACATCTCCTGATGGCTAATGTAGTTGATTGCATATGGTTAGAATATTCTTGACTTCTAATGTTTAGGCCTCTTAACTACTTTATTTCTAATTTGTGTAAGTTGAAGATGATAACTAAAATGTATGAGCATCAAGAGGAATGAGCGAAATTAGGCAGACATCTTTCTCTAAATATATAGTTCTGTTTTTTGAAGATAATTGGCAAGGCCTACTATTTGAAGGTTGGTTGTGTGGATGACAATTATTTTGATGTGATTGGAACAGACAAACAACTGCATTGATCTCAATAATCACACATTTTCATATGGTGCCTAGCAAGACAATGGACTACTTTGCAAACATGCATGCACCACCATTTTATTGGCCAACAATATTGTCAATTTCTTTGTTAAAGATTACTTTACTATGGATAGCTATAGAAAATATTATAAGAATATCATATTCTCTATCCCAAATATTGACAAACCAAATGATGATAGGGAGTTACAGATGCATCTCTCAGCGACAAAGAAGAGGCCCAAGAGGTCGAAAGGAGGTGAATTGAGTCTCATACTTTTGAAGTCAAGTCTCTACATTGTGAGTAATACAAAGAGATTGGCCATAACCACAAGACTTGTAATGTGGTTATCGTAAATTGATATCCACTAATGTCACTAACATATAAGATATTTTGATTATGCATCATATGCTAGTAATGTATTGAAGGTTCTATTTATATATTTTATGTTTTGCTAATGTATCAGAAATTAAGTTTATATATCAAGAGATATGTTTATATATTGGGAGTTATATTTATATATCAGGAGATTTGTTTACATATTAAGAGATTTATTTATATATCAAAAAACTTATTTATGTATAGGAAGATCTATTTATATATTAGAAGACATTTTTATATATCAAAAAAAATTTCATATATCAGGATAAACACTTCTAAGATATATTATAAAATAAAAATACAAACACCAATTAATAAAATTTAAAATGGTTACTTTGATTTCATGAACATCAAAAATGTTTGTATTAGTTGTTACATTCTAATGGCTTCCAGCATTTCAACTGCATTCTAGCATGATGATGTCCATGATAAACTAAAATTAAGAATATCATTTTCATCTACGACAATGGGTTTCCCCTCATTTGAAGGTAGATGTACTGAAGGACATAAATCACATAGTAAAATCAGCTGCAAATCATATGACATTTCAACAATTATCATATAGACTCAATCATTGTAGCCAGTAACATAATGTGTATCAGTAAGAAAAATATATATTGAATTTTTGGCGTGGATAGTTATTGATATGGATGGTATTAGAGGTTGTGGGGCCACCACATTTGTGTCACTTGAACAAGTGTTTCTCAAATTAAAGATGTTGCAAAATTTACATAAGGTTAGTGTATAGTCCATTTATGTTATACATCCAATTTCTCACGGAATAATAGAAATGTGTAAAAAGAGTGTGTAGTATCGCTTCTTTAGTATCACCTTTATAATTGGCACCCTTAAAAAAAAAATATTTGTACTCGTCATCTTTAAAAAATCCAACACTAAAAGATGCTAATGATTGTTGCGAATAATGAGCATGAAAATCATTTTCATCTCTTTTGTGAAGTCTTGGTCAAAAAATCTATATGATCTTTAAGGCCTCTTACAAGTTCCCAATGACTATTGCAAGAATTGTTGGGCACACGAAAGCATAAGGTATTTATTGAATTTGGTCTTCACTCTATGTCAAAATATATAAATATAATTGTCAATAATATTTATACTTGTGAATCCTTTTGGAAGAGACTTGTGGAGATCAAGTTGCATGACAAATGAATATGGAGTTCTCTATATGCATGACCCAATAAGATAGAAAAAAATGTGTATAAATCCTAGTGTCATATAAATACTGTTGTACATACATGAATAATTCTACTCATAAATAAATACATTTGCTTACATATTAATACTTCTACGTATATATAAACACTTCTACATATATATAAATATTGTATAAAGACTTTTATCTATAAATAATTATTCATGCTGTCATAAAATAAAATAATTAATGTATAATAATAATTAATTTTATAAAACTATGCATATTAGTACTCTCTAACTTCAAACTTCTATGCACAAAATAGGAAACTCATCAGTCGGTCTTTAACTTATTGACAAATCTCTCCACTGGCAACTTGTTGCGAGAATCTATATGGTTTCCACATTTATAGAGCTTGAGAAGGAACTTGGTGCATCAAGCTTGTTCATTTTATCTCATTGCACCATAGCCTCCTCTCTTTGCATTGTTTCACCAACAAAGATTGTGTTGAATGGTACCAATACACCACAAAAGTTATCATTTGATATAATCTTCTCAACACAACTAGACTACTGTTGGTCGGCCTTCGAAGAATCCTCCTTTTTTGATCCTCTGTGTTGTTTGATGGCTTTGCCAGTCTTCAATGGCCCACCTTTCCTCTTAATCGGGTCCTATAAGGTTATGTAGATTTTGGGGCTGTCTAGCCACATGTTTGATGCGCACCTAGGAACCCCTCCATAAGTTAGGTACACTAGGTACTACAAAGAGTAATACATAAATTATTTTATCGATATATAAACACAACAAACATCAATAGAACCAAATCTTCTCTTGTTGCCTCAAGCTCAACAATCAATGATGTTTCCTGCCCTTAAGGGGCTACCGAAGGCTGAACCTTAAAATCGACCGGCTCAAGCACTATTGTGGGTTGGGTTAGACTAGATTGCTTTGGATCTACTATGCATTAGGCTAGACTAGGCTACTCAGGATCTACTATGGGCTCCCCATGACTTCTGATGGATTCTCGACCTATCCAAGGTGACCATCCATGTCCTCAAGATGTCGCATCATCTCCAACAAGGCTATGTCCACCTTCTCTTTTACCTCATACACAATTTTCTTTAAACCTTTCAATTTATAGACATTATACTTTGTTTCCTAGCCCATGGTCCTCTCTTGGCACATTAGTTTGGACGAGCTCTCTCCAACATTAGGTTGACTTCTCTTACAGTAGAATAGGTACCTTTTGGTCACATCCAACTTTAATATTATTATATGTACATATATAAACTCATATCTAATCACTTCCATGAATATGTAAATAAAGCAATTGATATATAATTATTACCATCTATATTTAATCACTTTCATCCAAAACAAAGTAGAACAACTCATATATAATTACTTCCACCCATAATAAAGTAGAATAACCAATATCTAATTACTTTCACCCACATTTAAACATTTATGAGCATATATAAAGAGAACAACTAGCAGTGCTACTTATGCTTACATATATAGATAATACTTGGTTGGGTGCTAGACTTTTTATTGTTGTGGTTGCAGTTGACAACCTGTGTACTCTAGTACCCTTGTAGTCTAGTATATGAGGGTCTATATTGGAGTTTGACTGTCTCCTTTATGTAGTCAACTCATGAAATATAATAGAAGTAGGATGTAACACCCCCTCATGTAGCCAATAGATGTAATCTCTCCCTGCTCTCTTTGTTGAATCTTGCATATATTGGATGACACACCTTCCATCAGCCACACATGTACAACCCTTGTCTATGCATACTAGCCCATCTCAAGAATGTTCTTCAAATGCCACAACACAAATGGTGGCACATGAAGGTCGGTGTTTGAGAAGAGATGAAAGTCAAGTAGGAAAACCAATAGCGTCCTCACAAACCCTTCTTCCTCTTCATCTCCTAATAAAAGAATGTCAGTATGCAAATGTTCAACTACATAATTCTTGTGCTTGTTCTGTTGTCTACTCATCTTTCACTCTTTGTAAACAATCTTCAATAGGTCTCTCATATTGAATTTGACTATTTTTCTAAAAATTGGAAGGTCCAGCAATATACAAACATCCTCCATCCTAAATTGGAAGCATTGGCCTCTAAATCAGAAGGCACACTCAATGTTATCATAAGACAAAAAGAGTTTATTTAAAAGAGACCTCTTGTTTATAATATTTGGTCAGTCAAACAATTGACCGAATAACGTTGTCCAAAGAAGACAAAAGTGATTCTCTATCATGTTCAGCTATAATTTTTATACCTCTAATTTTAAGGTAGAGAACCAACATTGATGGTTGATGAGAATCTTTTTTAGAGCCTTTGACATTTTTGACCTAATGCATAATAGTAGATACATTTGAATTATAAAGTTGTAAACATTTAAATCAAATAATAAATACTTCCAAGCATAAATATTAATTTTTACCAAAAATATAGATATTACATTGTAATTAAATAATAAAAAAATTATTCAATCATGTTCGGATCAAGATTTTATCTAAAACTCTTACCCAATTAATGTCCATCTATAAAAATTTAGAAACAAAAAATCCTCTTCCATCAAGATTTCATCAAATTATTTCAATTAATAGCTTCATATCTAGCTTTTAAATAGATTATACTATTAAATAAGTAAATTTTTAAATCAACTCAATAAAATTTAATTTCTCTTGCCAATCAATTGTATGACGAAAATTAAATAAATAATCCCAAAATTGTATCATAAGATCTCATTCTATACCTCCCTTATCATTGAAAAAAATCAAATATACGGCAGGCCGTAATTGAAGAGGGATTAGAATAGTAAGCAGTGGCGGGGTCACAATAGTTAGGTATGGGTGCAGCGATGGTGGCGCAATGACTAGGTGCGAATGCAGTAGCAGGTCTCGACGGATGCAACAACGAATTGATTGTGATGGGCATGATGGGTTATTTGTGATGAGCAGTGAATCCATTTTACGACTTTGTTGACTCTCTAAGAAAAAGAAAAGAGAGATGAATTAAAAACGCGAGTAAAAAAATAGTTAGGATAAGTTATTAAGAGTAAAATTATAAAATTATATCTTAATTAACAATGTTAATTTCATCATATGTTTAAAAAGAATTAATTTGAAATTTGGAGGATTGATTAGTAATTTAAAAAAAAGGATTGATTCTGAATTTTAAAAAATTTCAGAAAATTTGTGATAATTTTTCAAAAAAAACATTTCCATCCTTTTAAAGTAAAGTGCAAGGACATATAGCGTAACAGTTCAAATTGTTGCCTACTGGGCCCAAAGCATGAGTATTCCTAAACCTAGAATAAGCTTGATTATGGATGAATTACTTTTTTATTTTTTTTTGTAAATAGACGGATTATTTTCTAAAACCCCTTCAAAATTAGGGTTTTTAGCAAATCCCTCCTTATATATTACTGTTTTGATGCTTCAGATAGAGATTTTGTAAGGAAGAGTTCAATTATACTTTTTGATCTTTTCAGTAAAAATTAACTTCCCAATGTCATTTTCTCTTTATTTTGAAAAACATGTGGTGAGGGATTAGTCTTCAAATAAGACGCTATCTCCATGATTTTTGTATCTCATTTATATCCATTTGCTTAGATGTTTTTGAGCTTATTCTTGTCAATATCTGTAGTCATCCACCAAACTTCATGATCATGGCGTGCTGAATAGTTTCAATGCCCATGCAACTCTACACATGTTTAAGAAACATAGGGTTAGGCACCATTAACACTAATCATATTGCTTACCATTTTGATTGTGTTGGAAACTAATCCTACTCCGGGTTTTGGGAAGTGAAGTAAGAATGAGAATAAGCAATTACCTCTTTCTTGCACTACAGTGCCAAAAACTTAAATATGTTGTGTAGAGTTTGTAAAGGTTTTTGTTTTTTTTTTTTTTTTTTTACCCTCTACAGCTCAATGAAAGATTTTGAAGCATGATACATCTAACTTCACAAAAAACCTTGAAAGTAGAGGGAACGAGAGCTCTCTTGCAAGCAATTCATTCAAATCTCATTACCAACTGAAGCAACTGCATCGCACAAGACTCTTATTTATCAATACTTAACATCTGGATATATACGTAAAACAGAAAAGAAACAAGATCTATAAAAGATGATTCAAAAGTAGCAAACAAAGTATGCATGTAATATTCGGACCATTGAGCTCAATTCCCCTTGCACCATCTATGATGCAGCTTTGCTACTCTACTCGATATCATTCTGATCAAGGCACTTCAGCAAGCCTCCACTGCGGTTCACAGAAGCAAGAGACAGCCGGAGGCCGAGCTCCCGGGGCCGGAGAGGTGCCATGAATTTGCACTTTAAGAAGACAAAGAAGGCCGAGTTTTGGGGAAGACGAGGGATTACAAATAACAGCAAGATTAGTCTGGTGAGAATATATACACACAAAATACAGATCAAAGAGATTGCGTTGCTCGTGAGAGCATAGCAAAGTGCAAAAGACTGCATGTGAGTCTAATTAGGACCCACCTAGCCCGTAGCGATCTTCTCAAACCTCATTATAGATCTGCACACAAGTTAGCTCACCCTTCTAATCCTTCAACACAAAGAACTAAATACAAAAGAAAATGTGTAGAATAATTAGAAAGAAGAGTTGATGTGCAACATGCAATTGCAAAGATCTCGAAGCAAACAAAGAACCCTAACTGTGGGAGGGGGACCCAAGAATCTGATATATTCCCGCATGCAGGCAGCTCTCCTTTGTGCAAGAAAGGCTGGTAGTACGAAGTGGCTCGTCTTTTATGTACATGGGTAAGCCCCACACGCATCTTTTCTGAAAGCCTCTTTAGCTTTTCTGCTTTCTCAATTCTTGCGGCAAACTAACTTTTAGGAGACGACATCGCGTACCGTGCGAATTGAATCGCCACTGCGTATTATAATTGACAGGGAATAAGATAATGATCTCTCAAAACTGGTCTTGTAAATAGAGGTGATTTGAGTACTGCGAAGGCCCCATCAAAGCCATACACGAGATTAAGATTAATGATTCTGTTTCTCGTGTTTAAGGCTGCAAAAAGGGACATTAATATGTGGAATAATTCCAGCTTGCACCTGTCAAATGTTTGACTGATTGACTGATGAAATCCACAGCAGGCAGCTTTATTATTAGGGTAATCTAAAAACAGAAAAGCTTCGCTAAATGCAGGTTATCAGAGTTATCAGAGACACAATAATTTTCTATTTGAATCCTGAACATTTTCTGACTTCAAAGAGAAAAATTTTCTATGTTCAACTTTATTCTTTGTTTGGAGATCGCCAAAAAGGGTTAACTCTTTTTTTAAAAAAAAAAATTCTGCCACCTGAAATTCACAAACATTTCGGTCAGCACCTACTCATATAAAAACTATGGCTAATATTTTTTTTTTTTTTTGTGAAATTATATCAAAGCGATTTAAAAAACGAAGGGAATCTTTAATTCTAAAAAATTAAAGAAAACAAAAAGACAAATTTAAACCAACAAATGTGAAAAATTAAATCCGAAAAAAAGTTCAATATTAACAAAATAATATGTAAATGTAAATATGAATAGATGAAACAAAAAAGAGAGAGATAGCAAAAGAAGAAATGAAGCAAGCGAAATTCAGCCATGACATCATGACGATGGTCAAAATCAATAGTTTCGGTTCAACCATTATAGTCAGAGACGAGCGGTCCGTCTTAATTTCTGCCAGAAATTAATCCCCTAAATGAATAATGAACACCCACAACAACCATGCTTAGCGTGTAAAATAATAATAATAACAATAAACAAGCAAATAATTAACTATTAGTGTATTCACATTAATTTTAATATTGACAAAATTATATTTGAATATATTGACTGAATTTACTGAATTAATTAAATTGAGGAAATTAATTGAATGGACTGAATTCGATTAATTTGATTATTTAAATATCAAAAAAAAATATTCACAATTTATATCAATTTCCGACTGATAAAAGACGAATTTGTAATTCGATTCCGAATTCAGTGGTACCACCACCACGCACAAACCCTAATTCCGTCCTTCAAAACGGCCGGAATCGAGAATTCTCATCCCGATTCCGGCCTTCGTTCCCGTCACCCGAATGATCGGCGCAGTGCCAGCAGGGAATGGCAGCGCTGGAGGGGCTGCGGCGGCGGTCGAGGAGAAGCAGGAGAAGACGGCCTTCGATTTGAAGCTGGAGAGCTTCGACGCGGCATTCAAGATCAAGATCATCAAGGAAGTGAGATCGTTTACGGATCTGGGTCTGAAGGAGGCGCCTCAGCTCCCCGTGCCGCCCCCCCCACGCACCGCCGCTCGCTTCAAACCCAAGCTTAAGGGCAAGATCTAGGTCGAGTCCTCCAACTCCTCCTCCACTCCCGCTTCTCCCCCTTCGACGATGATTCGGGATGAGAAGAAGGATGACGGCGACGTCTCGGCAGCAAAGATGGACAATGATTCGGTGCCGAAGAAGAACGAGGCCAAGTTGGGTCTGGTGGAGAAGGAGCCTGCGGTGTTGAAGACCAGCGTGACGAAGGAGGAGGCGGATAAGATCGTGGAGAAGATGAAGGTGCTCGATGCCAAGGTTGGCATGGAATGAGGAGGTAGGATCCCCTTGCTTTTTTGTATTTTTCTCGAACTGTGTCGGGATTTAGGAGATAGATGGTGGGCGTTGTTTGAATAATTTCAGATCATTTGAGAGATTTATCCATTTTAAGCTCAAATCGATTGATAAATGTAAAGATATTGATTATTTATGAGAACAACATGCTTTTATCTCAATCAAAAATCGGCTCACAATTGCAAAACGAAGGGAGAAAAAATTTGCTAGAGCTTTCCTGCTGGAACGAGTTTCAATTGTCGCGTCAAAATTGTTTCTCGTCTTGAAGCAAATCCATGCTTATGTATACAAGTGTTTACAAGAGCTATGTCTAATTAATTTATTAATTTAATATTTATATTTATTTTAAAATTAAATATAAATAAAATTAAAAAATAAGGATAATATTGTTCATTAAAAATTGAGTAATCATATCTCCAATTTCAAATTCAACTGAATATTAGAATTTCAAAAATTAACGAAATTCATTAATTTCTATTTATATTCCAAACAATCGAATTCACGAAATTGACTAAATTGATAATTATTTTTTTTACTGTAAAGTATATCTAAATGCCGAAATTATCAATTCGGCCAATTTTTTCAACTTTCTGTGATTGACCTCAATTCCGGATCCGAAATTGATCCAAACCCACCGCAACCATGCTTAGCAAGTAAAATGAGCACCCAGGTAAAATAATAATAATAATAATAAACAAGCGAATAATGAACTATTAGTGTATTCACATCAGTTTTAATATTGACAAAATTATATTTGAATGTATTTGACGTTGGTAATATAAATTTAAATGGTGTCTAGAAAATTTTAGATCCTTTTGTTTGCAAAAATCTCAAAATTCCAGATATAAAACCCTAAACCCTAAACCCTAATAAAACAGCAAGACCGGATGTCTGTTTACCCAAAAATAATATTCCATAAGGAAATAGAATCCCTCATTGGAGGGATTCCGATCTCCCGCCAATATCCATGGATCATAGAAGACCGCATACACAAATAACTCCTTACATGCAAAACTTTTTGAGTCCATAACAGCAAAGGACAATGTGTGATTGTGTATTTGTCAAAATCGTAGTATAGTCTTGAAACAGTACAGTACAAAGCATCACTCTTCCATATTCGCCACCTCTTGTGATTGAGAAACATTGACCTTGATCTTTGGAAGAGTAAGAGATGGCTCTTGTTCTTGAGCAAGTGGTGCTTTGACCAGATGAATGCTCTGCTCCAACTCCTTGGTTGCTGCCCTCTGCTCAATGGCTTTCTTACCCTTCATCCTATTGAATTTCAAATACATTTTCGGTTATCAAGAATAAAACACAATTGGGTTGAAGCAAGTCAAGTAAGGAAAAAGAAACAGACCTCATTGCATGATGTCTGGCCTCTCTTGCAACTCTGACCTTGTCGATTGTCTTTATGGCCTTCAGAGTGTTCTCAGTAACATTCCTATCATACCTCTCAGGCCTATTGCGCTTCCTTTCAAACTCAAAGGTTGAGTCCTTCAAGAAAAGTTAAACAAATTCAACGATAGTACAGGACAATTGTTTGTGATGATGTTTTGCCAAGAACGAAAAGAAAATGAATTTTATTAGTTCTCACACCTGTGTCATATCCTTCCCATGCAACCGCCTGTATGCTTTCGTCCATTTTACCTTGCGAGGATTTCTCTTCATTTTGAAGTTCTTGTGGCACTTGGATCTACAAAACCTGAATATCTGCGGATAACTTACTGTCACTATAAGAATGCCTGTAGAGTAAAGCAACAACTATAATATACACAATTTCCTTGCTCTGTGAGAAAAAGGCATCTATTTTCTGAACAATCACTGACCGTAGGCAAGTAAAATAAACATTGTGCATCTTTGGAAGCCATTCATAAGCAAACAATGACTTAGGCAAGTTTAATAAATATTGTGCAACTTTGGAAGCCATTCATAAGCAAACAACAACCTAGGCAAGTAAAATAAATATTGTGCAACTTTGGAAGCCTTTCATAACCAAACAATGATGCAGCTATGGCTGGGTGACATGCATTAGGGTGAGTTGTACGGATGTTTAGGATAACCTGGTCGGAAAAATTTGATGGTGAAGGAAGATTTTATTGTCAAAGTAGAAAATCTGATCAATCAAGTGGTCATCAAATGGATGGTATTAAGTGCCAAAGGCCAGAAAACAAGAGTGTACTGAGTTCCTTGTGAGGTTATAAAGGGGCTTCTGGATCAGAAACCACAGGGCATAGGCATTATCAAAGCAATGTTATTCTCACTCCCAGCTTAGTTTGGAAATGGTGGTTAGAAAGCAGAAGATGGGGCAAGATAATCTGGCCAATGGGTGGTTGCTTTAGGTGAAATAACTAGCATTGCAGGCTCCAATTGAACTGGTCATCATTCAAACTATTGTCAGTAATCCATTATTGCTTTCTCTGAGAAAGGTGAGTTCAATTCGGAGTTGAATTAAAGATATAATTAGAAATCAATTTGGATTTAAACAGCTTGGAAATGAAAGCTAAGCCTAGATTTGGTTCTCAAGGAGTGGCATCTGTTGCGGGGAACATAATAGACCAATGAATTCATGTGAGTCTGATGGTCTAAGGGCTTATTTGGATACTTAAATCAAACATGTGAATTTTTTCAATAGGATTTGGGTTTGCATCCAACCTAATTCCTATGGCAATTCCTATGAATAATGGACAGTAGCCATTAATGATGGGGAGAAGCTTGCACACAAGCTCCATTGCATAGGGAAAAAGAACAATCAAATAGGTCAAAAACCCTGGCAAACACACCCATGATTGGGAGTTTGACACACGGCAACATGGAAAGAAAGCCAACTGGCCATTTTAAGGGAAACAAAGGATTCTCAAGACATGGGAAAGAGCCTTAGCTGGAGTAACAAATTACAAGATGTGGTAAATGGTGATTGTGGAGAACACATTCAGGACAGGGCGTCAGTTATCAATTTTGCCAAATTATGATGTTCAGGTAGTGATAGAGAAGAAGCCAGTGCATTAATGAACTAATTATTCCTACTATGATGCAGTGCTGCCAGCAGCAAGTAGCCACATCAGGAGACATCAAATGATGAGTTAAATATGTTGTAGAGAAACTGGCTTGCTAAGGACTGAAGTACGACATAGAATTCACCTCAAGGAAAAAGTTTGCCACTTCGGCTGTCTGATTCAGAATTAGTTTAGTTTATGGAATATAGTACCTGTTGCTAAGGAGGAAACTATCTTGGATGTGCACCAAATGCGATGGAGCAAAACTCTGCTATTAGAGGTGAATTAGAAAAAAGTAGGTTTTAATCTTGAAAAGAATAGCAAAAAATATATTAATGCTGCCAGTAGACAGGAAACGATTTGGGTGTACAATTAAGCAAAGGTTTGTAGCAGTGCACATTCAATAAAGCCCAAGGATATTATTGGATCAGGAAACCAGAGGCTAGCCAAGACTGACAAAAGATAAGAGGCAATCTTCGTACTGTTTTAATGTTGTTATTGCTATAAATGGGAATGATGGGAGATTTTCAATAGGATAGTACGGGGACATCAATTGAGATGATCAATTACTTCCTAATTACCTCGATCTAAAGTTAAATATCTTGAAACAATCAGCTATTACCCTATTAATCTACTAAATTGCTCATTCAAAAAACATTACCAAGAAGCATTCGAATAAATCAGGGAAATAATTAATCTCATTTTTGGCTGTATAGTCTATCTTAGTTAAATAACACAGATTACCGACATTTTGCTTTTCTCCTCACCAGGCGCAAGCATATGCAAGGGAAGTTTTAAGAATAAACAAACTGTACTGGTCAAGCGCAGGTCAGGAAATGTGTTTGACAATTTGAAGTGGAAATTTGTTATCCTTAAGGCTTTCACTGAAGCATATTTTTTAGATTAAAGAACAAGAAAAAGTGTAAATCTCTTACCAATGGCAATACAAAGGGGCAGTACAGTGAGCAAAGGGTCACAAAAAGGATCACCTTAATTCCCTGATCCTTTAACTCATCGTTGTAGACACACTCCATTACAGGCTGCAGAAAGCTAAGGAAGAAGATCTGCTGATAGGGACTTCTATGGAGTTCTAATCAAGCATCACATTGGTCTTGTTTCTAATAGGAGTCTCTTACAGGCTGACATGAGAAACTTAAGAACCAAAACTCCCTTCATAGCTATGAAGATGACTTAAGATTAAAAAAATTTGTATATTGTTGTGCAGCCGGAACTGGTAGAGTTGAGATTCTGGTGTGGAATTGCACCTTTCAAATATTTGGGTATCAAAAATGAGAACTAGGAAGCTAATACACTGCGATTGGTTGCTTCATGTTACTACTTGCTCTAATATACTAGAAGATGAGGCTTGTTCCATCTTTCTCAAAAAAATTGAGAAAAAGAAAACTGTGCTAAAATTCTAAATTGTATGGCATTATAATAAGTATGCATCATAGGGAAAATAGTCAATTTGAGAATTGTATCTCACATTTGGGACGTCGAACAAAATTTATAGTCAAAGAGCTACACGCAAAACAGTCAGATAGTGAAATTACTAACAAAATAAGGTGATATTGGCTTGTGAAGATTTCTGTTCAAAAAGACAAAACTATTAACATTCTACTGCTTATCAGTTTTTAATCTATAACAAAGAAGACAGAACAAACGCAATAAAAATCCCTTCTTTTACTTTAAATCATAGCTGAGGTTTCTGGAGAATTAACTGATCAGAAGCAACAGAATACCTTTGCATCGTTGCGCACAAATTGGATCCCATGACCCGGGTAGACCGTGGAAGAACAGAACCAACACTTCTCTAACCTCATTGCGCTCAGAAATCAGAATCTAATCCAATTCCGAAATCAACAAGCGATTGATATCACGATCAAAGAAAAGGACCGCATCAGCATCCACACGCCAAAAAAAAACGCGAATTTTATACATATTTATTCAGATCGAGAAAGAAGAGGAAGGGACTCACCTGCGCGGGAGGCGGCGAGGAAGGAAGCCTGGGGACTAGGGTTTCTCTATCGTTTTTATTTTTTAACAAAAAGTGGTTTTGGTTTTGGTTTACATCCCCGGCCGGCGTGTCAAGATACGATGAATCAAAAATTTTTGGCCAGGGCCGGGCTTCGGGTCAGAGATTTTCAAGGCCCAGACTTCACTCGAGGCCCGAAACCCAAGCCCAAATTCAATGTGGTCAAAATTGGTAGGCGGTCGAGCCTTCAGATGCCTAGCAGGGGTCTATTTGGTTCCAAACCATCCCCGAAAAATCGCAATTAACTAGTCTTGATTTTTAAATTAAAATTAAACTAAAAATGTAATTTCAGAATAGAATTACCTTTTTTTTTAATCTCAATTCAAACATGTCCCAAACAATTTTATTTAATAAATTTAATAAGTTTATGTTTTTTATCAAATTTTTTATTCTTAAAAAATATGTTGAGCAATGACGAAATTAGATATAGATTCTATTTATCAGCGAATAAAAAATATATAAATTTGTGATTATTGTCGTTCATTGCGCCTTATAAAAATATAATTGCTTCTCATGTAGTTTCTCAAGCGAGCATTCACATAATTCAACTTATCTTTAAAATTTTAATATTCAATATATTCATGTCCAAACTGAATATTTCTGTCGTTTAATTTACACCGATTACATCTTGCAATAAATGTTAGCTCAAGTCATGCATCATGCAATTCATTTCAAAATAATATATAACGCATGCGATGGCTTTTGGGAATAAGGCGACAATGGCCGCGATGACGAAGATGAGATGGTTATGGCGGGACATTTGTTCCGTTGCCGATCACCGCCATCACCATTTTTATATTTCAAGACCTCAAGTTTGGAGAGCAATATAAAAACTACTCTTTTACAAATATAAAGAATTACAGGGAGCTTTCTGCAAATAAACACTACCCCCTGCACCCCCAACCTAAAATTAAATCCTCGTAAACCTTTTGGCATAACCCCTCCTCTCCCAAGCCCCAAAGGCTCAAGACGATGCTTCGCAGCTCCTCCAAATCCCACCGGCTCCTCAGTTCGTTCTTCCTCCGTTCTTCGTCCCTCTCCTCCTCCTCACTCTCAGCTGATCCCTCCCCAGACCCCACCAATCCTTCCCGCGAGGCCCCCACCTCCGTCATCTACGTCCACAGGATGCTCGACAAAAAGCCTGAGAGAGCCCTCTCCTTCCTCAACCGTGTCACCGAACACTACAACTTCCGCCCTGGCCCCGCCGCCTGCAACCTTATGCTTCGTGTCACGCCGGCGAATTTCTATCCTGAAATTTTGCCCGTGATGGCGCCAAGGTTCGCCCACCTCAGCCCGCCAAACTCGCACAAGCCCACAAGAGTATAGAGGAGAAGAGAAGTACAACAATCTTGCCACCCTTTTATTGCTCACATAAAAGGAAATACAACTCTTAACACGGAGTGACACTACAAGTCTCTCTACCTGTGTGTATCCAACTCAATAGACCCCCTAGTCTATTTATAGTACACATTTGGCTGTGAGCAACTGCTGGAGATCATGGAGAATATGCTCCACAATATTCTCCCTGCAGTTTCAACCGCTGTCTTGCAGTTCCTCAACTGCTTCCTGCAGTTTTGACTGCTGCCCTGCAGTTCAGCAACTATCTCCTGTAGTTCAACTGCTGTCCAGCAGTTCAGCAACTGCCTCCTGCAGTTCAACTGCTGTCCAGCAGTTCAGCAACTGCCTCCTACAGTTCCACTGCTGCCCTGCAGTCCAACTGCTGCCCAGCAGTTCAGCAACTGTTGCCTGCAGTTCAGCAACTACTTCCTGCAGTTCAACTGCAGCTTTCTGCAGCTCCCTTTAGCCATCTTGACCTGCTGCTCGGTCTGCAGGATGGTTTTGGGCTGTTTGGGTCTCCATCCAAACATATCGTGACTGTCACTTGCTGCTATGTGTGCTGCCCGCGCACACATATGTTCGAGGCAGTCTGTCGCCTCGTTTGATCATGAGATCCGTTACATGATCTCGTTGTGGTGGCACCTACCACTCACAACGGGTGTGACACTTCGCGTCCTTGGCCGCAGGGACCACCTCAAAGAATTCTGGTCCTTCGTTCCATGCTACCTATCTCACCCTCTTTAACGCCTTCATGGCCCGGATGCTGACGTAGAATTTTTTTTTTACAATAAAATTAGATATTCAACTCAAATTAAATTTAAACTCCAATTAAAATCTTTAAGATTCGTATAATTACAGTTCGAAGATCATATCTCCTAAAATATTTATTCAAATCTAACAAATAATTATCTGTCAAAAATCTGAAATTGATTCTTATAAGTTTTTTATATATTATTTTGGATAATTCGGACTCTGTATTGGTCAAAATTAAGGTTTATTTATCAGTTCGAGTCAATAACAATCCTATATCAATACGAAATAGAATTTAGATATTTTTATTTAAAATATATTAAGTAAAATTTTTAATGGAGTTTAAGTCCTATTTTTAGTCTACATAAAGTAAAAGTCTAAGTTTATTAGATGGGTATATATATAGTCCAAAGTTGTATAAAAAAAGTTTTTCTATTAATAATATTATTTTATTTTGGGTTTATTTTCTTTCTATCTTCCTTATAAATTCAAGAATCTATCATGGTGAGAAGACGATGATGTTCTTCCTATCCCTCGTGCCCTCTCCCGCTACATTAAGTGGATCTATCATGGTGAGAAGATGGTGATATTCTTCTTATCTCCCGTACCCTCTACTGTTGCATCAAGAAAGTCTATCATTATGATAAAACGGTGATATTTTTCCTATCTTTCATGCATTCTCTCTCCGCTGCATCAAGTGATATCAGAGCGACGTTATTCTTAAGCTCAACTTTATTGATTGTAGTTGGTGGCGATAACTCCATTGATGGTGATATAGAAGATTATTAAATTCAAGATTTGATCAAATAAAATTTTTTTACTTCTATCATTAGGAAGTATAAGACTTTGAAGCATATTGGAAATAAGAACCAAGTTTTTCAATTGATCGTCGAAGAGGCTCGCAGTCCGACGTCTTGGAGATTATCACATGAGACAGCTTCTTCAAATTAGCTTTCTGATTTTCATAGATACAAAAACTTTTTCGATTGGACAACACAACTTGAAGACTTCTTTAGACGTCTAAAGGTTCCTAAGATAATGAAAATTAATATTGTCAAATTAAAACTCAAGGGACAAGGTTCATCGTGGTAGAAGTAACTTCAATAACAACGTGCAAAAGAATGTCATCAAAAACTCCAAATATGGTTAGAGATGCGGGATTTTTAAAAAAGAAAATTTCTACAAGAGGACTACTTTATTCATTATGTAGAGATACGCATCAAATTGAAGCATGAGATTTAAGAAAAGGTAAAATTCAATTTAGCTTCTCAAAAATTTCAAAAGAAAATCACCAATTACAAGATAAATCATTTAGAGGTTAGTCTTGTCATGAATTCTACTACAATTTCTTCCTATACACCTTATTCATCTATAATGATAAATGTCAAAAAAGAAGATGATAGTGAAAAAGTATTCTAAATACTTTTCTTGTGGATGAAGTAAGTCTAAATGAGGATTTGTATATGCCTACTAATAGTTCTCAAAAAATGTTTAGTTTATAAGAGAAGTCATCAGTATATATTGAGAATTTTAATTAAAGTTGTAAAGTTATTAGTGATACAAATCACAATATTATCTTTGGAAAGAACCAATTATTTTATCCAAAATTTACTAGTGAAGATGTGAAAATACCACAAAATTTTTTCACCGCTTAAGGATGATGAAATAATACTTGATTTGAGTTGTTATTTAACATATTCAAAAGTTTATTATGATTACTTGAGGTGTAGAATTAAATATAAAAGTCCACAGGACATAAAGACTATTTTAGGAGTTGAGAAAAAATGCAAGGACCGACTAATAGCAGAGATAAACAAATTGAGTCATTAGAAGAACAAGGATCAAACAATTAACATGTTTCGGTAAAGTCTAGTTGATTTTCATCATCAAATTTTGTATTTGAAAGAGTTCAAGAGGAGCACAACTGCAATAATAAAGACTTCAATTTTTGACTTAAGGACAAGTCTTTTACAAGTGGAAGGGTCTAATGTAGGACAACTACATCCTTTTTACAGTAAAATTAGAGATTTAGTATAAGTTGAATTCCAACTCCAATTAGGATTCGTCAAGATTCGTACAGCTACAGTTCGAACGCCACAATTCCTAAAATATTCATCCAAATACAGCAAATAATTATCTGTTAGAAAGCTGAGATCGATTTATACAAGTTTCTTATTTACTATTTTGGATAATTCGGACTCTGTATTGATCAAAATTAGAATTTATTTATCAGTCCGAGTTAATAATAATTTTAGTCCAATAAGGAATAGGATTTAGATATTTTTATTTAAGATATGTTAAGTAGAACTCTTAGTGAAATCTAAATTCTATTTTTAATCTATATCAACTAGGACTCTAAGTTTATTAGAGGGCTATATATACAATCTAAGGTTATATCACCAAAAAAAAAAATTCTATCAATAATATTATCATATTTTGGGTTTGTTCGCTTTCTATCTTCCTTTTGAATTCAAGGATTTATCATCATGAGAAGATGATTCTTCCTATCCTCCATGCCCTCTCCTGCTATATTAAGTGGATCTATCATGGTGAGGAGACGGTGATCTTCTTCCTATTTCTCGTACCTTCTCTCGCTGCATAATCTATCACGATGTTCTCCATATTATTTGTGCCTTCTCTCTCTGCTACATCAGGAGCTTTTGTGGAGGCAATTAGGGATGAGAGATTGGAGAGTTTGGATGTGCCATTGTTGGAGGATTTGGTTGTGAGAGTCCTCCGTGAGGTGCAGGATCGCTCGATGAAAGCTCTAGACTTCTTCCGGTGGGCAGAGTGGAGACCACAGTATGAGCATGGTTCTCTTGCGTACAATGCCCTTGCTAGAGTGCATGCAGCGAGTGTTCGATTGATGAGTTTTGGATTTTGATTCAAGAGATGAAGGAGAGGGGACATGATGTAGACATTGATACCTATTTGAAGATCTCACAACATTTCCAGAACAACAGGATGATGCAGGAGGCTATCGAGCTTTATGAGTTCATGATAGACAAACCTTACAAGCCGGCTCTTCATGATTGAGGTGTGCTCTTGAGGAGGATTTCACTTAGTGGAACGCCAGATCTTGACTTGGTTCAGAGAGTTGTCAGGAAGTATGAGGCTGCAGGGTTGTCATTGTCCAAGGTTCTCATTTTCATAATAGAAGTGAAATAATCCTTGTATGTGATAGAAGAGGTAGAAGGTGAATGCTAATACGAAGGTTTTGTTTCATTACATTTCATGTTTCCAACCACTTGTGATGGAAGCATGTAATATGGTTGTTTTCTTGTATGTTTCCACAATGCATTGTATGGGGTAGGAGAGGTGTTCAATTATATATAAATCAGGACAACAGAGTTTCCAAGTCTAGAATCTACATAATTTGGAATTGTTTTTACTTGGAAAGTCTTGCCATAACGGAGCTTTTTGGAACTTTAAGTTTGTTTTAAGTTTAGTCATGGTTAGCAAATCATAGTCTTATAATAGGTTTAGTTTGAATACATTCTGTTCATCTATCAAACAGTGAATTTTGAATGTTTCTTACAGATATGTCAAAAGGCAAGATTGAACCGAAATCAAATCCTGTGGCAACCAGAAAGCAAATCAAGCTAAAATTGAAGCCATTAACGTCTCCACTGCACCTCAGCTTGATGAGGTCTTGGAGGCTAAGTCCTACAACTTGGATATTAGAAGTCATGTCTCACAACTCGATAGACGGGCATAGTCTAAGGCCATCAAGCTTCACAGCTCAGTCAAAATAAGCCAATGACATCCACGACGTGCTATTTGAGTGTTTTGCATGCACCCTCTATCTTCATGAGTAGTAGCCTCAGTGGTCCTTTTGAGACAAACTCTTACCACCTGTAGTCATTTCTTGCGTCATCAATTTCTACTTCAACTCCTATTTCATCTCTTACTCCATAACAAAATCTATTGGGTTATGGTACAAAATACCATGCAAAATTTTCAAAATACTCTCAATTAACTTACACGCCAATCATGTAGATTTATCTGAAGATATCGAGTCAAGTTATCCAGGACACTCTATATACCAAGGCCCAAAGTACTAAGATAAAGGATGTTCTCCCTTTTTTCCTCAAGTTCAGTTCTAGACTTTGTCTTCTTTCCAAGCAGCCAACTTCGTATGGGGCAACAGAGTGCAAAAAGGATGAGATTCTATTTTGAGTATTGGAGCATCCTCCTTGGTCAATACCAAGCAAATAATTCTATTTTTTATATACATGTTGAAATTGGCTGGAGAGGACCAGAAGAATTCAAAGACTCATAACTAGAATCGGGCAGTTGCAATACTGGTGCTTTTATTGAAACCAACCTGAATATCCAATTTTCATGTAGTCTACTCCAACCATATTGCAACGACAACAACATCCTGAGAAGAGAGTGGTGATTGATGCATCAAAACAGATGGAATTGCAATAAGCATTTTCGGGAGACACTTCGGATCCTTGTCACTAGGCAATAAGGACTTTACTGGAGCCAAGCACCCATTCGACTATAGTCAAAGAAAAGGGGTCAAAATGATAAACCCGTCTCCCGGGGCGAGTTCATCTATCTGGCAGTTAAGATCCATGCTCTAACCTAACTAGTGAAGGCACAAGTGCGGATAACACGAATGCATATATCAACCTACCAGTCCTTTCATGGTTGTGTAGCACAGGAGAATCCTCAAGAGGAGGATGGGCCAAACCAACAGGCATTGAGAGGCCATATAGTTGGGCCAAAAACTGGCATGCTTTGGAAACTTTGACCCAACAGGAAGGTCAGGCTTAAATTGACGCATCAGACAAAAGCTATAAGGCATTAGTTAAGACGAGTGCTAAATAGAGCACTGAGGAAATGGAGAAACACATTGTCTGAATGGTGAACGAGAAATTGTAGAGCTTAGTAGAGCCCAGGCTAGTGTTAAAAAGTGTAATGAGTGCCCTAAGCTTGCAGCTCTTAGCCGAACCTCCACAGCCCAAATTTTGACAATCATCATGGGAGTCATACGAAAAGACCAAGAACCCTCTAGACTATATTTGGTCGTTCAAAAATAGTATAATATTACACGGGACAACCAAGACCACCATGTACAAGGCATTTCTAACTACACTTAAAGGTTCAATGCGAGCATGGTTCTCCAGCCTCCTGACGCAATCAGTAGAGAACTTCATTGATTTGGAGTGCAAACTCATGAATCAATTTGTTTCTCTTGTCTTGAGGTACCGAGACTCATTCACTTTGTTGGCAATACAACAAGTTGATGGAGAGAGCTTGAGAGATTATGTTTCTCAGTTCGACATAGTTTGGATACATGTAAATGACCTTAACAGTTCAATTATTTTAGCTAATATGATAAATGATATCAGGGCCATTAGAGTCACCTATGAGATGGTGCATAGCTACTGTGGATGCTCATCAAGTTTATGGAACAAGTCTAAGAGCATATTAATGCGAAGGAGATGATGATAGCTAGGTGGAAGGCTAATGGTTCCCGAACCCAAAAAGAGAAGAGAGAATTACTTCAATTCGAGCCCAAGAGGAAGAGGACTAAGCAGTGGGATTGCATAATTAAATTTCAAGGTTACACCTTACTCCACCATCCTTATGCTGAGATATTGGCATAGATTAAGGACCAAAGCCTCCACAAATCAGCCAAGATCAGAGGAAATTAGTTACCACCAAATATTACAAGAATCATAAGAAATATGGCCACAATGCAGAGGAGTGCAGGAATATAAAATTTGAGATTTCGTGCCCCATTCGAGAAGGCTACTTGGCGAGGTTCATCAAAATTGATAGATTAGACTAAGTCAAGAAGGGTGACAACCTAGTAAAAGCCAACAACAGTCACCGTTGATGCGAAGAGTTGCCACTTCCTCCCCCAATTCAAATGATCAAAGACTACCTCATCATGATTTGGGAGGACACCTACTAGAAGAGCATAGTTACCACCGTGATGAAATGACAATCCCTTGTTGGACACTGGGGCATGGAAAGCGTTTGTGAGAAGAAGAGTGGCTTGAGAATATACAAGTCTTGTAGAAAGGTTTGGAGTATAGAGCTAAGGCTCTGGTGATTACGCTTATCTTGGAGGGATATCTAATGCAAAGAGTACTAGTGGACATAGGAGCATTTATAAATATCCTGTTTTACAAGATATACGACCAGATAAAATATGACCAACCCTTGCGTCCCTACTAAAGAAGGCTGACCAACTCCATCGGAGGCTCCTTGAACTTTGAGAGGGTGGTGAGAATGCTCATAACAACCAGTGAGGGCCGGAAAAGCTCTACTTTCTTCACTGATTTCATCATGGTGAAAGCTCGCTCCCCTTATAATGCCATATTATGTTACCCTACTCTGAATAAATTGCAAGCGATAATCTCCACCTATTAGCTTCTCCTCCAATTTTCCACCAAGTTTGAAACTAGAGAAGTGTGGGAAGACAAGGATATGGCATGCTATTGCTATGCCACATACCTGAAGGAACAAAAGAAGTTAAGGAGTAAGAAGAAGATAGAGAGTGAACTGCAAAGTAGACCTAAAATAGTGGAGTAGCTTATGAGTATAACCCTAAATGAAGCAAAGGGTTGTTCCATCAAGGTGGGAACAAGGCTATCAAAGACATTGCTTGCAGTGCTTCAAAAGATCTTATGCAACAACCAGGACATGTTCACCTAGATAGCAGATGATCTTCCTAGTATTGATCCATGTGTAGCGAAGCATAAACTATTAGTGCTCATTGATGCGAAACCAATAAGGCAAAAGAAGCGACACTTCGCCTCCAAGCATCAAAGAGCAATGGATGAAGAAGTGGAGAAACTATTAGAAGTTGGTTTCATTCTAAAAGTTTGGTACCCAAAGTGGCTTACCGTGGTGATGGTCAAGAAAAGTAATAGAAAGTGGAGGATGTGTGTAAACTTCATAGACCTCAACAAGGCTTGTCCAAAATGCAACTATCCACTTTCCAATATAGATCAGTTAGTAGATTCAACTGTTGGACATCAATTATTAAGTTTTGTTGATTCTTTTTTAGGGTACCACCAAATTAGAATGAACCCTGAGGATGAGAAAAAACCCTCATTTATAACCAATTGGGGAGCCTTTTGTTACACAAACATGCTATTTGGATTGAAAAATGCCAAAGTCACATATTAGAGAATGGTTGATTGAGTGTTCAAGTATTAGCTAAAAAGAAACATGGAAGCATATATGGACAACATGCTGATCAAAAATGTGTGAGGTACAAACCATATTTTTGATTTGTAGGAAACTTTTGACACATTATAGAGGTACCGCATAAAGCTGAACTCAAAAAAGTGCATATTCGAGGTGTCAATCAAGAAGTTCCTCGAATTCCTATCTAGGAAAGGGGAATCAAAGTCAACTTATTGAAGATCTAGGCAATTTTGGAAATAAGGTCTCCTACCTCGGTGAAAGAGGTGCAAAGACTCATTAGATGAATTGTAGTACTCAGACATTTTCTTTCATAGTCCAGAGAGAAGTGTCTTCCATTCTTCAAGACTTTGAAGTAGAATAAGTCATTAAAGTGGGACAAGGAATGTGAGAAAGCTTTCAAGGAGCTGAAGTCATACCTTAGTTCTCCACCTCTATTAGTGAAGTATGTTCACAAGGAAGACCTACAATCGTACATCATAGCGAGCAGCATGGTAGTCAATTCAACACTAATTAGCAACCAGAAAGGGTGATAGTTCCCTATGTACTATGTGAGCCATAACCTTGTTAGTGCAAAAGCTCAATAGTCTCCAGTGGAAAAATTGGCTTATGCGGTTATTCTCTTATCTAGAAAATTTATAATTATCTAGATGAACTTCCTACTTCATCAGGCACTTCAAAAGCTGGAGAATTTAGGAAGAATGGTTAAGTGGGCTATGAGTTTAAGTCAGTTTGACATCCACTTCAAAGCAAGGACAGCTATTAAGACTCAAAGTGGTAGCAGACTTCGATATGGAGGTCAATCTTAAGGAAATGCTAGAGACTAAAGTGAAGCCTTGGAAAGCCTATGTTGATGGATTATCCTGGGAAGCGGGAAGTAGAGTGAGAGCAATGCTGGTGAGCCCAGAGGGGGATAGATTCGAGTATTCCCTTAGCTTCAAGTTCAAAGCTTCAAATAATGTGACAGAGTAAGAAGTCATACTTCTTGAATTAAGGGTAGCAAAGATAGTTGAGGCCCCAATGCTCAAGCTTTATAGTTATTCACAACTTATTATGAGTCAAATCTAGGGAATGTATGAGACAAAGATCCCTGATGGAAGGATATCTATCTAAAGTTCACCAAACCTTGTTCATGTTCGACCACATCAACATAGAGTAAATCTCGAGAGAGGAAAATCGAGAGGCAAATTCCTTGCTCGGCTCTCATTGTCCTTACCTGACAAAAATGAAAGGATGATACATGTAGAGGTATTTCAAACCCCCAGCTTGGGAACCAGGGCAGAAATTCAAGCTATGGGAAATTAGCCAAGCTGGAAGGACGTGTATTTGGAATATCTTAAAATGGGAAAGTTTCCTGATGATGAAGGGGAGGTGTGGAAGGTTAGAAGGCTTGTCCCTAATTTTATAATCTAGGAAAATAAGCCATACAAGCACTTATTTACTCGGCTGCTTTTGAGGTGCCTTGCCCTGATAGAAGCAGAGTATACCCTCAGGAAAATCCATGAGGAGATTTGTGAAAGCCATGCAAGCAAATGAACCTTAGCACACAAAACACTTTGCAAGATTATTACTGACCAAATATGACTAAGGAGGCATTAGAGTACACCTCCCACTGTGAGTTGTGCTAAATGCATGTGCCTTTGAATCACCAACCTACCACCAAATTGCAGCAGATACACTTGCCATGGTCATTCGATCATTGGGGGATGGACAGCCTAGGCTCCTTTCTCCTAACTTTAGCACTTCACTAAATAAGTAGAGGGCGAGCCACTGATGACCATTACTGAGAAAAAGGTGAAGTCAAAGAGTGGTATGCCAATTAATACACCAAAGACGTTGATAACTGACAATGAAAAATAGTTCAATGGCTCAAAGTTCTAAGAATTCTACAAAGATCTGCACATCTAGTGGAAGTTTACTCCAGTCACTCATCCGCAAGCAAATGGATTAGTAGAGATAACTAACCAAACCATCTTGCAGGGAATAAAGAAGTGCATCTTAGGAGCCAAAGAGGACTAGATCAATGAGCTGTCAAATATACTTTAGGGTGATAGGATAATTTTAAGAACAATAACCGAAGAGATATCCTTCAGACTCACTCATGGAATCAAAACTATGATACTGGTCGAAATTGGCCTACCTTCTCTAGGAGTACAAGGGTACGACCCCAGAGCAAATAAAGAGAACATGAACATTAAAAGGATCTCCACCTCGAGATGCAAGATCAAGCTCATCAACAAGTCACCTCATACAAGAAACTCATGCTCAAGCTAGAGGAATGCTAAAGCGATCTTTCACATAGGGCGATTTGATGCTCAAAAGAACTAATGTCACCAACCGAGCCACTAGAAAGCTAGCCCTAAACTGAGAAGGACCATACTGTGCCACATGGCGATGTGGAGTGGAAACTTACAAGCTTGAATATTGAGATGGCAAAGCATTGACCCAAACATGGCATGTAAGTAACTTATGAACATTTTATCAATAAAATATGGTCACCTTTTTTGTCATCACAGGAAGCATAACTCCCAAGCTTGGTTGCAAGTTCTCACACTTGACCAAGAAATGGTTACAAATCTCATGCTTGACCTCTGAAATCCGATTACAAGTCTCACACTTTACTGACGAATAGTTAGAAGTCCTACACTTGACCTTCAAAGCCTAGTTACAAGTTCTTGCACTTGACTGAGAAATAGTTTACAAGCCCTACACTTAACTCTCAAAGCCCAGTTACAAGTCACCATTTAATTGAGTAATGGTTACAAGCTCCATGCTTGAACTTTGAAATTCGGTTATAAGTTCTCACACTTGACCAACAAATGGTTACAAGCCCCAATACAAAATTTCTCACTTAATCGAGGAATGGCTACAAGCCCTATGCTTGACCCCTGAAATCTGATTGCAAGTTCTTGCACTTAACTAAGGAATAGTTACAAGCCATGCGCTATACCCTTGAAGTATGGTTACAAGTCTCATATTTGACTGAAAATTGGTTACAGCACCACGCTTGACCCCTGAAGTCCAGTTACAAGCTCTCGCACTTGATTGAGAAATGGTTATAAGCCCTACCTTGACCTCCAAAGTCTAATTACAAGTTCTTGCACTTTACTGAGGAATAGTTACAAGCCTTGCGCTTAACCCCTAAAACCTGGTTATAAGCTCTACACTTGATCAAAGCCTAGTAATAAGTACTGCACTTGACAAGGAATGGTTACAAGCCTCATGTTTGACCCTCAAAGCATGGTTATAAGTTATGCACTTGACAGTGGAATGGTTACAAGTTCTATGTTTGACCCTTGAAGCCTGGTTGCGCTTGATCAAGGGAGAATCTGAAGACTTATGCCAACTGGAGCTCACAACTAAATGAGAAAGCACAAGCCCATGACCAAATGTGAAGGTTGAGGGCAACCAATTTCCTTTAATTAGAAGCCACAAGTCTCAAACCTAACAAGGAAGATCACCTTCCATCACAGAGTCGGGACATGAGTACTGCTCTTAGGCAAAGTCCTCTAATAAAAATGACCCAATGAGCCATCCCAAATGAGAAAAGGTATAGTTAAAGCCTTTTTTTTTCAATTATGTTCAAGACAAAATAATGATATGACAAGAAATATAAGTTTTCATTGAAAACAACAAAGGGAAGAAATTCCCTTACATGAAGACTTTAAAAGTGGAGGGATACAAAATTTGCCTAGTAGACAAGCCTTCTAATGGCTCTAGCATCCTCACTGGGTCGAGCTGGACTCACCAAGGGAACAATATCTTCAACCTCAAGCAAAGGCGACACCTCCAACCCATAACATTGGCTCTTGGGGTTGAGAGGATCGGTGAAGGATAAAGGAAGGCCACAAGAAATAGAGTGGTAGAGGTAGTGATGCATCTCTACCAATTCAAGGTCAATTCACCACAGGATGTCATACCTGCAATACAGATAGCCATCAGAAAGTCTGTCGACACTCTAGCGGCAAGTTTATTATGGTACTGATCCTACTCAAACTCCTCCACCACCTCCCTCCAAGCAACACAATCCTTACCAAAACCCAGTCACGAGTCTTCTCTGCCTGGTTGTAGGCCTCCTTTGCCTCTTTCATTTTTGCCTCAAACATTGTGGCTTGACTCTCAAAGATCTAAACCTTCTTCTCAACTTTTTCAGTCTTCTGTCTCACATATGAGGCCCCCTCCTTAGTAGTCTCAAGCTGGTCCTTAATCTTTGCAAGCTTCTCTTTGAGTTTGGCCACCTTCTGATTCCCGAAGTCAATTATAACATGGGCCTTCCTCAAAAAGTCTTCGGTAGACCCTACTTGCTTAATAGTTTCCTTGGCAATGGAGACTAATTGTAGCAGCCAAACAATGACATTAGAAAAAAAAAGGAAGGGAAAAAGGAAAAAAAGAAGGATAATAGATGCCTTATTCTCAAAATTTCATTCATTTCAAAGGTTATAAACTCGTTGGTCTGAAACCTGAAGTAGCCTGTGGGAGGTATATACACTAGGCGTATGTCTTACGAGTTAATCATCTGAGCCTTGGAAGGAGATGGTACCTCAGCAAAAGTGGCATTCCTCTCTATAGTTGTGGAAGAGGTCGGGGTAGTCGGAGCAAATTTTGAAACTCAATGGCTATAGGAACTTCACTCCAGACAATAATAATCGTAGCAATGGTAGCAATATGACCCTTCTCCTTCCTTATCTCTAGCTGGGAAGGAGAGTATTGAGCAGCTTGTCCTCTTGGTTTGGAGCTGAAGGCCGCATTTTTTTGGCAATTGGAAATTGAGCAAAGCTCCCTTCTCTTATCGCACATTTAGGAGGGGCCAGTTGGAGGAATTTATTCCCTAGGACATGGTTAAGAGGCTGAGCTTCACTTTCTTCTATAAAATAAATAACATAGTGTCAACAAACAAGTATTGAAATTACGCAAGGCCAAAAGCTTGAAAGTGTATCACCCACCAACCTCTATGTGGGATCAAAATTGACCACTTGAGATAGTAAAGATCCCGAAGGGCAACCTCGAATCACAAATCAAATTTTGTCTTAATTTAAAGTGCACTATGAGGTATTGTAAAAATATTAACTTCCAACATGCGCAAGTCTCTATTGTTAATTATCCCGATGAATGTTAGGAACATCCTAAAATCAGAAATCTACCTAATAAAATAAATACATAAAAAATATTATCTGATTAATTAAAAAAAGAAGGTACATGGCTTAAATAAGGGTATACCCTCACTTTATAATGACTTATAAAAAATATAGAAGACATAAAGAAAGAAAAAAGAGAGAGAGTAGAGAGGAATCTTTGATGTGTGTTACTGTCCTGCTCCCCCTGCGTTGTCCATGTAGTGTCTGACCTGAACCATGTAAAGAAATAGGAGAATTTTGAAGTATTTCTAATTGCTTTGAGCATCAGCAATAACTTCAAGATTTGAAGTATTTTCATGGTCAATAAGACATATACGATAACTTTATTTAGGTTGAAGTATTTTCGTTAGCTAATAAAGCATTGACAATAACTCCTTGGATTGGAGCATTTTCGTTAACTAATAAACCATAGGCTATAACTCTGATTAACTTTGAAGTATTTCTATAACTGATAGAGCGTAGGAGATAACTTTATTTTTTGAAGTGTTTCATAGCCAATAAGGCATAAGTGATAAATTCATTAGGATTTATGAAGTGTTTCTATAGTCGATAGAGTGTAGGCAATAACTTCATTGATTTAGGTAGCATTACCAACAGCTTATGAGGTTAGGTATAGCTTGAAGACGTGTCGCCAACTACTTTTAGAGTTGGCTAGCTTGAAAGACACATCATCAACTGTTTGTCGGGTTGACTAGTTTAGAGAATGCATCACTAACCGCTTATGGGGTTGGGTATAGCTTATAAGGGGCACGTCATCAATTACTTGTGGGGTTGACTAGCTTATAGGGGTGCGTCGTCAACTACTTGTGGGGTTAACTAACTTGTAGAGGTTCATTGTCAACTGCTGGCGAGGTCGACCAGCTTGAAGTATGGCTAACGACTTTGAGCATATTATTAGTTCACATCATCAATTTGGTAGCATCACCGATGGCTTAGGAGGTCGAGTATAGCTTTGAAGTGTGACTGATAACTTTGAATGTGTTGGCAATTAATTTCTTTGGTTTGACAACGTCATCAATAACTCGACAACGTCATCAATAACTTATGGAGTTGAGTATAGCTTTGAAGTATTGTTAAAGACTTTTGTAACACATTTAGCAAAACTCAGTTTGACCTTATTTAGTTTTATTCAAACTAATTTTAGTTTATGTTAGGATGGTGGCATCCCTCTTTTGGAGTATTGCCAAAGGTTTAGCACTCTCAGTGGAACTTAGTTTGACCCTAATTAATTTCATCGAGACTAATGTGCCTTGGGTTTGAGTTTGATTTCATTTAGTTTGAGTTGAGTTTGACCTTATATTGGACCTTTATAGGGTCTAGGCCTGCTGGACTTTGGCTCAAGTTCAAGTCAATTTAATTCAACTTGATTTAAATTCAGTCTCATTCTAGCATGGTTTTGGTTTAACTTTAAGTTTATCCTTTTAGTTTGGACTTGATTTGACCCAGTCAGGGTTTGATTTGAATTTAGTTCAAATCAAATTCAACTTGAATTTGAGTTTGAATTTTTAGAGTCCAACTCAATTTGGGTCTTAGTCTATTTGTTTAATCAATTTAGATCCATCTGAGCTAACTTGGCCTTTATTCGTTTGTTTGAACTAAGTTTAATTTCAACATGATTGAGTTACTGCATATTATATAGTTTGATTTAAGAGTCCTTTGTTGTTCATTATAATTTTAGACAAACCCATAGATGTGTGAACCCAAAGGTTAGCTTAATTCGTGAGCTCAAAAGCTGACTTAGTACAAGCTGGAAGGCTGACTGAGTGTGAGTCTGAAGACTGGCCTAGATGCGAACTCGAAGATTAATTAAGTATGAGCCCAGAGGCTAGTGTGGATGCGAGCCCAAAGGTTGGCCTGAATGCAGGTCCAAAGGCTAGCCTGGATGGGAGCCCGAAGGTTAAATAAGTATAAGTCCGAAGGTTGGCCTGAATGCAAGCCAAAAAGCTAGCTTGAGTATAAGCTTGAAGGCTACCTAAGTATGAGTTCGAAGGCTTGTTAGGAGCAAGCCTGAAGGCTAGCTTAAATGAGAGTCCAAAGGTTGGCTTAGATGCAAGCCTGAAGGCTGGCTTGGATGCGAGCCTGAAATCTAGCTTGAGTACGAGCCCGAAGGTTAGCCAAGTGTAAGCCTGAAAGCTGGCTAGGTGTGACCTCGAAGGTTGGCTAATGTGAGCCTGATGGTTAGCTTAGATACGAGCTTGAAGGCTGGCTTAGATGTGAGTTAAAAGGCTAGCTTAGGTGTGAGCCCGAAGGCTAGCTGAATGCGAGTCTAAAAGTTGATTTGAGTGTGAGTCCGAAAGCTGGCTAAGTAAGAGCTCAAATGCTAGCATGAGTGTAAGTCTGAAAGCTGATTAAGTGCGAACCCAAAGGCTAACTTAGACGCAAGCTTGAATGTTGGCTTAGATGCAAGCCAAGGCTAACTTGAATGCAAATGCGAACATAAAGATTGGCTCGAGGCTGAGAGCTGGCTTAGATGTGAGCCAAAACTGGTTTAAATGTAAGCCTAAAGGTTGACTTAGATGCAAGCCCAAATGTTGGCTAAGATGCGAACCGGAAGACTGGCTTGAGTACAAGTTCGAAGCCTAATTAAGTGAAAGCTCGAAAGTTAGCTTGGATGCAAGTATGAAGGCTAGGTTAGATGTGAGCTCGAGAGTTGGCTTAAGTGCAAGTCCGAAGGCTGACTTGGTGCGAGCATGAAGATTGGCTTAGATGCGAGTCCAAAAATTGGTTGAGTGCGAACTCGAAGGCTAATTTAGATGCGAGCCCGAAGGTTGGTTAGGGTATAAGCCCAAAGGCTAGCTTATGGCAATGAGCATTCGTTGTTTTCGTAGGGCCATAGGTGGCTGCAGCAGGACCATAGGTTCGTCGTTTTCATCGCCATCTTCATCTCCGTCTTCGAGGGGCTATGGGTGGCCTCAGCAGGGTTACGGATTCTCTTGTCTTCACCACCATATTCGAGGGACAGCGGGTGGCTGCAACAGGGTAACGAGTTTGCCATCTTCACTGATATCTTCAAGAGGTCGCAGGTAACTACGGCAAAATTGTAAGTCTGTTGTCTTGACCATCATCTTCAAGAGGCCGCGGGTGGGCACAGCGTGGTTATGGAGTTCACCATCTTCATCGCGATCTTCAAAGGGCCGCGAGTGACTCTAGCGGGATCATGAAGTCTGTCATATTCATCGTTATTTTCGAGAGGCCACCAGTAGTCATGAAATTGATGAGATTTGTCAAGATGCCAAGAATCGTACTAACCATGGTGATGACTCAAAAATCAAAATAAGATGCTGCCAGTCAATTTCTTTTTTTTAGTAACTTTTTCTTAAAATTTTTTTTTCTCTCTTCTATTTTTTGGCCGGAGTTTTTGTTTCGCCTAATGCAACAACTTTTTTTCAGTAAAAAAAAAAAAATCTTCTCTTCTATTTTTCTTCTCCCTTTCCCTACATTGTGGTTGAGAACAACCTTCATTATTATTATTTTTTTCACTTGTTTTTCCTACTTTCCTGCAAAACTCCCACATGATACTTCCTCTCACTTATTTATTTTTTGGGAAAATTACCTATAACCCCCTATAATTAGCCTTAATTACCTACAATCCCCCGTAATTTCTGAAATTACCCACACCCCCCCTTTTTAAAATATTTACCTACACCCCCTGATTGTTATTTAATCAAAATTTTCCTAAAAATTTCGATTTTACCCTCGGTTATTTTTATAATTAAATTCCTAAAAACTTATTTTTTATTATTTGACACCCCAAATTCAGATTTTTGCAAATAACACCCTGAAATTATTTTCATTTACAGAAAAGTCCCCGAAATTCGGATTTTTGCAAATGACACCCCGAAATTATTCTGATTTATATAAAAGTCCCCGAAATTTGGACTTTTGCAAATGGGTGGCGGTGCATGGGCGGCGACGCCGAAGGCCGGCGGTAGGAGCGGAGACCCGAGGCCGGCGAATAGGCGCGAAAGCTAGAGGCCGAGGCCGGCGAGCGGGCACGGAAGCTAGAGGCCGAGGCCGGCAAGTGAGCATAGAAGCCGGAGGCCGAGGCCGAGGCTAGCGAGTGGGTGCGGAAGCCGGACGCCGACGCCGAGGCCATTTGGGGATGGAGGCCGAAGCCGGCGCGCCGGCACGTGGGGGCAGACGGCCAAGGTTGAGGTCGACGCGTCGGTGCGTGGGCGCGGACGCCAGCCAGCGAGGGTCCGCGAGGGGTCTATTTGTAAAAATTAGTTTTAAAATAAATAAAATTTAGACTTATTTTTAAAAAAAATATTCAAGGGGTCTATTTTTAAATGTATAAATATTAAATTTATAATTTTAAATTAAAAAACCTTTAACATCTTTTTTATAAAATTTTATTTAAAATATGATACAAAATATAGACTTATTTATAAAAAAAATATTGAAGGGGTCTATTTGTAAATGTACAACATGAAAGTTGTAATTTTAAATTTTAAGTTTTCAAACCTTCAATGACTTATTTGTAAAATTTACTTATAAAATAAATAAAATTTAAACTTATTTATAGATAAAAATATTCAAGGTGATCTATTTTTAAATATACAAATATTAAACATGTAATTTAAAATTTTAAATTTTAAAATCTTCATTGTATTTTTTGTAAAATTTAATTTTCAAAATGATTGAAATGTAAACTTATTTATAAATAAAAATAATCAAGGGATTTATTTGTAAATGTACAATATGAAACTTGTAATTTTAAATTTTAAGTTTTGAAACCTTCAATGACTTATTTTTAAAATTTACTTATAAAATAAATAAAATTTGGACTTATTTATAAATAAAAATATTAAGATGGTATATTTTTAAATGTACAAATATTGAATTTGTAATTTTAAATTTTAAAATTTAAAACCTTCAATGTCTTTTTTCTAAAATTTAATTTTAAAAATGATTAAAAATTTAGACTTATTTATAAAAAAATATTCAAGGGGTCTATTTTGTAAATGTACAAATATGAAACTTATAATTTCAAATTTTAAGTTTGAAAACCTACAATGTCTTCTTTTTGAAAATTTTATTTAAAAAATAATAAAATTTGGACTTATTTATAAATAAATATGTTTTAGGGGTCAATTTATAAATGTACAAATATTAAACTTGTAATTTTAAATTTTAAATTTTATTTGTTCAATTTAAATTTAATTATATTTAATTTGGAAAAAAAATGAAATTGGAAGGAAAAATTACAGTGACAAGGTCTCAGAATTCTTTGATACTGTTGTTGTATTATAATTGCAGCAAATATGATATATATTATTGTTGAGAAGATTAAAATCATACAAGCACTTGATCTTAGGGATTGAATAATAACACATCCTAGGGATCTGTCGAACTTCCTACAACTTGAATTTGTTTTTCACCTTTTCCAACTAAAATTTAAAATAAATTGAAAACAAAATATTAGATTAGAATGTGTTTTTGCACTCATCGTGAAGGGACTAATATATAAATTTCAGGTAGGCAAGGTTCACAAACGGATCTGAACCCATCTGCCACCAAAAATAGATATACAAGACAATTATAATCCAGGCACCAAAATAGAACCTTTAAATAAATATCATTACAACATAAATATAATAATGGCTTCAAGATCATACAGTCCAGGGCCACAAATTCAAGTTTTTTTCAGTTAAATAATCAAACAATTGGTAAAAATGATGTTTAGGTTATTCCAGGTATGAACAACTTGTTAGCATCACAAAACTTGTAGTGTTCTTACAAGCAGTTGTGTCGATGCAAATTCTTCAAATAGCATGAACTGCGAATATGATGCCTTCTTGCAAAATCCACAATTTGCTAGCGCAAGAGGGCAGCTGCAATAGAAAGTGATGAAAAAATAACAATAATATAAGCATTATACACCACCAACATGTACCCAGAGACATCACAATGGCCCTCATCCATCTGCAGGGATGACTTCAATACAAGATCGGGTTACAGGAGGTTGAAGTGTTATAAAAAACACCTTAATAAAATTTCTTTTTGGCTATTCCGGTGATTGCAAGGTCATCTGGGACCTGATAATTCAACTACATGAAGGTTGTCAATGGAGTCGAGTATCCATTCAAAGGTGCGATGCGGGGCTGCCTTCAAATCAAGGTCGACCAACATTTCCAACCTTTTCTCCTTCAGAAGCCCTTTCACCTGAAAGCATTGTAAAGATTAATGATATATGTTACAATTGAAAAATAATTATTTCCATCCAGCCTGATTACCCATCAATTCATCAGTTTTAGAGTTGCTAGAGAAACATTGGGTTCTTTGTGTCAGCCTTGAATTGATGAATTAAATTTTGCAGGATGGCTTTTTAAGTTCAAAAAACCCATCTGCAACAATTCCTCAGGTAAACATGAATCATAAAGCTGAAACCCAAAGTTATGGTATAAAAGTTGGACAAAGTGAACAAGAACGCTTGGTGAAACAGAATGCCCCCAAAGTTATGGTAACCAAGCAACATGACATCATTATCATTTTCAAGAAGACAGTTTACCCAATCAAAATTGATCCTAGGGATCTGACAAACTTCCTGCAAAAAAACATAGTGACATTTATTAATGTATTATTTCAAAATCACATAAAATAAGAAAAAAATTGTCAATTTTTTTAAAGAAAAACTCACATGATAAATACATACTAAAATCTAAAGTCATCATGGTAGACCTTTCTCTTCCTCTTCCCCTACCACGTCCTCTTACATATTGGTTTCCCACTAATTGTTGATTGTTGCTAGATCCAGAAGATTCAATTTGTTGTTGTAGTCCAAGAGACTCTTTACACGCTCTCTTGTTATATCCCACCTGACCACATCTACTGTAAGTATATATCGCTTTACTTGATGTTTCTATTGAATCCTTAATTCTTTTCTTCTTAGGCCTACCAGGTTGTCTCCTTGAACTTGGAGGAAGCACTTGCAGAGCATTTGGCATAGACACCCAAAGTTGTTTGCTTGGCAATGGAGTGACAGGAACATCATATATTCTTTTGTATGTCTCCAGAGTGTAGTAGTCATCAACAAAATCAATTGGATCAAGCCGAACATCAAGGAGAGAAACAATACCATGAATACAAGGCACTCCTGTCAGTTGCCTCTATCTACAATCACAAATCCTCTGCCTTATGTCCACAATCCATCGGCCGGCAGAATCACTGACCTCTGAAATATTATTAGAAGACCTCCAAATATGGTATCCGCCACATGCTTGTGAAACTTTCCTAATAAAAACTTCTATTCTTGACACTAGCTTTCCAGACCAGTGGGATCCTTCATTTTTTTTTGTGGCAAATTTTACCATTATCTTCTGCCTGATGAAATCAAGTAATTCAAGAAAGGGAAACTCCCTGTCATCCTAAATAAAATTGTTAAATGACACAAAAATATTATTAGTAACATAATGACATTTCACTGAATGATCAAAATGACTTCTACTCCATGCAAAATCATTTATTTCTTTCATGTATTGCCAAGCTAGTATGGATAGTTGTTTAATCCTTTCCATGTATTTGATGAATTCAGTAGACAAAAATATATTTGAAGCATTAAAAATCAAATTTTCTAACCTTTTCCCAGGGTAGGATCTTTTGAAGTTTACAATCACATGCCTTATACAAACTCTATGCTCAGCATGTGGGAAAATATTCTTCACAGTATCAGAAAGACCCTTTTACCTATCTGAAATAATAGCCAAACTATCCAAATTTCTAATAACCCGTTGCAAGTTATGTAGAAATCATAACCAAGATTGGTATGTTTCTGCTTCTACAACTGCAAATGCAACTGGAACTAGGTTATTCTCTTCATCAATTCCACAAGCTGAAAGCGATGTGCCTTTATATTTTTCTTTTAAGAAGCATCCATCAACTCCCAGTATAGGTTTGTATCTAGTAAAAAAAACTCTCCTACAAGCATGTAGTGACAGAAAACATCTTTGGAAAGACATATCTGGACATTGAGTAAAGCGCACAATATTACCAGGATTCCTCCTCTCCAACTTTGCCTTCAGCGAATGAAACAAATTAAAAGATTCTTCTTCATTGCTATGAATAACCCTATAAGCATAGTCTTTTTCCCTCCATACCTGCATATAAGCCAGCTTAAGACTGTATTTATCATTCATCATATTTTGTATTTGCTTGACTGTAATTTACTTGTAAACATACATCCAATGCAAAACTTGGTTGCTTACTAATTCAACACTTGTCATTTTATTTCCAGAAGTATTGATAGCAATACAAGTATGAACTGGTTCCATTTTTCTTACCTGAAAACCTGAACCATCATATCTCTCTGAAGCATGAGCCTCCATGGGCAGTTTGTAGAAGCACATCTGACTGTTACTCTATTACATTCATTTTTCACAAATAAAGACTGAAATCTGTGCACAATATAGTACTGTCTAAGAGCCAATCTGAATGCATGTACATCCTCAAATATGTCTCCTTTTTTCATAACATTATCATTCAAATTATCTTCAAGTAAAGGTAGTAGATCATCTTCCACTCTATCTTCTACTCCTTCTTATTCGCCTTGTCTTATATTCTTTTCCTCATGCTCAGCCATTAACTCATCATTATCATCCTTCTCCTTCTCATCTTCATCATTATCAGAAGAAAAATTCAAACTGTGAAAACTAGAATCAAAAGGACAAGCATCTAAATCTGAATCAATATATTCATCTCTTTGCACACTGTAATACACAGAAGATTCTCCTGACATAAATTTTCTTTGACCATACTGTGATGTGCCAAATGTAGGAGTCAAAGGAGTCAACCTTGGTGTAGACACCGCTGATAAGGGATCGCCTATATCCTCCACTGATATATAGATATTGCTATGCTTTAAGTCTTGAATCACTGTCCACATTGCTTCCAGCTGAATTTCACTGTTGATTGACATATAAATTTGGATATAAATACTTGATCACAAATAACTCATTTGTCCTTGTTTTGACCAATTTATAGGCTTTAATCTATAACTCTACAAATGTGTATTTTTTGTATCAACCAGTAAACACTTCTGTCTACCAAATACATATTTTCTTCTTTGAGTATGTTCCACTTCTTTCCAATATCCTCCATAACAAAGCACTAATTATACAAGATTCTTCGAATCAGACATCTGTAAATACACAATATCAAAAATTAGATAGAAAAAATAGATAGAAGGATTATGGCGGGTGAGGAGAGGTGGCCGTCTTGGGGGAAGAGAGGAAGAGGGGGGGGGGGGGGGGGGTGTGTCGGAAGCCATTTGGGGGCGGGGGCGGGGGCGGGGGCGGGGGCGAGGGCTGGGGCGGGTCTGAGGCCATCGGGCGGGGAGGGTGTCTGAGGCCATCGGGGGGGGGGGGCGCGGCTGTTGGGCGGGAGGGGGGGTGTCAGAGGCCGTCTGGGGGGGGGGCGAGGGCGGGGCGGGAGCGGTGGGTGGGTCTAAGGACATCGGGCGGGGAGGGGGTCCGAGGCCGTCAGGCGGCGGGCGGCTCGCAGACGCCGGCTTGAGGGCGCATGGCACGGACGGCTGAGACCACTCGGCCTCCGACGTCCGCGCCAGGGCATCATTGCGCCAGCCAGTGAGAGCCGCCACCCGGCCTTCTTCCGTCGGGTGTCTTCGCCGGCCTCGGGCATGAAGGAAAAAGAGGAGGGGGGGTTCAGATGGGGGTGGTGGCTTACCAAGGACAAAGGAGGGCGGTAGCGACGGGATGGCGGTCTTCTAGCCGGCGAGGCAGCAACGGCGTGGGGGCAGAGCAGGGGGCCGAGGACAAAGGACAGAGCAGCGACAGTGTGGGGGGGTGTGGGGCAGCGGCTGTGCAGGGGAGCGACAGAGCAACGGGACAGCGATCTCCTCGCTGGCGGGGCAACAACGATAGTGGCTGCACAGGGAGTGGCAGAGCAGCGGTGGCGCGGGGGCAGAACTTAGGTTAGGGCTACAGTGAAGGGGGAGCTATTTATAAGAAAATTTCGGAGACTTTTTTGTAAATCGGAATAATTTCGGGGTGTTATTTGTAAAAATCTAAATTTTGGGGACTTTTCTGTAAATCAGAATAATTTCAAGGTGTTAAATAATAAAAAAAATAAGTTTTTAGGAGTTTAATTGTAAAAATAACCGAGGGTAAAATCAAAATTTTTTAGAAAATTTTTTATTAAATAATAATCAGGGGGTGTAGGTAAATATCTTGAGAAAAGGGTGTGGGTAATTCCAAAAATTACGAAGAATTATAGATGATTAAGACTAATTAGAGGAGGTTGTAAGTAATTTTCCCTTTTTTTTTAACGATCTTTGTTCCCTGTAACGTATAATGGTTTGTTGTGATCTATTATTCCAAGTAGTAAGTCATCATTTGCAAAAGTGATTACAGGAGTTTGGCATGTACACAAAGACTCCTTCATCTTCTTTTTAGCAAAGTATGTTTGGTAGTTGGTCGGATTCTGCAAAATGTGCGCTAGTGTATCTCTGAGCTTTTTTGATGTCATCCGGGCATCAAACACACTAATTATAGTGGGAATCTTCTTGAGGTGGGCTGTTATGTTATATTTCATCTTTTTGGGTGTAGGTTCAACGTACGAAGGCTTAATGTCCTCATTTATCTTAATTTCCTTTTACTTGTCATTGGGGATATTCTTGTCCCTAGGTATTGGAGTTTCTCTCAGAGGTAGCATTTTTTCACCTCGGAGTTGTATTTAGTTTGCTCTCCTCAATTGAAACCTGGCATCATGAGACCAATAAGGTTCATTTTCGAAGTCACTTCTAAGGCTAATTATACGACAAGAAGTAGAGGACCCTTGCCCTCAATAGTAGTTCCTTGAATGTCCTTAGAGGATATGTCTGGCTTATAATCATCATATTCAATATTAGAATTAGGCATATAGGGTTTTCTTATAGAAAGGTCTTTAGAAACTCTCTAGATGAACCCTTCTATTTCATTTGTTGGCATAACTTTCTTTGGGACTTTGTATTTAGGCCGTTTCTTTCGCAGATAATCAGATCGACTTGATTATAGATTTTCGGATTGACTTGATGCAGGGGTGGAATAAACTTTAGCATTAGCCCACTTGATCCTCTCTCGAAGTGCCTTCTTCCTTTAGCGCTTGCTGGTGTAGGACCTTCCAAAATGATTGAAAAGTTGCTATGAGTCAGACATGAAGTCATATTCATCATCCATGTCTTATATGTATAATTTCTCTAAAGTTGGTAAAGTGCATTCTTCCACAAGTTCTAAGACCGGGACTTCACCAAACCTAGTGTGTTGAGCATTAGTTTCTGGATTTCCTGATAGAGGTTAGGATAATAGCTCATCAGTGTTCACCTCGGACGTGTGAGTCACCATGTAACAAGAGGCCATAGACATGGCTAACTCTCTTTAATAGTGTTTAGCTTTCTTGATCTATCTCTGGAGTAAGTGGCATGAGTGGTCATTCTGTTCTCAAGGAGAGTCGGTAGGTGGTGTCTCATAACCCCTATGAGATCTCTTGTATGCTTTGTCTTTTCTACTAGCACCTTCTCCATCCTCTCGACTTCCTCATAGAACAGGTTAGTAGTATTTGTTATGCTTTCTATGTGAGCAACCATAGCTTTCATATACTCATTCAGCATTTGCATTTGCCTCCTAACAAACCCCATATTAGTTATAGCTAGATCTTTCATATTTTTTAACTGTAGTTTGAGCACACCATAATCATACTCATGGGCAAATCACTCACTAGGATAGTTATCTCAAGAGCAGTCTCAGGGAGGCCTGTGGGATCTCTGATTTTATCAGTAACATCCTCAATAAATTTATTTGCTTCTTGTTGCCTTGCACCCTGAATTTCCTTATCATTAAAGTGATAAGGTAGGGATTAGCTTGGTTGTAAACCTCTGACGGTAAATATGGTAGAGTATGTTACCACCGAAAGTTCACTTTCTTCATTTTCCGCATTAGGTTTCTCTAGTAAAGCTTTGAGTTCGTGAGAAAAGAATTCTTCAAGAGTTACTTGGCTTCTTTCTTCCTGAACATATTTATCTAGAACATCGATGTATTCTTGGATGGCTAATTTCTTAACATCATAATCATCTGGCTAAACCAGCTTCTTCTTCTATCTTCTGTTCTTTATCTTCTTGATGTTTCAAATAGGTGAGGTAGTTTGCTTCGATGAGGCTTTCTTTATCACCATCCCAAGCTCTTTAGCATTTTTAGTTATTTTCTTCATCAGTTTCTTTAGCCTTTTTGAAATATAGACATTCCATAAGATCCCTTATTTGGAAGTACATTGTGCTTCTCCCCCAAAAAGAATCTTAACAAGTGGTTCATGATCCTTGAATATAGTAATGTGATTGATGTGTTCATTGGGTGTTTCAAATAGTGTTGTCTTCAAGAGAGCTAGTTTACCTTCTCGGTATTGCTTCTTGACTCAATTCTTGAACACATAACAATCTTCAATGGTATGTCCCAAGACTCTATGATAAGGACAATAATTTGGGTGATTTATTTTGTTGGCCTCACCTGGCCTCTTGAATTTTGGTAATTGGAGACCTAACTTTAGGACATTCAGAAACATTTTAGCTACTCTTTCTCTTTTGAAAGAATATTTCTTTTTGAGCCTTTATTGGAGATGATTGGATCATTCCACTTCTCCAAGTGTTAGTGGCTTCTGAGGATTATCTTTGTTTATGATAGGGTTTGGAGATTTCTTTTGCTCAGTTGCTGTAAATATAGCCCTTATAATTTGAAAGGCTCTCCTCGCTTTACCTTATCTTTTTCTAATTTGAAACTTTGTGAACTGAATAAGATTGGTGGGCCAATCCTTTCTGACTTTTTGACTTGCATGATAAGGTCTTGGAAAGTATGAATAGAAGAGACACTCAGATAAGGTGTCATCCATTCTCCCATTAATATTGTCGAGAATCAGGTTAACAATTTCAAATTAACTCATGGGTTATTCACACTTAATGCTGAGATTTCTCAATCATATGATATAATCCAAAATCGACTCATTGTCACATTTCAATGTTGAGGTAAAGTTTATAATGGTCACTTTATTACTGACTCATCCAAATCTAATTTGCAAAACCTCTTTTATTTGTGCCCAAGTTTGTATAGATTCTGGCATACCACTTGAATGTTACTCCTGTCAAACTAGCTAAAAATTAGTGAAGTAACAATGAGAGGCTATTACTGAAATCCCCACACAAAGTCACAAAGTGAGTTATGTGCTGCTCAGAATTGTCCATGCCATTAAACTGTTTGAAATTAGGCATTGTATAGCCTCTAGGATATGACATTCAGTCATGATGGCTAAGGTATGGTTTGTCAATATTATTTATCCTATCAGTCTTATTTTCTTGTCTCAATTGGGCAACTACCATTTATTGTACATGCTGTTGTATGTATGCCGAAAATTTCATGTTGTCTGGGATCCTTGAAATCGGGGATTGGGTATTTCTTGCTAGAGAAGGTGCTTGTGAAGGGCCTACATTTTCATAGATTTTATCTATAGGAGATGCCCCTTTCACCGCTTCTGTTGCTTGAGATGGCTATTGGGATCATTCCAACTTATCGAGCTTCTAGCTCATTTGTAGTATCATCTCCATTAATTCTATGACTTTCTTCTGAGATTCATTTTTTTCTTTGCTTTGCTGTCTCAATTGTTCCTATAATGCTTTTATGGTCACTTCTTAATTAGAACTTTCAGTTATGACCACGATTTTTGTCAAAATATAATGGTCCAAGTCTTGAGGATCAAGTCTAGACTTTGGGTTGAGGCTAACTTCTCACATTAGCTGAGTCATCTCACTCCAAAGTCTACTTTTGGAGTGGATCACCACACCCTCTCTTTGGCACTACAACAAGGATTGGTCCATAAGGGTCCTCTTCTCTTATATTTCTTTATCTTTAAGCCTCACCTGAATAGCCTTCTTTTGGCGTTTGACTAACTATGGTGTGGGCTCATGGTCCCTCACAAAATTATGATGGAAAATAACCCTGACAGTGTGGGTGGTCTCTTTTAGCAAACCCTCATACTGGGTTGTAGTTTTACGGTGACTCTTGTAATTTTGTTTGGTGATTTACTCTTTTTCTATAATCTTAAGGCAAGACTATGCCCCCTGTGATTTGCTCCTACCTTTTTCCAAATTACTTAATGGAGGGAAGGAATTGGAGGTAGGGAGAGTGATTGCGGACTTCGCGCGAGGGGTAGGCTTCCTAAGTCTACTGAAGATTTTAACAGCTTTTCTTTTACTTGTGACAGTCAAAATGAAATCTTCTTCCTTCATGTCTATGCTTAGATTTGCTTTTGATTGCCCCCTGTGAGGAGCTAAGCGAAGGCAGTCGAAGACTGAGCTTTGCTTCGGTTCTAACCTCTTGAAGGCTGATATCCTTTTTGGTTGAGGTATAGCTTCTAGCTATTCATCCGAATAGCTCTTCTCATTAGGGATGATGACATTAGGCCTCCTTCTCCTTGATGGAAGTTGAGAAACAAGCTAGTCTTCCATGTCAATAACTCCAGTTGATGTAGCAGTAGGTATCGTCTTAAACTAGAAGACCTCAAAAATGGTTCCAAACTTGAACTAAACTTTAGCCATTTCTGTAGCAACCATTAACTAAGAAAAATGCACAGTTGATCTTACCCCCGGGATGATGGTGAATCTTGGGGCAAAGATGTTTTTCATTGTTGCCATTTGATTTTTTTCTGTAAAAGAGAACACAATTGATCAGTTTTCAGTCGTAATTGTACCTTATCAATGTCTCAATCGTATTAACTAGGTTTCAATACTCGGTGGAGAAGTTAAATCCCACTAGGTGTGTCAAAATTTGTGGGATCAAAATTAACCACCCGGAATAGTAAAAACCCTGAGGGGCAGTCATAAATCATAAATCAAAATTTATTTTAATTTAAAGTCCACTTTCAAGTGTTGTGAGAACATTGATTCCCAACATGCGCAAACCCCTGTCGTTAATTATTCTGACAAGTGCCAAAAATATCCTAAAATAAGAAAGCTAGCCAATAAAATAAAGACACAAAAAGAAAAAAGAAAGTATTGTTTGATTAATTTAAGAAAGATGGTGCATGACTTAAGTAAAAGTATGTCCTCACTTTACAATGAATAATAGAAAATATAGAAAAAAAAAAGAGAGAGAGAGAGTGGAGAAGAAGCTTTGATGTGTGCTGCTACTCTACTCCCCTTGCGCTAGACCATGTAGTATCTGACTCAAACTATAGAAAGGAATGGGAGAAGTTTGAAGTATTTCCAATTGTTTTGAGCATAAATGATAACTTTGAGATTTAGAGTGTTTCTATAGCTAGTAAGGCGTAGGTGATAACTTCATTTGGGTTGAAATATTACTATTAGCCAATAAGGCGTTGGCAATAACTCCATTAGGATTAGAGTTTTTTCGTTAACTAATAAGGCGTGGGCGATAGCTCTGTTTGGATTGAAGTATTTTCATTAGCCGATAAGGTGTGGGCAATAACTCCATTTAACCTTCAAGTATTTTCATAACCAATAGGGAATAGGCAATAATATCTTTATTTTTTAAAGTATTTTTATAACCGATAAGGGATAGGCTATAACATTATTAGAGTTTTTGAAGTATTTCTATAGCCGATAGGGCTTAGGCGATAACTTCATTAATTTGGATAGTATAACCAATGGCTTATGAGGTTGGGTATAGCTTGAAAATGTGTCACCAACTGCTTCCAGGGTTGGCTAGCTTGCAAAGCACATCGTCAACTACTTGTAGGGTTTACTAGCTCAAAGAATGTGTCACCAACTGCTTATGAGGAGTATAGCTTGGTGAGGTGGGCATTCTGGTGACAGGAGGCATGCTCAGGACGTCTGATGAGTGGAGGATAGGGCTAGCGACATCCTCGATGCAAGGTCCAATGGCAAAGGGCGACTTCGGCTAGAGGGGAAGGGCTAGTAGGGACAATTCAGACCGTAAGACAGAGGCGATGACTCCTATGGTGTCGATGTAAGGCCCATACAACGAGTCTTGTAGTGGAGGGAGAAGCGGTGCATATTCAAGGGGTGCTGTAGTTTGGACGTAGTTGGAGTGGTGCTAGCCACCAGGAAGAGGGAAACAGGGGTAGCTATGACGAAGATAAGAGCAATGTGAGGCTCGAGATGGCACTGGATGGTTATAGTGGTCTTGGAGCTAGGCAGAGATGAACTCAACAAAGGGAGCTCTACTAGAGTGCGGCCACAGTGGCGTAGGCACAAGGCGGGAGCTTGTCAGGCAGCAGTTGAGGATGTTCCTTCGGAGGAGGAGAAAGGAAGGCGAGAGGAAGATTAATAAAAGATAGAAAGAAAGAGGTAGGAAATTGCCTTCTTTCTTTCCTTCTAATTTTCAGCTTCTTGATAGTCTTTCGGTTCTCTAATCTCTCCCTCCATTTGTTCTCTATCCTCTCTCATTCTTCTCTCTATTGTGTTGCTTGTTTATGCAGGGTCTTTAATAATTTATAGGCCTCAAAGAGGAATCAAGATCAAATCTTTGATTAACTTATTTTGGAATGTGATGTGATTGTAATATTTGATTAAAATTATGTTTCCATATTTTGGGATTGACCTGTAATTCATTGATTGGGATTTTTTTCCTAATGAAGAAATTTTAAGATTTATACTATTTCTGAATAATGAATTTTTAGGGGATTATTTGTAAATTTTTTTGAAAAATATAGATCAAAATGTAATTTTATAAACTCCAATGGTCTTTTCATAAAAAAGACATATTTATAAAATTTTAAAATTTCTGGGATTCTTTTTAAATAAAATTTAGACTTGTTTGTAAATAAAAAATTTCAAAAATTTATTTGTAAATATAAAATTTTGAGGGGTTTTTTTGTAAACCCTAGATTTTGCGGGGATTGATTCAAAATTTCAGAATTTTTAAGGATTTTTTTCGTAAAATTTTTATTTAAATTTATTTGGTCCAACAATCTATTTGCAAAAATTTTATATTTTCATTTTGGCCCAAATATTTGATAAATTTTGGGTCTAATTTTGATCCAAATATCTGGTCCAATCAATTCGTTTTGATTTAAGCCCGAATTTTTCGATAATTAAAATCTAATTTGAACTCAATTTTTAGTTGATTTTGATCATGATTTAGGTCCAATTGTGATTATATTTGGATCACAATCGAGTGACATTCAACTTTATATTTTGACTAAATTTTGATTAAATATGATTTTTAGTCAAAATCGACTCAAACAAGCACGTGGCATCATTTGACTGGAGAACAATAAATGGTAAGCCAAAAAGAAAAGTAGCAGCAAGGCGATGATTCCGCACTACCCTGAGGACAAGTGCTACTGATGCCTCTTATTCATCAAGGCAAGAGGCTCGGAGGAAAAGAGGCGCGCAAGGTACATCGAGTAGGAGAAAGAAATTATTAACATAAATTTGATTGAAGTGAAGACAAAAAATTAAACAAAAGTAAATTCATTCATTTAATTAAAGATGAGTATAGGAAAAAGAAAGGAACTCCCAAAATAAAATAAAGAAAGACATTATCAAGCCCTTTAGGGCTATTGAGAGTCATTTCTCAAAGCCCGATGTTCAACAACTCGCAAGCTCTCACTAGTGCAGTAGTCTCGAGTATTGAAGCTTAGATATGCAAAAGGTGAGGTAGAAGGAGCTACAACACAGGAGAAAGGATTCCAAACAAAGCCTAATCCCCTAGCGATGGAGAAGTAAGACTCTAACCAGAGCTAGACTTGCCTCTTGTCCACCTCCTCAATGAAGAGCCACTGCAAATCAAACAATTAGTCACACGTCATTGATCACCTCAACCCTGCAATAGGTCAACCTTTGCAAAAATGAGGTGAACCTAGTCTCAGCCTAGAGTCGCCCTTATCTCTCGAGCCTACTCTAGCATAGCTCAAAATTCGTCACTAGAGTAAAACCACTCCATAGCTTGAGTTGCCTGCAGCTCAGCAAGGGAGCAAGCCAATCAGCTTGGTGAGCCCTCCTTTGTTCATTATGGACACGGGTTTGTAAATAGGTCTTCTATTCTCTGCTCCTAGTGAGACAATCGCAAGAGGCAATCAGCATTTGTTAAAGCTCTACCACCTCACAATGGGAGCACTCAATCTCCTTAGGGTGAAATCACATCCATACAAACGATCTTGCTCTCTCCAAGAAGATCTACTCTACACCAATGATTTTGTACACTCACACTTCTAACAATCTAAGAGTGTTTACAAGTAAAAAAAAAAAGATAATATAATTAAAACTCACTATAAGTTCTCTCAAGATAAGAATAAGGGCATTGAAAATTTAACTTGAAATTTGAAGATTTAGAATATTCTTGAGCTAGTAGGCTTAGGGGGCTTTGATCTCTTCTCTAAAATAGATATGAAGTTGTAAAAACTTGTTAAGAGAACCCAACCATACCTATTTATATATTTTGACTTTGGGTCAAAACTAGCTATTGGGAGTGAAATCCTACAACTAGTTTGGCTCCAACAGTCAAAAAAACTAACCATTAGTCTCATAAAAAACCTAAACCAATCGATCGCTTGTGACAACCAGTCGACAACTTCAGGTGAACCAAAATTGATAAATTTGCACAGTCGGTCGTCCGATTACTCAACTAGTTATTCGGTTACTTAATTGATCATCCGATTTTAACAGAAAAACTCTATTAAAAGCTTTCTAACGCAATAAGTGTTGTAAATAAAATAATCTCAACTTTGACTCGACTAAAATAAAGGATAAAAATCTAAACCTAGTCAATCTGATTTCTTGAGCAATCTTTAAGTCATCTACAATCATTCAAGTTCCATTTTTTTATCCATCATCATGCCTCATCGTCAATTTTCTTTATTTGTTTATCCACACTTGAGACTTTCAAATGAACTTGATCTTTATTTTTAAGATCGGCTTGACTATAGACTACACATGCTCAAAAAATAATTGAATACATAGTTTAATCATCATCAAAACTATAAAGAAAAAAATAAGAAAATGCCCTAGGAGTCAAGATGCAATGATAACCACTAAGTCATTAAATGAGAAAGCATGAAAGACCCAACGCTTCTAATTCCTAGAGGCAGCATGCGCCTAAGGAAGGTAACTACTAGAAATAATCTTTAAAATACAAGCTCTTACATTTGAGCAACGAGAGGTCGAATGAAGGGCTTGGGTTCCATGATGTGTCAAAAGGCAAGATTGAACCAAAGTCAAATCCCATGGCAAGCTAGAAGCAAGTCAAGCCAAAATCAAAGCCGTCAGCCTCTCTACTGCACTTGACTTGATAAGGTCTTGGGGGGCCAAGTCCCACAACTCGGTCATCAGAAGTCATGTCTCACAGCTCGACAGATGGGTACAATCCAAGGCAATCAAGTTCTATAGTATGACCAACAGAAGCCAATGGCATTCATGACACGCTATACGAGCATGTTGCACTCTCCATCTATCCCCATGAGAAATAGCCTTTGTGGCACTCTAGGAGATAAACCCCTACAGCAGCAGTCATTCCCTACATCACCGACTTCTTCTCCATCTCTCACTATATGACAAAATTTTCTAAGTCACAATATGAAATGTCAGGAAAAATTCTCAAAATACGCTCAGCTAACTCACACATCAACCATGATAGAATTATCCGAAGAAGTCGGATCGAGTTATCCAGAACACCATATATAATAGTGTCCAAAGCACTAAGGTAAAGAATTTTCTCTCTCTTTTTCCTCAAGTTTAATTCTAGAATCTGTCTTCTTTTCAAGCACCTAGCTTCATCTAGGGCAACAAAGTGCAAAAAGTGTGAGATTTTGATTTGAACATCGGAGTATCCTTCCCCAATCACTACCGGACGAACAATTTTATTTTTCTATGTAAGTTAGAATCGACTAAAGAAGATCGAAAGAGCTCAAATATTCAAAACTAAAATCGGATATAACGCAACACTAACCATTAATTAAAATTGCTTCTGAAAAGAAAACTCTAATGAACGTATATGTTCTCTCATCCAATAAACAGTCAAACCGTTCCTTTTATTTTGTACACTTTACATGTGTTTTTTCTTCTTTTTAAATTCCACCTTAAAATAGAATTTCATCTTGCGCTCTGATATTGTTTTTCTTCGTGTGATTCTTATCGATGGGGATAAGTGTATATCTACAATTATGTCAATCAAGATCTGATGGAGTCAAAGGGCACCTATACGAAATAGCGTCATCTAATGGATTGATTTATCGAATTAGTATCTTAAACTTGCATTGTGATTTTGACCTGTTAATGTTCTTATTTTTCATCAATTTAATGTCATGCAGTAAGAACAAGGTTAAACTCTTCTTCCATTGGCAATGTCTTGCGCCTATGTTCAAAGTTGGCTTTTTTTCACATGCATGCTTCTTGGGAAAAGTGGAATTTCTACGTGAATTCCCCTAGGTATCCTTCTTCAATCCAAAATGTGGCATAAAGTGCGAAAGGTTCAAAAATCATTCTTGTTGTCCGCTTGATCCAGCCATTTAGCCTTGCGCTTCCTTTTTTAATGAGAAACTTGAAACCACTTCATTTGAAAACCTTCCATTTGTCCCTAGATTTATCCAGGTTAACCAAATACCTGCAGATGGACTAGAATTCCTGCAAGCGACATTGATGCCCATGACCTTCACACTCCATTTAATAACTTGTCATATAGATCTCATTAGCATCCATGATTCTAATAATACTTTCATTATCCGATATAGATGTGTCATCATTAAAAAGGTAGTTAGGTTTTAAGGAGATTTTCTTTTTTATATATTTAAAATTTTTAATTAGATTTAGCTCGCACCTCATTTTCGTGATGGATTTCTTGAAAACATCAAACAACATACCATTTTTCGAAATGGATTTTTAGAGAAAAACCTGTGTTTATCCATTGTGTTCTAACGATAATTTTTTCATTATTATTATTTTATCATTTCTAGTGTTGTTATCCATCATTTAAGATTCGATTGATGATGAAAATATTTAGCATTCCCACTTTAATATTGAACTTTCAGTCAATTCTCTTTGGATTTTTGCCACCCAAATACCACAAAACATCGCCAGACTAATATTTTATTAATTTTTTGTTTTAAAAAATTAATTTACCATAATACCCTTACCATAATTCAAATATCAAAAAAGCATGTAATATATACGAGAGTAAGATGGTTCATAATAATTTCACCAAAAAAATAGCCAGACCAACATTTAAATACTAAAAAAATAATCAAGTTATTTTTTTATATTTTAACTCTAATTTTAATTTTAATTTTGATCTTAACCCGTTATTAAACGGGTCTGTTTATGGAGTTGGTCTATTCATGAACTTCTCTTTCAAGTTCTTGGTGACTTGTATGTTGTCCATAACCCTGTTAATCATCTCGCTGAAATTGCTAATGGAAACTATTTCTGGTCTGTAAGCAACTTTTAAATTGCCTGTGAAGAGTGCAAAGTTTACTTCTTTTGATCTTCAATTCTTGAATTTTGTGATAACCATTCTTGACTTCGACTTGCACACTAGAGTTGGAATCAAATGTAGAATTAGGATTTCTAAGACGAAATTATTAATTGGGCGGATTTGAATTGCTCCATTTTTTTTTTTTTATTATAATATGGATGCAATTCATAGACAATCCGGGAAACGGGATTGTCAGGTTTAATCGCACCCAATTTCTTGGATGAAGGTCTTATTTCATTTGAGTAGACTTTTTCTTTTACAACTTTTGGCACGTGAGTCGGCTGCACCCGCAATCACCGCTACTACTTGTGCACGTTATTCTCAATTATTCGGTCAACGAAATCTCGCCAAGAAAGTCAACTCTTGAGCTGGCGCCGAGGCTTGTTAATAGGGTTGACGTTGGTAAGTCAACCGTCCGGCCGAAGTACAGCCGCAGAAGCACGATCTACCCGAGTGGTGTTCTGGCTTCGGTTCTCGGATTAGATTCCACCCAACTCTACATAACACAAAAAAAGAAAATTGTAAACGAATTTTTTAGACGAGCGCATTCAAAAAGACTTGCCGAGATATCAAATATAATGTGATGGTTAAGATCCCATTTGGAACAAATAATAATTATTTTTATCGCAAGTTACTAATTATATTTTTGAAATAAAAAAGGATAAAAAATATTATCTGAAAATTCGATCGCCATATTTGCTAAGCTCTTATCAAAAGGGGTCTTGAGCTGCCTAAGCTTGAGCCTCAATTTTTCTAATCTAATATTTTTTTTTTTATTTTTTATTTTTTAAAAAATATTTTGGTGTAGAACTAGTTGTTTGATCATTCAATGGGGCGAATGGACCCACGCGATAATGGATGGCAGGTGGGAAGCTTTTAGGATTCGCCGAAGGAGAGAGCGACAGGCGAGTGGGCTCATGAATGAAACCCAATGGAGGCTTCGTTGGCGAGAGGGGAGCGAGTAATTAACGGAATGAACTGGGATAGAATTTTTAAAAACTAAATAAAAAAAATAAAAAAATAAGATTAAAAAATACAAAATTTTTGAACAACTTATTAAAAAAAAAAAAAAAGATACGCGTGAGACAAGTACAAAATATTTATTTTGATAAGAAGAAGTAAGACAAGATTGGCTCCTTTTCTACCCAATTGTCATCATTAAAAGAAATTTTTTTTTTCTTTTTTATTAAGAAAAAGAAAAAAAATTATTACAATTAAATAACAAAAATTGGAGGTGTTATTTGAAAAAACAAGATTTTAAAATTTGACCGGGACATTTCAATTTCAGATTAAATGGAAATATTTTAATTTAAAATTCGATTTCAAAATTAAAAAATATATATATATATTATTTACATTTATATATTTTAGTTTTATTTAAAATAGGTTCAGTGTAATTAATTGTGAACTCGATCCCGGAAAACTTAAACGACGTGGTTAGATTCGTCTTTCTTGTAATTTAAATCTAAGCAAAAGTATAAAGAGGGGATTTTTCAATTGGTTTCTTCTTCTCGCAACTTTAAAAAATTTTACGAAAAAGGACTCGATTTTCTTTTAATGCCTCCAACTCTGCAAAAAAAAAGTCGTAAAAGAAACATCAACTGTAACAAAATTTCTAAACTCGGTTGACATAGGAACTATTTAGTTGGATAAAGGTTGCCGAAAATATTTTAAAAAAAATAATTTATTTTTTCTCATTTTTAACCGCTTTTAAAAATATCTGAAAATAATCTATTTTTAATGTTTAATTAGACGAAACTAAATTTTATTTATTTCGCATGTCTAAAGTAATTTCTAATCGAATTATTAGACTAAATTTTAATTTGTTCTAAATTTTTGAATTACAAGTAGGTTATACTTTTATAAATTACTTCTAACTAAATAAATATAAGAAGCCGGTAAAAGTGATTTTATAATCAATCAGTTTTCGTCCAATTAACAACCCCACGAGGTTTATAAATATTTATTTTTACTAACCAAGGTTAAACTAAGTAGAATGGTTTTCTAGGACATATGTACGCCAACAAATATTTTAAGGACTCAGTATCTAAATATGGAGATTAATATACAATTAGCTGAGATTTTTGTAACTTGTATGTAAAATTATTTTTTGAAATATCTCGGGAGACTTTCGTGAGTTTACATTGAAAATAGTTGGGAAATTTCATGTATGCTATTGCAAAAATTAGTTTCAATCCCATTTTAACTAAAAGCAAGACTTAATTTATACCATATTTGAGGTTTAATAGCAACCAAATCTGGAGTTAATTCTTACTCATATTTTTCCTTACATTAATTTACATTCGATCGAAATTTTTTTAATTTTTTTATTTCAACCTAAACAATATCAAACGATATATATTTTCTAAATATTATTTATTTTAATGATAAATTTACATCCAAATTTTTTTTGCAATATATAGAGTAATCCAAACAAAATTATAATTTTTTTAATTTCGAGGAGAAATATGTAATTTTAACTTTTTTTTTAAGAGTTATATGTAATTTTTCAAGTTTCAAGAACAAGTATGCAATTTAGCATAATTTCAAAGAGTTATATATAATTTTTTTTAAAATTTGAAGGAGAAATACGCAATTTAGTAAGATTTTAAGGAATTATATGCAATTGGCCTTATAAAAAAATTATGTTTTTTATCTCAGTTTCTATATTGGACAAACCATCTAGTATTATAAAATTTTAAAAATTTAAATTTAGTTTTGTTAAACTAGTTGTCCGATAATTATGGATTATTGTTGAACCAAAAATAAATTATAGCAATTTTATTTTTTTTATTAATTTAATTAATAAAATAGAATTAAATAAAAATATTTTTTGAATATTTTAATTGAAATTATTTTTTGTAAATTGATAGTATAAAGTAAGTAATTTTTTACTAATAGTGATAAAATATATAATTTCTTATAAATTCATTATAAGGAAGGTGATTAATTACTAAAAATTCTTATAATTTATTTAAAGCCAAGTTTGTATTAGATTTTTTTTAAAAAAAGTATTGATTCTTTTACCAAAAAATAAGTCATTTATTTTCAATGGACTGACAAATATACTAATATAAAATTTTAGAAAAAATAAAGGTTTTTAAAATTTTTAATCAGTCCCTTATATTTTTTAAATTTCTTATCAACTTTCGGTAATTTTTGAAATTTAGAATCAGTAACTTATATATAAATACTTTATTTTAGTAACTAACTTTTTAAATTGAGGTGTGAGTTTATCATTATTTTATAAATATTTTACTTTTTATATATAAACACTTTATATTATATGTAAATAGTGATAAACTCTTACCTTTTATATTAAGTGTTCATATTATATATACGAGATAAGGTTCTTGAGATAAGACAAAATATTTGTAAATAGTGATAAACTCTTACCTTTATTAACGTAGTTAATTATTATAAGAGTTGATTTTAAATTTCAAAAATTTTTAGGACTTGATAAGTAATTTCAAAATATGAGAGGTTAATAAGGAATTTCAAAAAAAATTTCTGATAATTTTTCGTAAAATTTTTATTCTTTCTTCCCTTAATTTAATATTTTCACGCAAAAACAAGTGCAAGGATCAATTTAGTTGGTAAAAAAAATCAATAACCATTAAAAGTGAAAAAACTTAGGTTTTCTAAAGATACCCTCAATATTGTGATCATTACGCAAAACTCTTTTTTTTTTCCATTTTTATCAATCGAGAATCCATCTTTCTTCATCTTACAGTTTACCCAAAGGAGAGTTTAGTCGATATAGTCAGGAGAAGAAGGAATATATAAATATAATATTTGTCAGCGTGGTATACGTAAAAAAATCTCAAAAAACTCCGCATTCAATCTCCATAACAAGGCCAAGACAAGTTGACAAGTACCTCCTCTTGACTTCCGACTCCAACCTCAGACCAGGACTCGGTCAAATCCGCCCAACGTGGCCCGCCCACAACCCAAGTCCTTTTTCAGAATCCCCAAACTACCCCCAAAACCGCATTCCCCAACATGATACCACGGAAGGGCATTCCCGTCAATCCAGATCCTGATCCCAACGCAAAACCGAGGAACCCGGCCCCTCTTATTCGCAATGCTCGCCTATAAATCCCCTGCTTTTCCCAGCTCTCAGTTCCCAACAAAAACTTAGCCAAAAAAACTAAACACCCTCCTTGTCGTCCTCTTCCTCCTCATCCACCCTTTCTCCATCGGCTATCTTAGCCCGCCCTTCTCCCTATTTATCCACACTCACCCCAAAAAACCCACAAAACAAAAGCCCATTCGCCCGCAGTTCCCTCCTTCCCCTTGCCGGCCTCGCCATGGAATTGTCCTACAAGAAGTCCGACGACCTCTGCAGCCCGGTATGTCTTTGTTTTGTCTTTGCCCGCTACCTGTTCGATAATATGGCTGACTGACCTTTGTTGTTGTTGTGTGCAGACGTCGAGGGCGGCGAGGCTGAGGTGCTTTTTCGGAGTGTTGGATTTGAAGGCTTTGCTGCTGCTGCTCGTTGCGGTGCCGCTTTGCATTGTGGGGATCTATTGGCACGGGAAGGTCGTGTATTTTCTTCGCCCGCTTTGGAAGACGCCACCCAAGGCGTTTAATCGGATTACGCACTATCATCATGACAATATGTCGATGGAGAAGCTCTGCGGGTTGCATGGGTGGGGTGTGCGGGAGACGCCCCGGCAGGTGTTTGATGCGGTGCTGTTTAATAATGAGCTTGATATACTTGCTGTTAGGTGGAACGAGCTAAGGCCGTACGTGTCAGAGTTTGTGATTTTGGAGGCGAATTCGACGTTTACCGGTATTCCGAAGCCACTGTACTTCGCGCGGAATCGTGAGCAGTTCAAGTTTGTGGAGTCGAGGCTGACGTACGGGACTGTTGGTGGTCGTTTTATCAAGGGGGAGAACCCCTTCGTGGAAGAGTCTTACCAGCGCGTTGCGCTGGACCAGCTTATAAGGATTGCGGGCATTGCGGATGATGACTTGCTAATTATGTCGGATACCGATGAAATCCCCAGCGCCCAAACCATCAATTTGCTGCGGTGGTGCGACGACATACCGGAGAAGCTCCATCTCCAGCTCAAGAACTACTTGTATTCCTTTGAGTTTCTCTTCGATGAGAAGAGCTGGAGAGCCGCGGTCCACCGATACCGCCCTGGGAAGACGAGATATGCGCATTACCGCCAAGGCGACGACCTTTTAGCAGATTCCGGGTGGCATTGTAGCTTCTGCTTCCGCCGCATAGATGAATTTGTGTTTAAGATGCAGGCTTATAGCCATGCCGACCGGGTGCGGTTCCGGTCATTCTTGGACCACTCAAGGATTCAGGACAAGATATGCAAGGGTGCCAACCTGTTTGATATGCTTCCGGAGGAATATACATTCCGGGAGCTAATTGGGAAGTTGGGGCCGATACCACATTCTTATTCCGCTGTTCACCTTCCGAGTTATGTGGTTGAGAATGCGGACAAGTACAAGTATCTTCTACCAGGGAACTGCATGCGGGAGGGCTAATATTGCATTTATAGTGTAGAAGATTCAATCTTGTTGCTTGGAAGGCTTCCTGAGCCGAGTAGGCAAGCATGGGTGATTTACAAAGCATTGTATAATATCAGGTGACACACTTTGCTCGGGGCACAGTTATATGCCAAAGGAGCTTGTTTCATGACTATATATACATGCAACATCATCGCCCTTGCGGTATGTCATGCTAACAATGGTTGTTGTAGAAGGAAACTAGACATTTCTGCGTTTGAATTTATTGGTTTTATTTTCCTTGAGTTACTAATTTATTCATGTATTTCTCATTTATGTGTACTCTCCCAATTGATAGTGTTGTTGTATCTTTTAGCATTTGATTTATCAGTATAATCACAATAAGCACTTCGGATGACCTTGAAAATAAATGAATTGGTAATTTGTGTGGATTTTGGCATGTAGTAGTGGTTGGATGCCATGTTGACAAAATATCCAATCAAAAGCATTTTATTGGTGATACTTTTTGGTGGAATTATGTTATCATCTAACAGAGCATGCATCTTGGATGTACATGTGGTGGACAAATAAGCACGAAACACAGAGTCGAATTTTGTTAAACAGAGTGCCCTGCTTGGTGATGTTTTGATTCGTCACCTGTTGGTTTTTATTTTATCATATGACTATTTTTCAAATCTCGAAATCTATAGGGCCTTTGCTTCGGAACAGTAGAAACTCCTAGTTGAAATGCAGCATATTTCCATACTGATTACTATGTCTGCTAGAAAATCAATAATTAACATGGTGAAGCTCCAACCTGGCACCCAGTAGTTGACTACTTTGGTACATGAATTTCTCTATAAGAGTTTTGGTCACTTGTCTTCCTTGTTTAGGATCTGTAGTTTCAGTTGCTCACCATCATAGGCATCTTGATAATTTTATTCACTTAACCTGGCTACTATTGGACGAAGATATGTGTTGAGTTTTGAATGTCTCGAATTAGAATTAGAGTTTGAATTAAAATAAAAATTCAAAGTTGAATCTAGACTTATAATTGATTTGTAATATTAAAAGTTATAATTATAGTACAACTCATTATCAATAAGGATCTATATATATATTATAATACATAGAGTTTATGTATGATATACTATGGAGGTTGAACTAGAGAGAAATAGAGAGAATAAAGAGAAAAGAAAGAGAGAGAGTGTTGACTCTCCTGTGTGAATTTTTCTAATGTCTTTCGGTGGTCTCTCATTGTGGTTTTTCATGATATTCTCTTGAAGATTTTCTCTGAAGGTGGAGGCGTTGTCGAGACTTGGTAAAGAGTTTAGTTGAGTAAGAAAGAGTATAGTTTTTCTTGTAAACTCTTATAAAGCTTTTTGATAGTGAATTTCTCGTTGTCTTATTTTATTATTTTCTTTTATCTTACATTACTTCTCGTTTCTTGTATTTTTTTGAAAATAAGGTAATTCGTGAATCTTCTACTGTGAATTCCAACAATTATTAGTGGAGTTTAGGAGCAAACAATTAAGATGGCAAAATCCTTACTCGAGTTGAAGAAGTTTGGCGATAAGATAAATTTTACTTTATGATATAATAAGCTGAATGCGGTTCTTACTTATCAAGGTCTGCAAAAGATATTAGAGGAAAAAGAAAAGAGACCGGTCAAAATAAGCGATGAAGACTAGGAGGAGATAGATCAGAAGACATTGAATTTAATTATTTGAAGCTTGACTGCTGAGGCATTGTATAGTGTTATTGACGAAGAGACGATAATGGACATTTGGACAAAACTCAAAAAGTTGTACATATCAAAAAGTCTCTCAAACAACAGTTGTACAGACTGCATATGAGCGAAGATACAACTATATTACATCACCTGAATATCTTCAATAAAATCATCAATGATTTACTGAAAGTTGATGTAAAGTTTGAAGAGGACAATAATTGGCTGATTCTCCTGATATCTTTTCCTACTTCGTACGATCATATTGTGACTACACTTTTTTATGATAAAGAAACTCTCAAGATGGAAGATGTGACATCTAGTCTTTTTTTAATGAGAAAATGAGAAACTGCAATATTAATATGGAGTTTGGTGAAAAATTGGCAACTCACGAAAGAGGAAGATTAAGAGAATGTGAAAAGAGCAAATAACAATCTAAATCAAAATTGAAGGCAAAGATATAATATTATTCATGTAAGAAGTATGACCACATTAGATGACATTGCCCGGAATGTGGAAAGATAGAGTCTTCGAATATGACAACGACAATAGTGGATAATATTTCAAAGAATAGTGTGGATGGAGACGTTTTTACAGTATTCGTAGAAATCGGTACTTCTGATGAGTAGATTTTAAATTCTGATAGTTCTTACCATATTTACTTCAGAAAGGATTGGTTTATTTTTTATCAGAAAAATAAGAAAAAAGGTACTGTTTGGTTATGTGATAATTTAACCTCTGAGATCGTATGTATGGGAACAATTTAAATCCATATGTTTGATGGAACAATTCATACTCTTACTGCAATGAGACATGTCCTTAAAATGTGGAAGAATCTAATTTCACTTGCTAAATTGGACTCAAAAGGCTAAAATTTTTGAGTGAGAAATGGAGTCATAAAGGTGATACGCAGTATTAAAATTCTAATGAAAGGAAAGAAGTACGGCAATATTTATTGATTAGTAGGAAATACTATTGCAGGTGGAGTTTTGATGGCATGCCCGAGTTCAAGCCAATATAAATATTATTGAGTTTTGGGTATCTCGAACTCGGATTAGATCTTGAGTTAAAATAAAATTTTAGTTGGATTTAGACTTATGATTGATTTTTAATATTAGGAGTTATAATTATAGTAAAACTCAGACTCAATAAGGATCTATATATATTATAATATATAGAGTTTATGTGTGGTGTAGTATTGAGGTCGAACTAGAGAGAAATAAAGAGAGAGGAAAAAGAGAGAGTGTTGACTTTCGTGTGTGGGTCTTTCTAGTATCTTTCAGTAGTCTCTCGTGGTGATTCCTCATGGTATTTTCTTGAAAATTCTCTCTGAAGGTAGAAACGTTGTCGAGACTTGGTAAAAAATTTAGTTGAGTAAGAAATAGTATAGTTTTCTTATAAACTCTTGTAAAGTCTTTTTATAGTGGATTTCTCATTGTCTTATTTTGTTATTTTCTTTTATCTTGTATTACTTTTTATTTCTTATATTGTTTGAGAATAAGTTGATTCATGAATCTTCTGTTGCGAATCCCAACAAATATGCTTCTCATTTATTAAAAATAGTTGCAAGCTTGAGGATATTTGGTGATTTGCAATATATTCACTCGAGCAATCAGAAATAGACTAGTAAATTGACTACTCATTTTAAGACAGAGTTTATAGTGCTAACAAGCTTTCAAGTGGGAGAATTCTAGGGTTTCCTTTTCCTCTCCTGCTGATAGAATGTCTTCGCATTCAAAACATAAAAATATATGTTGTTGGATGATGCACTCGATAAACGTATAGAATATTGTGGCATTTGCCAGTGCGTTATCTAAATGGCACATCAGTGTATGTATGCATAGTCACCCTTGCAAGTTTATTGTGAAAATGATTGCAACTGAAGTTTTGAGTGTTTAAATTTATGGTTAAATTTTTGTGCGTTCAGCTTGTAATTTTGTTTTGCAAATCTAGATAAATACACAAAGTTGTATTTCGTTGGGTTAAAACAGGGCTAATGAAGTAGAATGTTTTTTGTTAAAGGTATTTTTTCATGCATATTCCATGAAAGTAGCTAATGCCCCTGTAAACAAAATCATTTAAACTTGATGTATGCCCTTGTAGTGGAAAATATCGATGTCCACCACAATTCACAATATAGAAGAAGAACAGAAAAGAGGAAAAGATAGCAGATAAGAGATATATGTGGCGAAGACGATCCAGAGGATATTGTATTAATGAGAAGAGAAAAGAGAAGATTATAATGATGAAGACGAAACTCCAATATCACCAACTCTTACAAAAGACTAAGTAGTCTAACCGTCACAAGACGTATTGAGAGTATGGATCTATATATATCTCTCTCACTCTATATTGAAACCCTTACATCAATAGTGTATTTATAGATGTGACTTAACTGTGTTTGAGTCAAAGTAGAAGACTGACTCAAATAAGATTTCTACTAATTTAAGTCTTGTAGTAGAAGATAAATGTAGATAAGAATTAGGCCCACTAAATAACTTCCTAATATAATTAAGACTATCCGGAAAATCCGGATTGGAGACACCATTAAGCTAACAATCTCTACCTTGGCTCGAATCATCTTATTATCTGAATTTGAATTTTCAATAGATGTCTTTGACATTACCTCTTGGGATAGGATCAACGACCTTGAATATTGATCAAGTCCAAACTGAGCTTGAACTTATCAATCGAAATCACCTTTGTCAACATATCTGCAGGATTTCTTGAAGTATGAATCTTTTGTAAAGAAATCTCGCCGTCTTCAATAATGTCCCGAATAAAATGAAATCAGACATCTATATGCTTTGATCTAGCGTGGTACATTTGGTTCTTCGCAAGGTGTATGACGCTCTGACTGTCGCAAAAAATAGGAAGAACATATTGAGAAAAACCAACTTCACTTATCAATCCTTTTTGCCATAGAGCTTCTTTGACGGCTTCTGTGTCTGCCATATACTCGGACTCTATTAGACTCTTTGACGGCTTCATAGACTCTTTGATAATGTCACGGTTGACTGTAAGGTACACCTCCAACTAATAGGTCCTCCACAAATAGTAAAAAGATAACCAGTAAGGGATCGACGTCGATCAAGGTTTCCAGTATAGTCTGAATCGACGTAGCCAATAATTTTAGCCTCTTTCAATGTGTTCCTATCGAAACATAAACCAATATTAAGAGTACCTTTGATATATCTTAAGAGCCATTTCATAGCCTGCCAATGCTCTTTTCCTGTATTTGTCATATAACGACTAACAACGCTGACTGCTTGTACAATATCAGGTCTTGTGCATACCATAGCATACATTAGACTTCCAACAACACTTGAAAATGTGATGTTCTCCATGTATGCATGCTCCTTATATGTAGAAGGACATTGTTAAGTTGAAAGCTTGAAGTGAGATGCTAAAGGAGTACTGACAGGTTTTGAATTCTGCATGTGAAAACGAGAAATAATCTGCTCGAGATACTTGCTCTGTTTAAGCCATAATTTGCCATGCTTTCGATCTCGATCAATCTCCATACCGAGAATATTCCTTGCAGCACCTAAATCTTTTATCTCAAATTCTTTTTTCATTTTAAACTTTAGATCATTCAGTAGAGATATGTTTTGAGTAGAGATAAGCATATCATCAACATAAAGAAGCAATATAATAAACGAGTTATTGACATGCATCTTAAAATAAACACAGCAATCATGTTTGCAGTAGATGAAATCTTGTCCCAGTATAAAACTGTCAAACTTTTTATACCATTGCCTTGGAGATTGTTTCAAACCATAAAGTGATTTGTTCAACTTGTAGACAAAATTTTCCTTGCCTTCTTGGATGAACCCTTCAGGCTGTTCCATAAAAATTTGTCCTTCTAATTCTCCATGCAGAAAGGCAGTTTTGACATCAAGTTGTTTTAACTCAAGATTATGAAAAACAACTAAAGCAAGTAGAAAATGAATAGATGTGTGTTTAACCACAGGAGAGAAAATTTCATTAAAGTCAACACTCTCCTTTTGTGAATACCCTTTTGCAACTAAACGGGCATTGAATTTAACACCATCTATCTCAGAGAAATCCTCTTTCTTTCGAAATACCCACTTGCAACCAATTGCTCTTTTACCTTCTAGTAATTTCACCAAATCCCAACTATGGTTCTTTTGAAGAGAATCCATCTTTTCATTCATAGCAACTTGCCACTGAGAAGAATTCTAAGAAAAATTCTTATCCTACACTGCTTCTTTATAAGAAGAAGGATCACCATTGTCAGTAACTAAAGCAAAAGCTACCATATCTTCAAAACCATACCTTTGAGGTGACTTTATTTTTCTTTGAGATCTTCAAAGTTGAGTCTTTTCAGAAACTTGATTTTTAGAATTTTCTTGAGAGTTGGGCATACCCTGAATATCTTCTTCTGAAGGAACTACATGCTCCACCTCCACTTGCATTATATCATTGGGATCTTTCTTGAGAGATTTTAGCATAACACTTTCATCAAATACTATGTTTCTCTCAATAATTACATTTGAAATAGTAGGATCCCACAAACGATAGCCTTTGATGCCATTGGCATAACCCAAAAAAATATACTTTTTGGAACGTGCATCTAACTTATCTTTGACAATATGCACATAAGCAGGGCAACCAAAAATCTTTAAAGAAGAATAATTTATAGGTTGACCAGTCCATACCTCTTCAGGAGTCTTACAATTAATGGCTGTTTGAAGAGAGCAATTCACAATGAAGCATGTTGTATTGACTGTTTCTGCCCAAAAATCTTTATCAAGATTAGCTGTACTGAGCATACTACGTGCTTTCTCTAACAAGGTTCTGTTCATCCTTTCAGCCACACCATTTTGTTGAGATTTTCCTAGGATGATAAAGTGACGTTTAATGCCTTCATCTTCACAGAATTTGAGAAACTCTGTTGATTTATACTCTCCGCCATTATCACTTCTGAGGTATTTGATTTTTCTGGCAGTCCTTTTTTAACTGAAGTTTTCCATCGTTTGAAACCAGAAAAAACTTCGGCTTTGTGATGCAAAAAATAAATCCACACTTTTCTGGAAAAATCGTCAATAAAACTGACAAAATAACGAGCACCAGATTTTGATGGAATAGGAGAGCACCACACATCAGAATGAATATAATCAATTAAGCTTTTAATGCAATGAGTACCGGTGTTAAACTTTACCTTAGACTGTTTTCCATAGAGACAATGCTCGCAGAAATCCAATTTACATGAGTTGAGGCCTTTCAGTAATTTTCTTTTGTTGAGCTCACTTAAACCTTGCTCACTCATATGACCAAGACGCATATGCCATAAGTAGGTTATATTAGAAGAAGAAGAAGAAGCCTGAGAAATTATTGCTCCACCTGCAACGATTTTTCATACTAACTCATGCAAATTTTCATACTTTAGGCCCTTCATCACTATCAATGAGCCTTTAGCAACCTTAAGACTCCACCTTCAGCAGAATACTTATAACCAGCAGAATCCAAAGCACCCAAAGAGATCAAATTCTTTTTCAAATCAGGAACATGTCTGACATCAGTAAGAGTTCTAATAATATTATCAAACATCTTAATTTTGATTGTTCCAATTCCAACAGTTTTGCATGAATTCTTATTACCCATCAAAACTAAACTACCATTATAGGACTCGTAGTCTTCAAACCAATCTTTATTAGGACACATGTGGTAAGAACAACCAGAATCAAGAATCTAAATATCATGGTAACGATCAAAATTAGAACTAATAGAGAGACCATTACCAAAATAATCATCAGAACTCCCTTCAATAACTGATACTTGTTCTTTGGCTTGCTCTTTAGATTGAGATTCTCTTTCTTTCTTTACTTTGAGCTTTCAACAATCTTTAATGGCATGTCCCATTTTCTTACAATACTTGCAATTTATTTCTTTGGATTTGGATCTAGAACGACCTGTCCTTAATCTTTCTTTGGTACGACCTTTGACAATTAATGCTTCTGAATGTGACACATCCCCTCCAATCTTTTTCAAATATTCATTAGATAGAAGGGCAGCAGAAATATCATCAAATTTCAAATCCTTCCCATACATGAGAGTAGCTTTAAGATTCTCAAGAGAAGGAGGTAAGGATGATAATAAAATAATTGCATTGTCTTCATCTTCAATTTTAACATCAATGCTTAACAATTAAGAGACAAGTTTATTGAAAATACTAAGATGATCAGCTATATTCGTACCTTCTCTCATTCAAAAATTAAAGAGCTTCTGCTTTAAATAAACTCGATTTGAGATAGACTTACTCATATATTGTTTCTCTAGCTTTTTCCATAACTCTGAAGGTGATGTTTCATCAAGAAATGGATAGAGTATCTCATCGGTGAGATTGAGAATGATTGTGCTATGTGCACTAGCCTTCTAGTTTTCCCAGACACTTTCGGCGATATCTTCAGGCTTGACATCCTCCAATGTGTTTCTCAATCCTTGTTGAGTAAGAATTGCAGGAACTCTTGTTTGCCAAATAGGGAATCCTTGTTTTCCATTGAATTTCTCTATATCGAACTTCGTTGTAGACATATTGAACCAAGATCTGATACCACTTGTAGCGGAAAATATCGATACCCACCACAATTCACGATATAAAAGAAGAACAGAAAAGAGGAAAAAATAGCAGACAAGAGATATATGTGGCGAAGACGATCCAGAGGATATTGTATTGATGAGAAGAGAAAAGAGAAGATTACAACAATGAAGACGAAACTCCAATATCACCAACTCTCATAAAAGACTAAGTAGTCTAACCGTCACAAGACGTATTGAGAGTATTGATCTATATATATCTCTCTCACTTTATATTGAAACCCTTACATCAATGGTGTCTTTATAGATGTGGCCTAACTGTGTTTGAGTCAAAGTAGAAGACTGACTCAAATAAGACTTCTACTAATTTAAGTTTTCTAGTAGAAGATACATGTAGATAAGAATTAGGCCCACTAAATAACTTCCTAATATAATTAGGACTATTTGGAAAATCCGGATTCGAGATACTATTAAACCAACATGCCCTACCCTGCTATTAAATGGATGTTTTGAGGAGTACACACCCAAAACTTTTTTTGCATATATACCGACTATGGTTCTTTATTTTGAGGTTGATGTCAGGAGCGACAAGATAGAGATTATGATGATAATGAGGGTGATTAAGATTGTGTTGGCGTTGTTCATATTGCTGAAACTTATCTGACAGGCGGCGCTCCAGATCTGAGTTCAAAGGGTATGAGATTTTCTATTTTGGTTTGTAGATGTATTTGAATTACATGATAGTCTTTTCTATCTTGTGTGATTTTTACTTTGCAGAGTATAATGTGTTAAGTAGATGGCTCTCACTTGCTGTCTTTTCTCTGAGCTGTGCAGATTTCATACATGTTAAACAGATACAACATGAGAAGGACACGAAATTGCTGCCAAATTCCAACCAGAGTCATGTTAACTATGCTGTATCTTCTTTATGAAGTATCAAGTCCGAGTCACAAGTTAAGCTTGGGTTTGATCAAGTAAGCTGTTTAGGGAAAATAAATTGTTTGGAAATACATCCGCAAAGCATGAAATATGTGAATCATGTCATCAATGTAGCAGGTGTACAATGTCAGTCAGAAGACATGATAGGTGGATTTCTATAAGAGATGCTGGTTCTGAAGATCGAGTGTCGCGGACAATTTAACTTTGATAATAATCTTTACAATCGTTGAGCTGAATGTTCATGTGATATTGGTGTGAACCAAAGCAACCTCAGTTGGAGAAAATTGAGTCTTTTGTCGACCACATTATAACTCCATTTTTGCAAAATTTTGAAGTTTGGGAAAATTTTGTTCATTCACTCATCTAATTCAATTTCAAATTTCAAATAAAAAAATTGTCACTGTTGTCAAATAATAACTAATTATCTCAAAAATGGAGTAGCAACACAAAAGTTAACAATGTCTTAAGAGCATTGCTTACATTGGTAGATAGCATCACCGATTTTGGATCTACAAATTCTATGAAGTTATTTCAAAAATTTTCCCATCAATTTTATGGGGACCGGATGAGTTCTTACAGATTATGTGTGGGGTAGTAACTTCTATAACTACTAACATGACTATTGTGTAATTCTAATTTTACACTTCAATCATATATTTTAAGAGGAAAACTCTAGTTTGCTTTTTTGGTTTTTAACGACCCCTGTTATGAAAATTTAAAGAGTTATAAATTATATAAAGCCTGTTGCAATAAGTTTCCAAAGTAGTGCGGCATAACAATGCTAAAAATAAAAAACAAATCAACTAGCACTTTGGTTAAAGATGGTTCAATTAAACATTTGGCAAAACTCGATTACCTAAAACACTACTACTGATTAGAAAAATTAGATGTTAAGTGATCATGTAACTGCTTAATTAATATCTAAGCTCTTATTTGACTAATTTGCTTTCTTTTTTGAAATAAATATTTAAGAACCTTTTTTAGGAGAAACATAGGTCACACTTCTAGATTTAATAAAGTGAGAATATAAACTGCAGTTTCAACATAAGAAAATTGATTTCTTCTTTAAATGTCTCTCTCAAGACTACATCATCTATGAGGTAGTGAATATTCCTCAAATAAGAGATTAATAGAAGAAACAATCAAACAAATTAAGTGGTAGTAGAAAGAAAGAAAATTAGATCTTTGAACTTATCTCTCTAAATTGTAGAAAATTGGCTTGTCCACCATCGAAGCCATTGGACTATTAATTTGGTCAACATCCTTGTCTTCTTCTTGAGGTTGCAAGTATGAGTATTATGGTCACCCCATCACATCTAGCAACTATCATTACTTCAAATCCCCAACTAGTTATCTCATCCCAAAGTTCATTGAGAGAAGAAAGAATATGTTTATAACTACTCATATTTTTGAAACAATCTCAAACCTCAATTGAAAAAGGATAGTAAAGTATAATATACTTGGTAGACTCATCTTTAACGCCATAGGACATGCAAGGTCACATTTCACTTTGCCATTTTCTCTTAATAAGATTTTCATATTGAGAATTTTATTCATAATCATCAAATAATTACAAATTTAAATTTTGAATGGTGCGTTTGAATATCATAACCAATTCAACCATTTAAATCGAATTCCTCCATTATTTAAGAACTTAATTATTAAAAAATCTTTTAATCTCCACCTAACCATCCAATTGTTATTTTTCTTTTAGGAATCCATTTAATGTTTTATTCATGTATATCAAATATAAATGTAATAATTTTAAAAACATATCATCTAGGTCTTGGTCTGGTCTATTGCTATGGTCTATTGCTCTTTTCTTTTGCTTATTGGTTTATAGGTATAACTTTTGTAACTTCGTAGTATACCCATGGATTGGTCGGTGTTTATTTGGAAGGTTGTAATTTCTTAACCACTATAGTTTTTACTCTTATGAATAATTTAGTGCACTCTCTATCGCTACTATAGGGTCCTGAGGCACAAAGAGATTTTACTCGTTGGTGTCAATTAGGTGGCCCGTGGACTTTTGTTGCTCTCCATGGTATTTTCATACTAATAGGTTTCATATTACGTCAATTTGAATTTGCTTAATCTATTCAATTGCGACCTTATAATGCAATTACATTCTCTACTCCAATTGCTATTTTGGTTTTTGTATCATAATTTATCCACTAAGCCAATTTGGTTGGTTCTTTATCTTCAATTTTGGTGTAACAACTATATTTCGATTCATCTTCTTTTTCAAAGGGTTTCATAATTGGACATTGAATTCATTTCATATGATGGAAGTTGTGAGAGTATTGGGCACCATTTTGCTTTGTGCTATTCATGGTGCTATCATAGAAAATATTTTGTTCGAAGATGGTAACAGTACAAATGCATTTCGTGCTTTTAAGCCAATTCAAGCTGAAGATACTTATTCAATGATGACTAGTAACAGCTTTTGGTCCTAAATCTCTGAAGGGTTGCTTTTGCCAATAAAAATCGGTTACATTTCTTTATATTTTTGTACTACTGACCGGCTAACTGAATGCCTAACAAGCTGGCTTTTGAACTATCTTGTTGTCTAGGCAGCAAAAACATCTCACATCTTTTGAGAGGACAATGGAAAGCAAAATACAAAAGCAAGATGAAAACATAAGCAAAAGAAAACAAAAAATGGTAATGATTTGTATGGTTCGGACAGATAACATAAATTTATAGTTTCGATTTAGAACTGAGGCATTTGAATTTTTTAGTTGTTTCGATGATTTCAATAATTTTATATTTTTAAAATAATTTTTAAATTCGAAATCGATATTATTCGGTCAATTTAAAGCTTAAAAATTTGGTCTTAATTTTGGTTTTATTTCAAATTCATCAAATTGGATAACTAAAGCGGTCGAGTCAATTTAAGACATAATCAACGATTATTCATAATCCGTAATCATTAATTTGGATTGACCGCAAACGGGATTGAATAAATACCAGAAAGGATGAGGTTGGATGCAAAAGTTTAAGAAGCGCAGGACTGTTCTAAATGATTCCGATTCACCGGGTGTTATGTGTAAAAATCCCTTATTCACGGTAACCGGTCCAACCAGACGGTGGGGCAAAGGAGAGCAGCAATGGCGGCTCTCAGAGCTTTAACGCGATTTCCGAGAACCAACGGCGGTCCTCTTCCCTTCCAGCTCGTCTCCTCCAGGGGCGTCGCCTCCAAGCTCTTCGTTGGCGGTGAGCTATCGGGAAAGGGCTTCAATATCTTCTTCTTCTTCTTCTTCTTTCCTGATTGCTGTTCGGCTTTGATTCGATATCGATTGGCTCAGAATTTTTTAAAAAATTTAAGATTTATGTGAAGTTATCGGATTTAATTTACCATCACAAGTGTAGAATCTTTGCTTGTAATGTATCTGGATATTGAAAATTCCATTTGTGAAGCACATAAAGTCACTGTCAATATTATAAAGAAGGGCTTATTCTGTTGTCAGTGCAAGTCAATGCAATACTTAGGCACAAGTTCAGTTTACAGAATAAAACTTGATATTGAATGATAAGAAGCAGTCAAGGCTCTATTCTGTCTGCTGTTCTCAACAAAAGTGTTTTTATTGATTTGAATCCATTTGAATCCCACAAGGGTAAATTCTCAAGAAGTGCTAAGGTTCCGTTTGATTCAGTATCAGAATCATAATGATCCTACCCGATCTGCCTAATATTCAAACACCAAAAAGATAGTTAGACCAATTTTATTTTATTTAAAAAAAAATCAAATTATCATTTTTTTTTATTTTTATTTATTCAAACTTCAATAAATAATATATCTAAAGCAATAATAGTCAAAAAAAATTTACACAATTTACTAGTCCAACTAATATCTAAATACCAAAAATTTGATCAAACTATTTTTTTTATATTTTAGTCTTGATCTTGACATTGATTTTAATCCCGAATCAAACGGCGTCTTATAATTTTTGTGTGCCAATATTGCTGTCCAATGCAATTATCTAATCCAAGCGATATGGGATCAAAGGAAGTGGGATTGGAGGAAAAAGAGGAAGATGGAATTTGTTAGAGGTCTTATATTTTATTTTTATATATAATAACTCGGACCTTATTCGCTTATGCCCCTTACTCTCCTAATGCAGAACAACCCAATTAATGGGTTTGTATAATCACATTGGTGACCTTTCATCTTCCAAGACATAAACATCATACATCAACTAATTGCATAATTTGTATAATCCAGTTTTGTCTAAAAACCTAAGGGTCCGTTTGGAACAGGTTTAAGATCAAGGTCAAGGTTAAATGAAGGAATAAAGTGTAAAACGCTAATGCGGTCAAGTAAATCTTATTTGGTTACTGATCTGGTTAGCAGATGGTTAAAATTTTTTGTGAACAAAAATGCCCTCTAGTGAGTACTGTTCACATACTACTGTTCATTTTCTTCACGAGACCCCCGACGTCGCCAGCCGAGCTCGCACGGGCAGTGATGGCGGAGATTAGGGCGGTGATGGGCGACAGCGTCGGGGGGGGGGGGGGGGGGGGGGGGGAGGGTGGGGGGGGGGGGGGGGGGGGGGGGGGGGGGGGGGGGGGGGGGGGGGGGGGGGGGGGGTGGGGGGAGGGGGGGGGGGGGGGGGGGGGGGGGGGGGGGGGGGGGGGGGGGGGGGGGGGGGGGGGGGGGGGGGGGGGGGGGGGGGGGGGGGGGGGGGGGGGGGGGTGGGGGGTGGGGGGGGGGGGGGGGGGGGGGGGGGGGGGGGGGGGGGGGGGGGGGGGGGGAGGGGGGGTGGGGGGGGGGGGGGGGGGGGGGGGGGGGGGGGGGGGGGGGGGGGGGGGGGGGGGGGGGGGGGGGGGGGGGGGGGGGGGGGGGGGGGGGGGGGGGGGCGGGGGGGGGGTGGGGGGGGGGGGGGGGGGGGGGGGGGGGGGGGGGGGGGGGGGGGGGGGGGGGGGGGGGGTGGGGAGGGGGGGGGGGGGGGGGGGGGGGGGGGGGGGGGGGGGGGGGGGGGGGGGGGGGGGGGGGGGGGGGGGGGGGGGGGGGGGGGGGGGGGGGGGGGCGGGGGGGGGGTGGGGGGGGGGGGGGGGGGGGGGGGGGGGGGGGGGGGGGGGGGGGGGGGGGTGGGTAGGTTTTGGGGGGAAAAGGGGGGGGGGGTAAAGGGGGGGTGTGGGGGGGGGGTGGGGGGGGGGGGGGGTGTGAGGGGGTGGGGGGAGGGGGGGGGGGGGGGGGGGGAGAGAGGGGGGGGGGGGGGGGGAAAAGTGAAATGGGGGGGGGGGAGGGGGGGGGGGTTTCAAATGAATCGAGGGTATTTTAGTTAAATCCTTATTATAATTTAAATGAATTAAATAATGTTAGTGTGGTCAAATTTTTGGTGTTTGGAAGATAGTCTGGTTAGGGCGAGGTCATCCTAACCCTGACCCGGTTCCAAACGACCCCTAGAACCCACTTGATTTTTGCATCTTTTATGTGTCCTGAAAATATATCTCCGTTTAATTGTTGTGCTTCCAACTTATGATTCCTTTGTATTCCCTCTTGTCAGTGCAAGTTTTTGTAATTCTTTGACACAAATTTGATCTCTAGTATAATTCTAAAAGTTGAACAAATTCAGAATAGTCAAGCACTCAAATTTAAACATAGTTGATTACTTTATCAACAGCCAGTTATGATTTTACTTGCACTTTTGTACTGTCCTAAAACAACAATCACTGACCATGGATTATCTATTTCTTAGGAATGTTTACCAAAAAAAGAAACTTAAGAATTAATTGGTAAAATGCCTTTTCTGTTGCTTTCCGAAGTGATTTAAAATCCCAGAGAAGCAACTTTTGCACATGCTATTTTTAGAATTTCCAATCACTTACAGAAAGACAAATGAAGTTCATGCTAGAGGTTTTGAAGACACCCTGCTTAGAAGGCTTTGAAGCCATGCACATGGACCTTATAGGTACCCAACTCTGCCTTCATCCTATTGAGTGCCTAATTACACAACCAACTCTTGACCTCTTTGGGTATTCTTGCATGAAACCAGCTGAACCAAATTGTTGTAAGAATTACTTGCCAAAAAATATGTAGTAGTAATTAAAAAAAAAAATCTTGAAATGCCTGCCTGAAATCAGGGTTAATAATCCTCAAGAATGTCCTTATCTGTCACCATTCACACTCATATGATCCAATATTTTATTACCTTGTGTCCTAGAATTCTCATAATGTTTCTCTGCTAAATTTTGGTTCTTTCTTTATGGGAACTTCACCTTTCATCTTCAATGTTATGTTTTATAAAACTGCCTACTAGACTGCATTGATACAAGATAGACAAAGGGAACACACTGTTCTGTTTTATTTTTCTTGTATCTGCAATCTTTTTCTGATTCTTTTCTTTTTAATAGAAGACCTATTTGCTTCTGGAACTTTGGTTAATGATTCCTACTTTGTTGTACAAAATGCCACAGGTCTCTAATTCTACACATTGGAGGAGTCATTGTCTGAAGTATTTTTAGTTTGGCCAAGTTGTTGAAGGTTCTCTGCATTCTACCTAAAACAAATTCTCTTCCATATTAGTATTATAAATTTGATTTATTTACTAGATAATGTCATCTCCTTTATCAGCAAAAATAGTAATGGACAGAGTCTCAGACAGATCAAAAGGTTTCAGATTCATAACATATGCTTCAGAAGATGAAAGCCCATAAAGCATTAACAGAAATGAATGGCAAGGTGAATAATTTCTTTTGCCCTAGGTCTCTTACGCTCTTTCAAATGGATCATTGATATTTAGTAGTTGATAACAGGTTTGGAATGCCCGTCTGATCTTTGTGGACAAAGCCAAACCCAAAAAACAATTTGACCCTCCTCTAATTGCCAGACGCCCCCCCCCCCCGAGCCCCTAGGAGACAAATGATTCTTGCCATACTTGTTTCAATGTAAAAAGTTTTGTTTTGAGCTTTAGTTGCTGTAATAAACCTTTTCTTTCTCTTCTATCTGAACATGGATCTTGTTTCTGTAGTTTGCATTCTATTGAAAATTAGCCAGAAGATTACTTGCTGATGTGCATTAATCTGTTAGCAAAGTTGTTTTTAAGTAAAATATGCCTATAATAGGGTGAAAGCAAAACACCATTCAGAGGAGAAGGCAAGCAATTGTTTCTGAATAGCTTGTTGATCACTTTTGTAAAGAGTGTTATTGTTGAGATTTGGGTGGAAGAATGCCCCAAAAGGATGAGTGGTTGCCATTTGCCTTTTATGAAATAACAACAACAACAAATGAGTCAAAAATCAAGGATAAATCCTTGAGTCATACCCCTCTTATTGTCGTTTGGGAGATTTCAAGGCTAACTAGCCTCATCATTCTTGTAGAATGTTTTTATATGATGGACATGAGTATAGGCTGCCATATCTGTGGTTCTCATGAGATCATTTATTAGTTTAAATAAAATAAAATAAATGAATATCTACTAAAAATGGATTTAGCAGAGAAGTAGAAGCAAGGAAATGTTTCGATAATTATGTGTCTTGACTTATAAACATGCATTTGGCCGCAATTGAAACCAAAACTAGCCACCGTTACAGGCCCAAACTACTTATCAAGTTGTGTTACAGCTTGATAAATTATATCTGGAATACAGATGTCAAAGGCTCGAGGATAATGAAAAGAAGGGGGGTAAGTTGCCAGCATCCTGTTTTCTCGACTTTGGTCAATTCTTTCATAAACCTCGAGACTGGGTCTACATTGAGAACCATAGGAACACTAGATTGAGTTCATTCTACAGCCGGTCCAACCAACTAGTAATGCTGTCTTGAGAACCAAATTGCAAATCCTGCATTACAAGGATAGCCATAAGTGCATCAGTATAATATTTAGATTAGCAACCTAAAAAGGCATAAGCATCAAATTGCTCTTACAGAAAGATTGAAGTCTGGGGGAGTATCAAGCTCTATGTCATCAAGATTGTAAATTCCAGATACTGTATTACTGTTCTTTCCAAGCATCTCATTGCAGCTATGATCCAGGTATGGGTAGTTGAAGTTTTGAGATGATTGCCCATTGGGAGGAAAAGAGTCCAGAACTTCATGGCATAACAATGACTCATCATTGTATTTCAGATCTGTTTCCTCAATAGCTTCAGATGCACCTGCCCACCGTGTAGGGTTTACAACCTCATTTACTTGGCTAACTGGCAATGGTGATTGAAGTACCTCGCATTGCTGATACTGCTTCAGCACAAAAAATGAAGCTCCACACATATTCCAAATATGTAATACAATGTAACAATGAATGTTTATTTACGATTGCTTCTCCAAAATGAACAAGTTATCAATCCAATGAAATATAAGGACACTCTCCTATGCCTTAAGGGGCATCCATGTCCCTGAACTCTTATATCTACATGCAAGTGCTAATATATCAATCAAGTATGAGTTTTCTACAACAATAACTAGTTGAATCCATACAAGTACCTGTTCAGGAGTGAACTGAAGAATCTGTACTGGTTCCCCGTCATTGTCTGGTGAGTTTGTACTTGGCCTGGGTGGCTTAGGGGTACTTGTTTTAGGAGTTCTCGGACTAGTTCTGACAGCCAACATGTCCATGTCTTCATTGGCAAAATCTGTTTCATTCTTCTCAAATTGCTTTACCTGTGGTTGATAAGAAATTTTTGAAACAACAAACACACCATCCTTTTCATCTTCTTCAGTCCCTAGATGGTACTGATGCATCACCCAGTTAGCCTTGTCTGGCTTGCAACCCTTCTTTGTACTCCTATAAAGAACCATTATCTTCTTCCAACCTTTATGCACCCCATTCTCCAGTACAGGTTTGGTTTTACCTGTCTTATGCCACCTGACACGCTCCTGAGACATGCCAAATTCAGTTTGTATCTTTCGGCGTTTGCGTTGACCAGTAGCATATGCATTTGATGTTTGATGGAAGAAATGAACACTACTTCCATCTTTCTTGATGCCTGATGTATTTTAGAAAAGGAAAAATATTATGAGTTAAGATATTAATGAGTTTCATCTAAAATTATGTCAACTAAGAACTTAAAAACTCCCTGGAGTCTTTGAAACTTATTTTTAGCTCACTCAATTTTATCTATTGACTCCCTGACATGATCTCATGTTAACCAAAACACCCTGAGATAAACTTAGCAATGTGATGGACAACACTCATGGAATATCCTGCTAACCTTGTTTTTATTTCCATTTTGCCTTTTTCAAGACAAAAAACTAAAGGGTCATTCCCTTGGAAAATCAGAGCACAATTTTCTAATAATCCAAACTTTTTTTTTGTAGCTTTATTGATCTTCACTAACAAGCACTTTTCCGTATGTCAGTGGAGATTCTCTTGCCCAAACCTAAAAAAAAAGATAGTAAACAAAGGCAATAAGCACAAAACTAAGTGCGAGTGACAAATTTGTCATTTGCCACTCCAGTTAGATATTGACAACGGTTAGTTTTTTATGGTTATGTAACAGGTTCCTCTATTTGGAGATATATTTAAGAACAAAATGTCAAAAACTTTTCCTACAAGGTGGGTGTAAATAGGTAATACTGAGGGACTAATGCATAGTTGCACAAGATTGTGGGGAGCTATATGCAATTAATCATTAAAAATAACATCTTTCAGGACCATACCAGGAAGATTTTCAGGATGGGTATAGCAAATTCCTTGGTCCCCTTCTAGTGTTGGAATGAATTCATCAATAAGTATATGAGACTTTGAATTTTCAAGCCCAACTTTTCCAGCTAGATGTTCTAAAAGTTCTACATCTGATGGATCAAACTTCACACCAGCAGGAAGTCCTGGCCATTCTAAAGAATCCTGCAAATATAGGAAACAGATGGTTTGAATTTATCTTGGTCGTGAAAAAATAGCACTAAATGTTGAAGTAGCTGGAATCATTTGAAATTGAACAAGTAGTGATTTCATATACCAATGATGCAACAGAAGAAACAGTAAGGATACCAAAACAAAAGCAAAAAAAGGAAGTTACAGTGATAAGAACAGTAATTTTGAAAGCTTAGAAGCAAGCAACAAAGAGTAAGAGGAGGATAAGGAGAAAACTTGAATTGTGCAAATAAATTAATTCAAGTAACTAATATGCATTTTTAGAATTACAAGTAAAACATTTTCTGCAGGGTCACATGATTACAAAAGAAAGGGAATCTTTCAACCAAGTCAATGTAAGCCATAAATATCTTAGAGCTCTTATTACTATTAAGGGTGCAAAATGCAGAAACCCAAATTCCATGTGATGGAACAGCTCAACAAGGTAGCTGGTCAATGGTTTCAATCAACTTCACCAAATCAGACATAATCTTGACATGAGACAAGCATAAGGGGATGGAATTAACAATCCAAGGATCTATGACAACATGAAGACTCATTATTCAACACTAACTTCCAAGAAATTCCACAATGCTTATAGTTGAAGTAAATTATCACTGCCTTGCCACAATCCAACCACTTGGTACTGCCATACAAGTCTAGCAGATAAAAAATTATTTGAGAAGTTTAAAATTGACATATTATATTTTACTAAAATGATTGGTTCTGATACTCAAAACTGGCCAATGTCAACCAAATTTACTAATTTGTTATGCATCATTGTAATAATTGATTTGTGTACCCACCTCCACCTTGTTGAACCTAGACTGCCACGACTTAGTTAAGTGACTGCCTTAAAAAACTTACCATGGATCACCTTGATTTGATTCAAATAAGTCTCAGATATGTGACATAATTTGGAGTCAATTTTCTCAGTTAATTCTAAACCAGTCTCAGGATCTAGTTACAAAAATAAGATGAAATGAGGAATAATGTTAATGTGTTCATCTACGAAATTACAATACTTAAACCATATGCTTTCTTTAGGTTTATATTTCATATATATATATTTGTTTTAGTTATCATAACATTGAAAATGCTGAAACAAGTTTCTATGTGCCTACTATTTTTGCCTTTTGTAAGTCGTATCTTTATTTTGTTATTATATGTGATGAACATGACCCTTGTTTTATAACATGAGAACTATAACAATGAAGTGTACAACATTAGCTTAACAGGGGTTATCAACAACCATAAATCATGAATCAACATGCATGCAAGGACATATAAGAGATAGAAGAACATAAAACCACCATTGCTTACATCACTGTTACCAATAAGATGTTCACAATTCGGGCATTCCCGCTTTGCTTCAGCAGTGAAATCTTTGATTTGACCATCAGAAAATGGGGGAGGATTCTTTACTTTCCTAGCTATTCCTCTGCTATTCATAAGCCATGTCCTAGAGCAAGAATCTCTGGAAGATTTAGAGAAGATTTCAGTTATACCAAATGTGAAAATATTCCGAGCAACGTAAACAATTTTGATAAAACAAACTACATCATGAAAGGTAAGTAGGCATGGAAAATATGATAGTTAGAGGCAGAAATATTAATCAGCATACTTATGTTTAAGTAAACAGTTTATTGATAGTTACTGGACTAACAAGCTACATTTTGCACACATACAAAATTCCAAGTTATGAGATTAGAAATAATGGATGATGCTATTGCCTAAAAAGGTTACGATACATTCTTGCTTCCATGAACTGGAAATAGAAGGTATAGAGTTTATTCTAATGAAGATAGAGATATCTGTGCTACTTCTTTCCAAATGAATTACAGTATGGAAACATTATTTTAAAAAAGAAAAGGTGGGAGTTTGTTGATGGACTATTTCTGGGGGGCAAAGAGATGGATGATGTCACAGTAACAAAGGAAAAATTCTCAAAAAAGAGAAGTACCAGAGAGCATATTAGCAATATTAGAGATCTAGTTTCATGATCTGCAGCATTATAATCTTGTGATGAGCTCTACAATTTCTGTTATTATATTTGGAACTCAAAAGCTCTCCTAAGTCTAATGATTTATTCACTTGAACGGATGCCCTACGAAGTGGAATCACAGCTCCTAAAAATCATCAGGAAATTTGACCTCAATGGAGAAAGGAAGTTTACAAAAGAATCAGAGAACATCAGGATCTTACATGCTTGTGTATTGGCTAGGTGGATTGGGTCAAAGAAAAATCATTAGATTTCAGCATGCAATGATTCATTACAGATTATTTCTCTTCACTTCCAGATGCATGAAATATTGTTACAATCCCAATGAACAATAGCTCTTATCCAATATTAACCCTCACAAACTATAGAAATCCTGCTACTTTTCTCTCTATCTCTAAGATCTTTCTTTGCTCCATTTTATATATGTTTTTTTTATCTCAAAGAACCACTATTACTGATGGTGCTGTACAGTCATATACACTATACATTTGGTTACATAAGTTTCAGGAATGAAATAAGCTTCTGGTACTTTTAGTAGAAAAGGGAAAGAAACAAACGAAAACGTTTCTCCAATGATGCTGAAAGTAGGTACTGATATCAAGTTTGGCATGCATCCCAAGTAACATCTCATGCCAAAATCGTTAAAAAACGAAACTTTTTCATATACACTAGAAACCCCTAGTTCTTTCCCCCAGTTAACCTCCTACTCCAACGGAATAATCCGATAGCTAAAACTTTGCCAAACCAAAGCAGGATTCCCCATTTGTCACCCAGCATTTCCAGAAAAAAACCGAAGAACTGACAGCTAAAAACCAAGCTTCATCTCCAAAAACTTTCAAAATCACAACTTTATTCATCTACACTTGAATCTCCTCTTCCATGCCATCAACTCATCCTCACCACCTCTCGCTCCAATGAAGTCCTCCAAAACACCAAATTTCGCCATTAAAGGATTCCTCCATTCTCCAATCATATAGCCAAAAAATCGAACATTTCCCAAAAAACCAAATCAATCGCAGCAAAAACCAAGCTCAATCGCCCAAAATACCGAAAACCTAATCAGGCCATCCAATGCCGGCCGAAGTACCAAATCCAAATCCCAGAAAAAACAAAAAATCTCTCAATATTAGAAAATCCAACACGAATTCGGAGCAATTATATCGCGCACCTCGCCATCGATCGAAAGCGGCAGCAGAGCAGTGTGCGATGGCGATGGAACAAAAAGAAGACGAAGGCTTCGCCCATTTGTATAGACTGCGAAGCAATCTCTGGCGGGAAACACAAGCTCGGGTTTGCGATGGCTCGGAAGTACGGATCTCGAGGCAATCGGATGGTTTGGATAGGTGGTCAGTGGCTCGAGGCTCAGGCTCGGAACTGGTCTGTCATTAGTGAAGCCTTCTCGGGATGGGGTCCCAAGGTTGCTTGCTTCCCAAGCTTGTTTGTCCTGGGCCGGCCCGGCCCTGCCCGAGTGTCGCTTGGACTGGCCAAAATGGAAGGATTTGCAAATAGCTCCTCATAGTTCACAATTTGCACAAAAACTCCAAGTTTTGTAAATGAAGGAAATCTTCCATGGTTGACTCTTTTTAACTGGAGCAAAGACGGAGTACGACGAAATACAGGAAAATCTCCTGAGCGCGGCTTTTTTTGTTTTTATTATTTTATATTATTATTAAATTAAATTATTATAAAAAATTAAATATTTTTTTAAAATTTAAATTATTAAAATTTTAATTTTAATAAAAAAAATATTAATTTATAAAATTGATTTACTAGTTTTCAGTTTCATCTCGACCCCAATCAAACGGACAGCCAAATTCTCCGACTATTTTCAAAAATCCTCCTCGTTTGTGCGCTCCACATTTCGGCCATAATATCCCATCTTTCTCTTGCTGCCGCCGCTGCCGAGCATTCGATCGTTCACCAAGCCCTCGGCCCGCCCTACTGCATCTCTTCATCTCCCCCTCGCCGCCTCCTCTGCTCGAAAGCCCCTTCTCTTGATCCATCTCCCTCCCAGGACCCCTCGCGCTTCACCGCAGATAGCCTCATCATATGAATCATCATAATTACATTTTGAAAGCGCAACAGCGTTCATGAATTGCATTTAAGTATGAAATTGGATCATGTAATGTTGGCGAGTGCGTATTCAAAGAAATTCTGCTTACTGCAAAAAAAAAATCTTTTATTGATCAGTGATGATTATGCTTGATTTTTCACCACTAAAGCTGCGTTTGGTTCCGTAGTCAGTTGCGAAGTGTCTTGATGCCTAATTAGCTTTTCTACTTATATTTTTGTTTTGCTATGCAGTGGTGCTTCCCAGGTTTTCATCGTCCTTCTTGGGAGGTAATTTCTGTATCTTTCAAAATTTGTTTCCAACTTCTGACATACATATTTGCCTATCTTTATCTACTACCTGTTAATTTATCTGATATTATGCAGGTGCAAATGGTCCCGTTGATATCTGAGCTGCTACTGACTTGAGGTTTCGGTCTTTACCATTGGTATTGTTGGATGATGTCTATTGTTTTCTTAGTGATAATGGGTCCAATTGTCCAGGATACATGATTACTTCACAATTCGTTATAATAATTTTCATAATCCATTATGTACAAGTTCATCCAAATGTTCATCGAAGTCAACTCGCTTTATTTACTACAAACAAATGGATATCATTAAAGATTATCAGCCTCAAACAATAATGAAACGTAGCCTGCATGCCAATAGTTACTAGCGTACAGTTTATTTGCTTGCTTTGCTTCCATTTCCAGGAGCCATGAATGATCTGCCCAAGACATTGATAAACAGAGTCTTCCATATGTTTTTGAGGACTGTAACCGTATTACATGCAACAAAAAGGTGATTCACTTCTAAGATCTGGAAAGGCAATTTGTCTCAAATTCAGTATCAAAATTCAGCATTTTGTCAGGTTGCTACATTTTTTTATGTGATTAGTATTAGAAATCATCTCCAATATGAAGCTTCTCACATTTTTCTATGATCATCTCAGATCCATGGTGGAAATTCAGTTTTTTTATTTATCTCCAAACACTGAGCAGATGACATGGTACAGGATCAGCTTCTGTAAGGAAAAGGTCACATTATCTTCCTTGAATCTTGCTTTGAAATAACTGAACTGAAGCATGTCAGTAATTTTTCATGTTGACTTTTTGCTGCTTTGTAAAACTTTTGGCTTGAGGTTCAGCTATTTATTGGCTTAATGCTCAATAGCAGTGAGATTAGGGTCGTACATCAAGAAAGACAGTGTTATACAATCTATGCTTAAGCTTTAATATAAATGACTCAAGAACAATAAACTCATGACACATTTGAATTCTGTTATAACATCTGTTGCATTATTTATGCTAAACTTTTTGTCATGCTTGCTACTGATGAATCTTGCAACAGGAAAGCCAAATATATTAATGAGGGACCTATTTTGATTTAAACTGCTTTGAGCTTGAGGTATATGTCATTTTCTGAAGATCAAACTATATCATGAAAGCTCTTTGTGCTTAATGACCCAGCGTTTAGACATCTTCATTGTAAAAATCCCCCTTAGTTAACTTCCGAAAAGATTCATTAGTTTGAGGTGAAAGTTCATCCAATTTTGTTCTGTTCTGACTAATTTTCAGTGCGAGGACAATTTAGTCCTATCATCTCAACAACCTAGAGAGAATATAACAATATAACATAAAAATCAAAAGACGACTCTTGTTGAAGCTTGATTATGACTTCAAAAAGCTTATCAAACTATTCATGAAGTATTGCATTTAAGGTGTGTTTGGTTGCACCCCAAACTTGAGGCACTTGGGGAACCCAGGTAACTGGGCTTAGTTCCGCAAGTTTGGATATTTGTTTGCATGAACTGAGGGAACTTTTCAATTCACTTCATAGTTCAATTCGGCCAAAGTGACTTTCAGCTCAAAATGAGCCGAAGTCGCAGTTCTCAATGCTAGGCGTGGGCCCATTCTGCTCAAGGAAGTCACCACTTCTCTCTTCCTCGATCTTAGCTCCCTGTGCTCCTGTTCTGCTTCTCCACTCCCTTTGCGTGGTGTGCTCTTGTGCGGGCATGCCCTTGTTGGCTAATTGCTCTTTAGAGTGGTCTCCTCCTTTTCTCATGTTTTCCTTAGCTGTGGCTGCTCCTCGTCAATGATATGTGCCCCCAAAACTCCCTCCCCATGCTCTCCCTTGTGCATGGTGTGCCTTCGCCGATGACTTGCTTCTCAGAGCCTCTCCTCTTCTTCCCCACTCCCCCTCTCCTTGTGCTTCCCCTAGTCGCTGCGATGATCTGCAGCTCACCCTTGGCTCCCCGTGCTTTCCTTGGCTGCGGTCTCCCCTCATCAATGAAGTGCTCCTTGGAGTCCTCTCCCCCTCTCCTCATGCTTCTTTTAGCCACGGCCTCTTTATCGGTGATCACATATATGTGAGATTTTCTAGACTTATCTATGATGCATGATATATCACCGATTTTGACTCTAGGATGTGCGTATATAATTCTGGCTTTGGGACATGATTTGTTTTTTTTAATAATTATGATCTTGCTTAATACTATTTTGGGATGACTGTGATGCTTTGATTGGTTAATTGTTGGTTTTCAGTTTTCGTTTTAGCATTGAATTGCTACTTACCTAAGGTCCCATTGAATATGTCAATGATAATAATAAAAATTGTCAATTAAATCTAAATAAATATAAAAGTTGTTTTGATTTTCTGTGATGATTTATATATCTGAAAATGTGATTTATTTTGTTAGCTTTAGTAATGACTTACTTACAAAATTGATATTTTGTGATGATTTATATATATGACAATGTAGTTCATTTTGTCAATTTCAGTAATTACTCATTACGAATTTGAGGCTCTGTGATTATTTACAAATTTGAGAATGTGACTCATTTTGTTGGCTTTAGTAATGACCAATTTATGAAATAGAATTTGATTGTAATGAATCGGAGATACTGTATCATTTGGAAGACACTATTTTAGTACAATTATATTATGTATTGTCCGGTCCTTGATAGAGATTGAGAATTAACTTACTCTTTAACAATGTGTTCTTTAATGCTCTTTAATGGTTTTTGTGCTATTCATGCTTGATTTTGGTTTTTTCATAAAATACGGCTTATATTTTTTGCAAGATCTGAATTATATATTATTAGTTGTATGAGACAACATGCGTATTATTGCATATTTGGTCTAAATTTTATTTATAATTTATGTTTCCACTGCTTTTATTTCAATATATGCATATGCTTTGACTTAAGTGTAAACGAAGAATTTGTGTTCCTAATACTATTATTCATTTAGCTATATGCATATGATAGTAATCATGGAATCAAAGAGGAAACTATTTTTACGAAATACTGAGGCCAAGGGTTATGCTGTTATGGTTGCTATTTGGATTGTGATATATTATTTTCTAAAAAAAAACTAATATAGCATAGTTACCTTCATAATATAGGAATCTACTTAGAAAAAATTGTATGTAAACTATTTTATATAATGGTACCAATTATTATCTAATTTACTTGAGAATGAATGTCCCTATATTTTTAAATTTTTTAATAATTTTGAGAGATAGATGTCTTTTTGCATGATATATACAAAAAATATGTCAATTAAGAAATAATTAGCTATATTTATGTTCTTGCTTTTCATAACTCAAAGAATGCGATTATCAAATTTTGTTTTTACCCGTTGGGAGAAACTATAAGTGTCACAATTTTAATACTTGTATTAACGTCATTTGTATAATTAGAGATGAATTTGTTATATAAATTGTGACATGTGGAACCACAAGCCAATACAGTGATAATCATTCACTTTCTTAGCTAAGAAGAAAGGTAAACACAAAACTGCCAAATATGATGTAATATAGGACACTTTGTTGTAGGTATGAATTGTGTAGCTACAATGATTAAAGATGCTCAAGGTATTATGTGAAAGAAAAACCTTGTCACTTGTGTCATGTCCTAAGAATCCCATGAATTCTCCACAATAGTGCTTCAAAGGGCTAATAATTTTTTGCATCACGATGAAAGTGAGGTGGTGACCTTTGTGTAATGCATGGATGAGGGCGAGAGGGGTGACTAAATAAACCATTTTGAGAATGGGATGATGTATGAAAAGATGTATCATACCCTATGAACTTTGTGCAATCCATGCACCTTTGAACTTTGATACCTTACTACTATACCTATTACTAATGATTGATGTGACTGATGCTATGGTCTACGTGACTTTGTATTAAGCAGCATTTGTACATTATTATGTTAGTATTTTGTCTTATTATGAAGCTAGTCATATACCTATTCATTGTTGCCTGTGAGATGTTAGTTATATATTTCTACAATGGTGATTCCTTTTGTTTCACTATGTTATGGCTTATGATTGTATATTTATGGCCTAATATTTTATTTATATTTGTAGGTGGGTTATCTTTGTGGTATTATTATATTTGTATAAATTATTCACTTTATGCAAAAACTTAAATAATGAAATAAAGTGTATTATGGTCATAAGTCAAATGCTTATACAATATGAGATGAGTGTCACGAATAAGTGAGTAGCTATCTAAAAATTGTTACAATTCTCCAAGATAAGGTATGCAACAATGGAGTTTGTTCTTGAGTACGAGGCATAAATTGATCTAAATGTTTGAAAGAATGAAAAATCTCCCAAGGAGCAAAATAGGAATAATCGAGCATTTTGTTTTGTACTTTGTTTTATCTTTGTTTTCATTGTGTTTGTAAAATTATTGTATTGATACATAGTAAAGTGTGGAATGTCTAATATTTCAACTTGTGGTTGTATTTTTTAAAACCCTTATGTAAGTAGTTGACATTGAATATGATGTAGATAAAATCATTGTCAGTTTTATCATCATATTTTAAATATAAGTTATGATTGCATGCAAGAACTCTTGATGCCTTAATTTTAAGAGGACATTATGCTGATTTTTCCAAAGAAAGATAGTAATTATTGAAAATATTATTAATTTATATACTCAGCATTAAGTATTATTATAGTTGTGTGTTAGTCATTCACATAACAAATTTAATCTTTAAAGAAAGTTTAGACTAAACAAAAATTTAGTTCACAAATTTAATAAATGGAGGGGAGTGACATTGCGTAATTTTGCTGATTCCCAGTGAAATTTCACAAAAAAATTAAGAATTTGATAATTTCATCCATTCCTAGCAAAATTTCACAATAAATTTAGTAACTGCAGTGTAGAAGTTCATTGCAAGGGCCAACTGACTTCCACTTTGAACTTTTTGGCTCTGAAAAAATTTAGAAATAATGGCCGAAAAAAATTCAGAGCAAATTTCCACTAGACCCTGAAGTGGATTTTTACTCTACAGCGAAATTTTGCTTAGGACAAACAAAATTTTGCAATATGCTTCTCACCATGGGTAAACCACTTTGGCAAAAAATCAGAATAAAATAAATAACTGAACTCATAAAATTTGAAAAGTCCCCAAAAATTTTACCAAAATAAACATTGAAAATTGAGGGAACTGTGAAACATGCGTTCTGAAAAAACACAATCAAACAACAAAACTCATGAGATTCCTCAGTTCCATCTAACTCACTGAATTCTCAATTTGGTCTCTTTGGGCAAACAAGCGCACCTTACTCGTAACAGATCATCTGAGTCCCCAATGAACTCTAAGAGATTCTTAATCAATAGCTAATGAGAATTCATCAAACAAATAGGGTTCCCGACTACAATCTTAAGAAAAAGCTCACCCAACAAGAAATTTCCCTCTTTCATCAAGCCTCTCTCTCTTAGTGCAGATAAAAGCTCACCCAAAAGGAATTTCACCACATTGCCTTGACTATAAAGACTAAGGTTCATGGAGGCTTTGATCACCCACTACCCTGTCATCAGCAACCAGCTTCCTTGACCTTCCAGTGGACAAGTATCAGCCCCCATACATTGTCTTGCGAGCCTGTGTTTATGGTATAGTAAATGAACAGAAGGAACAAAATAGAATATCACATTGATAGGAAAAATTTCTTGGAAAAGGAGCTAGTGAACTGGATTTCTCTACAAGGATCCATACTCATAACAAGCAACATAAATCAGCGACGTTTATATAAACAAGCTTTCAACTCAGGCCACTTAATATCTTTCACCAAAGAAGATTTTTCCTGCAAATAGGTTAATATTGCTTCATGAACAACCAAAAACCAATAGATTTTCTGACCAGGATGAAATTTGCAACAATTACAAGAGATTCAATTACTTAATGGATGCCAAACAGGTAACAATACCTTTTTCTTGAAGTAGAAAAGGGCAAACATTTTATTCTTCATGTCCTGCAAGGAAGCATGCTTCTTAGTATCATGAATAAATTGTTCTAAGTTAAATGATTGTGGAATAGTAGGCTGCATAGAGGATTGCATATGGAATGTGAACCTTAGATACTGTATTGAACCCAAGCTTCTTGACGGCATCACAGAATTCATCTGGCCCTGCTCCCCCATTGTTTGGATCAAGCCAGCTTCGAACTTCTGCTATTAAGAGCCAACCACCGCATAACAACATTGCAAATACTCAGGATCATGTCACTAAACAGGATTATGTTTATAAGCATGCAAAACAATGTGTCAGCTGAAATTCAGAAGCTAAGAGTTAACTGGCAAACCATGGCTGCAGGACTCTAGTTGCTTCCTGCAATTAACTTGGAAAGTTGATTCCCATTAGTGAAAGACAAAACACAGCAACATCAACAGATGATGAACCCAAGGGTGTCTGCAGAAAAGATCAATGCAAATCAACACAAGCATTTCAATATCTAGCATAGTTTTCTTTCAATGCATTGCTTATCATTCAAGAGTAAATGATGAAACATGCTGTCAGTGCAATAACAAACATAACGGACATGCTCCATGCTTCATGCTCTCTCAAAATGCCACGAAAACAAATAAATACATTTGACTCATAGCTTCATTTTGACATTGCTCATAAATTTCCAAACCAAGCAATTTCAGTGAATATTTCAGATCAAGCCCTTACATGAGCCATGTCACAAGCAATAACAGATGGATCAGTTGAAACAAGATCAATAGAGAAGACCTTATTCTTCACGTTTTTTGCAAGGGCAGCATTCCCTGGAAAATTCATTGATATTAATAATGTTTGCTGTGATTTATCTAAGCAGTTCAGCCAAAAGGTATTCATGAATGCTTACGACATCCAAAATCAGCAACTGTCCAAGAAGAACAATGCTTTTTTAGCCATTTAATAATGATATTAACTGGTTGCTCTGGCCAATGTGACATCTGCTCTTGATAACCTGCATGATACTAACATGAAAGGAAAAAAAACTAACAAGGAAATCATAGGCCCTATTTGGAAGTTTGAGGAAAGTTTACAAACAAGAACAAAAGAATAGAGGTAGACTAATTACAACAATTTGATAGTAAATTTATATAATATTACAACAAATATTTTACAATGTAATTTGAAAAGAACAAAACAAATTAAATAACAGTTACTTCTAGCAAAACAAATACAATGATAATTAACAAAGTTAAAGGTAAAAAGTCCACCAAAAGAAAAGAAAAGTAGAAGGCAACAAGATAGAAAAGATAAAAATTCAAATTGCCATTCAAATTATACAAAAAGAAAAACTTTCAAATATCACTACAAATTGTAGATGGACATCTTTTGGTGCTGTGAGAAAAAACCATGATTCCACATTGTTCAAGGACCCCAGAAATCTGTGTTGATTTCTTTTATTGAAATCACATCATCATATCTGACTTGTTGCCACTTGCCACTAATATCCAACAAAGTCAGTTCCACCCCAAAAGAATATTGTCCAACTCCTAATTGACTTCGTTGTTTAGGTCAAGTGAGTACAGATCCAATTATCATGGGTCATGTGTTGGGCCAGTGTGTAATCAATTTGAGCAATCCAGCCACAATTGTACTAATTGATTAGGTCAATAAATCTATCGATTAACCTAGTTGTAGTGTGGCTTGGATAGCCTGAAGCTGAAAACATCTAACCTAACCCACATAATAAAGCCCATGCTGTTCCATTCCAATTGATTCAAACAGAATCTAAACAGAAAATTCAAAGTGCTAATATAGTTTTAAGGAAAATTTAATTGAGCGATTTCCATTTCTGGATCACCAATTTGATGGCTTTGGATTAACATGAATTATCTTTGGCTATCTTTAGGAATGTTATACCTAGTCATTCTAGCTATAGGATCTCCACCCTAATCATACAGTTATTGGGTTAGCCTATGCCAGGGATGGGATGGCCACTTTCGATGCAGTGAAGGCCACCTGATAGGGGCTTCATTTGCCTATCAGATGATCTGTATCTCGTTTCAATCATCAGATATGGCTTTGGATTAAAATGAAGTATCATTGACAATCTTTAGGAATATTATACCTATAATCTCCACCCCAATCATGCAGTTGTTGGGTTGGACTATGCCATGGTTGGGGTGGCCATTTTGGATGCAGTGAAGGCCACATGATAGGGGCTTCATTTGCCAATCAGATGATCTGTCTCTCTTTTCAATCATCAGACGCCACATACACTAATGTGCATCTTTATGCAAGAAAACAAATAGCCAAAAATCCAAAAGGGTGGTGGGATAGTGCTTAATCACTATAGGAAAAGCCGTGCCACAGAACTAACTCGAGACCATGGATCATCTTCCCACCAGCTGTTCCTACCAATGAATGCTGAAACACAATAGTGGGCACGCATGCAGCTGGAGTGGGGGAAAACTCCATATTAGGGTTAGACACCATAGTTTAAGCCAAATTTCAATAACTATTTGGGATTTATCCTCGCATCAGGCCCTTATTCCATTGGTTACACACTTGGTGTCAGCTAATATGCAATCTCAGCAATCACTGTAACATGCAATTATTCTGACACAATAGCCTAATGCAGTTAAAAGGATCATGTAAGAAACAAGTGATTATTTTAAGCAAGAGGCAAAAAATACACAAATGAGAGGTGCTAAAATTAGCCAAACAAAAAACCAATGCAGTTGATTATAACTATCCTAGATTTGAAGCTGCCTAGGAAGCCTACAACTATGGGTTCTTGTAAAAAAATGCAAAAAGAGAAAAGGAAAAGAATTTAGAGAGCCTGCAGCTAGAGAATGAGTTGATTCTTAGATATGATTGGTAAGCAAAACACCAGATAGAAACAGAGGACAGATGTTTACCACATTAAATAATTCTGGCTCCTCTTTGAACAATTCAAATGCCTCATTTCCCCTAAGAAAGAAATATGAACAAAGTGAAAGACCAAAAATTAGATAGATTTTTTTTTTGTTGGTTAACTTTGCACAAACTATTTCTGCATATGAGTAGTCCATGAAGTAATAAGTCCTAAGCACCAAATCTAATCCTTTTAAACTGCAATGACAAACAGTCTACGATGAACACTAACACTGGGTTGTACAGCATAAGTTTTAATAATAAAGCAAGAACTGGAAAACTAAGAACATATTTAGAGCCAAGCTAGGTAGTAATGCTGATCTGTGCTTAGATAAGTGAGCGAGATTGGGACACAAATGACCACAGAAACCAGAAAAACTACAAAAAGCTTGAAACACGATATATGTGCAGTCAGCTTTATGGACCATTAGGAACTCTTTAAAGCAGCATGAATTTAAAACAGAGTATCAGAGGATTGCAGTCAAAGGTTTGAGGTTTAAAACATCTTCTGTAGGGAGTCAACAATGTGACATCTTTCAAAAGAAACTATTTGTTGGCATCTTATCAAACAATCAGATTTTAGCAAGTAAGCAATCGTATTTCTCAACTTCTCTAATTTATCTGTACATTGGTCTGCGACTCCAATATATAGGTTGCTTAGCTTCTTACTGTACTGTTGGAACAAGTGCATGCTAAAATAAGAAAATCAATTTAGAAATAAAAATTGTATTATCTGACAGATATTCATCCAAACTTTTCTTTACATAAGTTTAATAAACATTATAAGAAAAGAAGAAATCCTAGAGCTGCTGCAAGATTATTGCTACTTCATGGTCTGCCCATGGATGGAAAATGAGACAATTATCTACCAGGAAGCTAATGATTCCAGGTTAGGGATGATGTACATATCAGATCATAGATATCTACATTTGACATGTCTTCCCCGCAGCTTACTTGGCATTTAACCATATTAAAGGAAATTCTGTTGAAGGTAATCAGCTGCTGTTCGTTCAATGGGCATTCACTCTCCCTGCAGACTGAATTGCTAAAAAAACAAGTGCATCATGGATTTGGCTCCTATTATTTGTTAAAAACTTGAGCTGACATCAACTAACTTTTTCTTTCTACCAAAAAAAAGAAATTGGAACATCCCGACTGGACTTCTATTCCAAGCACCAACTCCAAGAGAGACAGAAAATGCTATACAACAATCATGAAGGGTAACGACAGAATCTGGCCAACTTTCAGGCAGATTTTCTGTGAATCTGTTGGATATCAGGACTTCAATGCCATTCTTAGGCAGAAATTGGTCAGTAAGTGATTTTAGCAAGAATGCTGCATGCTTAAAAAAGTTTTTAACAAATACAATCATCTTAGGAGGACTCCTGTTAAAGACAGGACTCAGTTGAGTGATTCAACAACACTACATGCCTAAAAAAGTTTTTAACAAATCCAATCATCTTAGGAGGACTTCTGTTCTAGACAGGGGGATATCCTATGTTGTCTGCTGTTCTTAATTGATTGCCTCTGGCCAGTGTCAGAACTCTCTTCTTGGCAAGTTACTGTCCGCATATATCTTAATACAAGAATGTTATCAAAATGGATCGAAGAGGAGTATGCTGAGGTTCAGCTGCCTCCTATTTGGGAAAATCTGGTAGTACACAGTTATTTTTAAACATGTTTGCAAGGCAACCATCATTGAAGATCAGAATTTTAATTTTAATTGGTATTTTCTTTTCCTTACAGTTTTCTTTCATGTTTTCATGGTTTTATCTCTGGCTACCATTTTCCCAGCTACTGTTTACACACATAGTGGCATCTCCAGTTTAGCTCAACTTTTATGTGGGCTGTTCAGAAAACTTCGTTGTATTTCACCAGCTTGAACCTTGACCCAGAAAAAATAGGTAAATAAATCTGGATGATTTGGATGTTTACTAGGCATGCTAAGTGGTACAAAAACTGATTTGGCATGTTTACTAGGTATATTAAGTGGTAGAAGAAGCTACTTGCTCAAGTTCAGACTTCTTATAAGTGAAAGTTGGAAAGAAATTATAGTCCTTGTCAATGTCTAGTTAGTTTAGGAGCCTTATCTTCATTTCGGAAGGAAATAACTCTCCCTACAATGCATTAATCCTCTTTGGAGCCATAATAGATTACAACCAGAAAAGCAAGGATATTTCTTCTACAAAGAATGCAAGTGAAGATTGTGAAATATGTGCTTGAATCCACATAGAAGATAAAAAAAGAATAAATTCAAAATAAAAGTACATTATTGATAGAAAGTTCTTTTTTGTTCTAACTTTGGGGCTGTATATATAATCTTTAAATATATTAGAATCCTAATTGAAGTAGAATAAAAATAAGATTTAAATTGTACTACTAATCCTACTTAACTCTGTCAATAGTGCATTAATCCTCTTTAGAGCCATAATATATTGCTACTAGAAAAGCAAGAATATTTCTTCTACAGAGAATGCAAGTGAAGATTGTCGAATGCATAGTTCCAATCAATATTCTTTGGATTGGGCCAAAGTTGCCCCATGCATATTCACGTCCTTGGACACAGCAAAAAAGTGCAAAGGGTAAAAAAAAATTAATCGTTTTCTCATTATGATAAATTTTTAAATCCACAAGAAAAATAAAGAAGAAATAAACTCAAAATAAGATCATATTAATAATAGAAAAGCTCTACTATTAATTCTACTTAACTTATTCTAAATAAAAGAATCTAAATACTATTTTTTATTGGGTTAGGTTATTATATACTCGAACTCAGAAACAAACACTAATTTTGACCAACATAGAAAACGAATTAACTAAAATAATAAATAACAAAATTATTTGACTCGATCTCAGCTCATCAACAAAGAGTTACTTGTCTAATTTGAATAAATTTTCAAAAAGATATAGCCCCTGAACTATAACTATACCAATATTAACAAGTTTAAATTGAAATTGGAATTCAATTTTGACTTAACCTCCAATTTATTATAAAAAAAATAATTGTACCACATTAGATCCCTGCACTTATAAAAAACATGTTCTCAAGTCAAAATTTGAATTCTTCACTTAAAAATTTTGTTACTAATCAATATGAAGAAATCTAAATTTTAATGATGTAGATCAATGAAGTTTCTTCAGAAAACATATTCAACACTTTGATCTTCAGTTGAATTGGAATATCACTTCAATTTTACCATGCTCTCTTTCAAGTTATCGAATTTGATTCCAAATATAATTTTTTAAAAACTATTTTATCTTTAGTAACCATGCAACTAAAATATTTTTTATAAACATTCAAATGATTCATTAAATAACTAGAATATATCATTGTAAATTTTGACTTTTGCAGAGTAATAACTTCTTGATGAATTATCTTCATTTGTTTAAGAGAATCAGCTTTTGATAAATCCAAAAAATAATATTTACTATCATAGTCAATATCTTTTTTGGTAAAAAAAATCAACTTTACAGCTTTCAAAATCATCAATTGATTTATATAAATTCTCCTTAATAGTTTATTGAGCAATTTCTATAATATCTAAAGTCACTTCTTTATGTTCCAATATTAACTCATCTTTAGAGATATTAATAAGTTTTTTATTTGTAATTTTTTCATCCACAGAATTTACTGTCAGTTTTTCAACTTGATAATTCGAAATCAAAGAACGATGACCAAGATGTGAAATTAATGTTTTATGATTGTTTCCATGAATTCCAATTTCGGAAGTTTTTAGATAAAAAATATGAATTTCTTGATTTTAATTCTCTTTTGACAACTTTATGTTAAATAATTCAACATATTCGATCACGAATGAATTTTTGATTTGTTTGTATGTTGAATTTGAATATACTTCCACCGATATTAAGTATAACCATTAAATTTGTTATCAATAATCTTTACATTTTTCTTTTTAGAAATCTTCATGAGCTTAAAAAAATTCTTAACTTTATCCATTCAAATAAATAAATATTTATGACCATGAAAATTTAGGATTTTCACCTTACAAAGATTATGATTTTCTCATATAATTTCATATGTTAATTTTCAAGATGTCGGACCGCAAGTCTCTTAGATGATCTTGTAATGCACTTAATTAAAGTTTTCGAGAAGTTTCAAAACTCAATACTTCTTGGTAATAAAAATAAGAAAATTTTGTTTGACCATATCTCTAATTTGATAATCTTTAGGATTACTGTTAGTGAAGTTGTCTCTATCAATTACAATCAATGATGTTGAGCCTGTTGAACTTTCTAGGTTTTATTATAAATGATATATATTTTTGAGCCCTAATTTTAATGGCTTTCAACTCTCCCACGCGCCCCCCCTCCCCCCCTTTTCCTCTCCGCAAATTGGTGCATAGATGTTGATCATGTCAAGCTCAAATTTTCATTGCTTAAGACTTTGGTGAACACATCTAGCAACTCTTAAGGCTTTGGTGAACACATTTACAAGCTGCTCTTAAGTTGATATATATTTCAACTTAATTTATTTCTCCAATAGTTTTTCTCTAAAAAACTATAGATCTAATTTAATATGTTTTGCCCTTTCATAGAACACAAGATTATAAGCTATATGTAAAATTAACTGATTATCACAATAAATACTTATTGGCTTTTTTGTTGGATATCCAAGTTTTTTGAAAAAGGACTATAATGAAAGGACTTCACATACTCCCAAAACTGAGGTTTTATATTTTGTTTCTACACTTCATCTTACAACCATTCCTTATTTTTTACTTTTCATGTTACTAGGTTTCCCAAAACAAATGTGCAGTAACTTGAAGTTGACTTCTTATCACATGCTGATTTAGCCCGATTTGTATCTGTATAATACTGCATACTCATCTTTTAATACTTTTGTTGCATAATCCTACGCCTGGGTTGAACATTTTGTACACTGCATCTAAATATATTTCCTTTGAATTTTGCATAAATTAACTCACTGTACTCACAACAAATAGCCTAGTAATTATCAAATATATTAGTTAACCCACTATTCTTCTATACCATTATGGATTTCTAACTTTTGCTCCAACACTAAGATACAATTTTGTATTTGGATCCATTGATGTTCCTGTGTTTCTCTCACTTAATAGGCTTGTTTCATTTAGTAAATCAAGTATATATATTTTTTATAACAATGTAAGTTCTTGAGATGAACATGCTATTTCTAAAAATTAACGAAATCTTCTTACGTTTTTTATTTAAAAATATATTCTGAAAAACTCCTCAACCTCTTTAATCTCTTCAGTGTCATCACCTGTCACAATAATATCATCCGTATAAACTAAAAGTATAATTTTTACTATTCTCCGCTTTATTTTTTTGAAATCCATGAATTGTTAGGACCATACTAAATCTGTTAAACCAAACTCTTGATGACTGTTTTAGGCTATACAATGATCTTTTCAACTTACACACTAACTGATGTCCACTTGTGTTTACAAATCCTAATGGCTAATTAAGTAGACTTCCTCTTTTAAATCTCCATATAAAAAGATATTCTTGACATCCATTTGGGTTATACTTCAATATATGTTTAAAACTAAAAACAAAATAACTCTAACTAAATTCAATTTTGCTACAAGTGAAAAAATATTAAAATAATCTATAACATATGTTTGACTAGAACCTCTTTCAACTAGTCCATCGTTATACTTGTTAATATTATCATCTACTCTGTATTTTATTGTGTACACTCACTTACGTCCCACAAGTTTCTTTCCTTCTGGTAGCGGGACCAGTTCCCAAATTTCATTTGGATGTAGTATTTTTATTTTTATTTCTATTATTTGCCTCCACTTTGAATCTTTTAGTGCTTTTATTATTGTTTTTGGTGATAATACATTTGAAATTATTAGAATAAACTGCTTGAATTTTAGAAAATCTCTCGTATAAGACAAAGTGATTTATGAGATATTTTCCATATGTTTTACTTTTTTTCTCACTACTATAGACAAGTTAAGATTTGTTTGAGCATAAAAAATACCTAAGTTTTCAGCTTGTTGTGCTTGTGTTGTTATTGATTCTGAACCTTGATTGGCAAATTGACCTCTGGACTAATGTTTTTTTGTTTCGTATAGTAGACAATGTCAAATCTCTTCTTTCCTTCATCTTTATAGATTAAAATGGGTTGATCATTTACAAACATTAGTATAATTGATTCAAATTCATGAGTATCATCGTAAACGAAAGGATCATTGATTTTGGGATTTGTTTTAAAATAAGACAAGTTCGAAGAAGGTTACATTTATTGATATATATCTCTTTTGTTTTACAAAATCATAACACTTATATCCTTTATTGAATTCTAAAAAAAATTAGAAATATGCATTTATAACTTTTGGATATAATTTATTTTTGTTAATATTATGATCTTGTACAAAAAACAATCAAAAACTCTAAATTGAACATAAAAGGACTTCATATGTTAGAGCTAATATTTGAAAAGAGCTTTTGTCTTGAAGGAATGTTGAAGGCATTCTATTTATCAAATAACATATTGTTTGAATAGTATTCCCCAAAATTTATATAATATATTTTGTTAAAACATTATGCCTTTGCAACTTCCAATAAATATATGTTATTTTTTTAATCACATCATTTTGTTGTGATATAACTGGACATAAAACTTGAAATAAAATTTTATTATTTTTAAAATCATCTTGAAAGTCTTTGGAGATATATTATCCTCTATTATCAGCTCAAAAATATTTTATTTTAAAAATAATTACGTATAAGTCCCTGTAATTAGTTTTAATTACGTACAACCCCCGTAATTTCCGGAATTACCCACACCCCCCATTTTCAAAAATATTTGCCCACACCCCCTGATTGTTATTTAATCAAAATTTTTTCAAAAAATTTCGATTTTACCCTCGGTTATTTTTACAAATACACCCCTAAAAACTTATTTTTTATATTTTACGCCCTGAAATTCGGTTTTTTACAAATAACACTCCGAAATAACTCTGATTTAAAAAAAATCCTCGAAATTCAGATTTTTGCAAATAAACTCCCGGAAATTATTTCGATTTACAGAAAAGTCCCCGAAATTTGAATTTTTGTAAATAACACCCCGGCGCGCGGGAGCGGAGACGGAGGCCGGGCAAACAGGAGCGGACGCCGAGGCTGAGGCCGGGCGGGCGGGAGCGAAGGCTGTGGCGGGCGGGAGCCGGTGGCGGGAGCAGAGGCGGAGGCTGTGTGAGTGGGAGCAGAGGCGGACGCGGGCGGGACCGGAGGCGGAGGTCGGGGCGCCGGCGCGCCGACACCCGGGCGCGGACGGCCAAGGCCGACGCCGTTCCGCCCCTGCGTGCCGGGGACAGAGGCTGAGGCCGGTGCGGACGCGTGCCGGCGCATTGGCCTCGGGGTGTTATTTGCAAATAAACCCCGGAATTATTCCGAATTACAAAAAAGTCCAAAAATTTTCTTATAAAACTCTCTCCTTCCTACTGTAGCCCTAAACCCTCAGCCCCCGCGCCGTCGCTCTGCTCTGCCGCTCCCTGCGCTTGTGCTGCCGTCGCTGCCCCGCCGGCGAGGAGATCGCCGTCCGGTCGCTGGCCTGTGGCCCCCACGCCGTCGCCATCGCCGTCAGTGCTCGCCCCTTGCTCTGCCCTCGCGCCGTTGCTGCTCCGCCGGCGAGAACACCGTCGTCTCGTCGCTACCGTCGCTGCCGCGCTCCTTCGTCCTCGGTAAGCCACCACCACCTCCCGAACCCCCCCTTTCCTTCGCGGCCGAGGCCGGCGAGGACGCCCGGCGGAAGAAGGCGGGGTGGCGGACGTCTTCGCGTGATGGCGCCCTGGCGCGGACGCCGGAGGCCGGGTGGTCTCAGCCGTCCGCACCGCTCGCCCTCGAGCCGGAGTCTGCCAGCCGCCCACCGCCGGATGGCCTCGGACCCGCTCCCCGGCCGACGGCCTCGGACCCCCTCCCCGCCCGACAGCCTCGAACCTGCTCCCCACCGACGGCCTCGGACCCGCTCGACGGCCTCGAACCCGCTCCCCGCCCGACGGCCTCGGACCCACCATTCGCTGTCGCTCCCGCCTCCTCGCCCCCGCCCCCGCCCCCGCCCCAGAGGGCCAATTTCCCGATTCTCCTCACCCCTCTCCCTGCCCTACGGCCGTCAGATCCCCTCCCCAGTTCGACGGCCTCAACCGCTCGCCCGCCCGACGCTAGTACCACCGTCTCTCCCACCCCCGGCCCACTAGCCCCCCACCCCCCCGCCCCGCCCCGCCCGCCCCGCCCGCTCGACGGCTCGGACCCACCCATGACTCCCATCTCCGTCCTGCCCCAGTATGGCTACCGATACCCGCCGGCTCCTCCCCCCTTTGCCTCACGCCTCCCATTCTCCCGCCCCGGCCCCAGCCGCCCGACGGCTTCGGACTCACCCACTGCTCCCATCCCGGCCCCAGACGGCCTCCGATACCAGCCCACCGCCCAAACCCAAACCCCACCAATCCCCGCTCAACGGCCTCGGACCCACCCACCACTTCCGTCCCCACGCGCCGTCCCCACACTGCCCCAGACGGCCATCCGCACCCCGAACCTCCCCCTTTGCCTCACTGCCACTCCCCCGCCCCCATCTCACCTCCTGTCCCCTCAGTGCCTCAAACCGCTTCCCCACCTTTCGCACAGACTCGCTTGGGACGACCGACAGACGCCATCCCCCACCCTCCGGGCGCCCTCCCCCCCCCCCCACCCGACACGCCCGCTCTCCCCCCCTCGCCTGCAATCTTCTATTTATTTTTTATATCTAATTTTTGATATTGTGTATTTATAGATAGCTGATTCAGAGAATCTGGGACGATTAGTGCTCTGTTATGGAGGATATTGAAAGGAAGTGGAACATACTCAAAGAAGAAAATATGTATTTGGTAGACAGAAATTTTTACTGGTTGATACAAGAAAATACACATTTGCAGAATTATTGACTGAAGCCTGTAAATTGGTCGAATTAAGGACAAATGAGTTACTTGTAATCATGTATTTATATCCAAACAGCAGTCCTCCAATTTATATGTCAATCAGCAATGAAATTCAGCTGGAAGAAATGTGGACAGTAATTCAAGACTTGAAGCATAACAATATCTATATATCAGTAGAGGACATAGGCGATCCTTTATCAGCGGTGTCTGCACCAAGACTGACTCCTTTGACAGGAGAATTTTCTGTGTATCACAGTATGCAAAGAGATGAATATATTGATTCAGATTTAGATGATTGTCCTTCTGATTCTAGTTTTCATAGTTTGATATATTCTTCTGATGATGATGAAGATGAGGAGGAGGATGATGATAATGATGAGTTAGTTGCTGAGCAGGAGCAAGAAAATATAAGACAAGGCGAAGAAGGAGTAGAAGACAGAGTGGAAGATGATTTATTACCTTTACTTGAAGATAATTTGAATGACAATGTTTTGAAAATAGGAGACATATTTGAAGATATACATGCATTCAGATTGGCTCTTAGACAGTACTGTATTGTACACAGATTTCAGCCTTTGTTTGTGAAAAATGATCGTAACAGAGTAACAGTCAGATGTGCTTCTGCGAATTGCCGATGGAGGCTTCATGCTTCAGAGAGATCTGATGGTTCAGGTTTTCAGATAAGAAAAATGGAACCAGTTCATACTTGTATTGCTGTCAATACTTCTGGAAACAAAATGACAAATGCTGAATTGGTAGGCAACCACGTTTTGCATTGGATGTGTGTTAACAAGCAAATCACAGTCAAGCAAATACAGAATATGATGAATAAGAAATACAGTCTCAGACTGACTTATATGTAGGCATGGAAGGGAAAAGACTATGCTTACAGGATTATTCATGGCAATGAAGAAGAATCTTTTAATTTGTTTCATTCGCTGAAGGCAGAGTTGGAGAGTAGGCATCCTGGTAATTTTGTGCACATTGCTCAGTGTCCAGATATGTCTTTTCAGAGATGTTTTATGTCACTACATGCTTGTAGGAGAGCTTTTGTTACTGAATGCAGACCTATACTGGGAGTTGATAGATGCTTCCTGAAAAGGAAATATAAAGGCACATTGCTTTCAACTTGTGGAATTGATGAGGAGAATAACATAATTCCAGTTGCATTTGCAGTTGCAGAAGCAGAAATATACCAATATTGGTTATGGTTTCTACATAACTTGCAACGGATTATTGGAAATTTGAATAGTTTGGCTATTATTTCAAATAGGCAGAAGGGTTTTTCTGATGCTGTGAAGAATATTTTCCCATATGCTGAGTATAGAGCTTGTATAAGACATGTGATTGCAAATTTGAAAAGATCCTACCCTGGGAAAATGTTAGAAAATTTGGTTTTTAATGTTTCAAATATATTTTTGCCTACTGAATTCGTGAAGTACATGGAAAGGATTAAACAGCTATCCATACCAGCTTGGCAGTACATGAAAGATATAAATGATTTTACATGGAGTAGAAGTTACTTTGATCATTCAGTAAAATGTCATTATGTGACTAATAATATTTCTGAGTCATTTAACAGTTTTATTCAGGATGGCAGGGAGCTTCCCTTTCTTAAATTACTTGATTTCATCAGGCAGAAGATAATGGTGAAATTTGCCACAAGAAAAAATGAAGGATCCCACTGGTCTAGAAAGCTAGTGCCAAGAATAGAAGCTTTTATTAGGAAAGTTTCACAGGCACGGGGCGGATACCGTATTTGGAGGTCTTCTGATGATATTTCAGAGGTCAGTGATCCGGCAGGCCGATGGGTTGTGGATATAAGGCAGAGAATTTATGACTGTAGGCAATGGCAGCTGACAGGAGTGCCTTGCGTTCACGGTATTGTTGCTCTCCTTAATGTTCGGCTTGATCCTATTGATTTTGTTAATAACTACTACACTCTGGAGACATACAAAAAAGTATATGATGTTCCTGTCACTCCATTGCCAAGCAAGCAACTTTGGGTGTATATGCCAAATGCTCTGCAAGTACTTCCTCCACGTTCAAGGAGACAACCTGGTAGGCCTAAGAAGAAAAGGATTAAGGATCCAATAGAAACATCAAGTAGAGCAATATATACTTGCAGTAGATGTGGTCAGCTGGGACACAACAAGAGAGCGTGTAAAGAGACTCTTGGACTACAACAACAAATTGATGTTTCTGGATCTAGCAGTAATCAACAGTCAGTGGGAAACCAATATATTGGAGAACGTGACAGGGGAAGAGGAAGATGAAGGTCTATCGTAATGACTTCAAATTTTAGTATGTATTTACCATGTGAGTTTTTTTTTAAAAAATTGATAATTTTTTTCTTATTTTATGTGATTTTGAAACAATACATTAATAAATGTCATTGTATTTTTTTGTAGAAAGTTCGTCAGATCTCTAGGATCAATTTTAATTGGGTAAACAGTCTTCTCGAAAATGATGATGATGTCATGTTGCTTGGTTATCATAACTATGGGTGCATTCTGTTTGCAGGTATATATTTCTGCTAGATAGACTGGGGAGAGTTAGATGGCAAGGTTTTGGATTAGCGACTTAGGAGGAACTATCATATCTTTTATCATCCACCTCTCTTTTGTTGAATGAGAAATGAGAAGTGTTATTTTAGACACTTGTTTCATTAATATTCTTCAAACTTTGATTTATAAGGAATAATGGAATGTTTCCTTTTTTGGATCAATAATGGAAGGTTTGCTTTTGTTGGACAACAGCAGAACTTGTTATATTGCTTTGTGTCTTGAACTTTCTAGCTGCTATTGCTATCTGATTACTAATTAGCAAACTGCAAGCTTCTATTATTGTTATGGCAGGCTATATGTTATAAAATCTCAAGAATGATTGTCATTTACTAGGAAGTGGCTTTCTTTATCATCTCCAGTTTTACATAAATAAGGTTTATCCTTTTGGTGAGAGATCTGGATCTGGTGTAATTTCTCTCCGTATTCTTTCTTTAGTTGTTTCAAAACTTAAAATTTAAAATTACAAGTTTCATATTGTACATTTACAAATAGATCCCTTGATTATATTTTTAATAAATAAGTCAATATTTTAATCATATTTAATATTAAATTTCACAAAAAAAAGATAGTGACAGTTTTAAAATTTAAAATTTAAAATTACAAGTTTACTATTTTTACATTTAAAAATAGACCACCTTTAATATTTTTCTTTATAAATAAGTCTAAATTTTATTTATTTTATAAGTAAATTTTACAAATAAATCATCGAACGTTTCAAAACATAAAATTTAAAATTACAAGTTTCATATTGTACATTTGCAAATAGATCCCTTGATTTTTTTTAAATAAATCAATATTTTAATCATTTTTAATACTAAATTTCACAGAAAATACGGTGAAAGCTTTAAAATTTAAAATTTCAAATTACAAGTTTACTATTTTTACATTTAAAAATAGACCACCTTTAATATTTTTCTTTATAAATAAGTCCAAATTTTATTTATTTTGTAAGTAAATTTTACAAATAATTCATCGAAAGATTTCAAAACTTAAAATTTAAAATTACAACTTTCATGTTGTACATTTACAAATAGATCCCTTGATTTTTTTTAAATAAATCAATATTTTAATCATTTTTAATACTAAATTTCACGAAAAATACGGTGAAAGTTTTAAAATTTCAAATTTCAAATTACATATTTACTATTTTTACATTTAAAAATAGACCACCTTTAATATTTTTCTTTATAAATAAGTCCAAATTTTATTTATTTTATAAGTAAATTTTACAAATAATTCATCGAACGTTTCAAAACATAAATTTTAAAATTATAAGTTTCATATTGTACATTTACAAATAGATCGCTTGATTTTTTTTAAATAAATCAACATTTTAATCATTTTTAATACTAAATTTCACGGAAAATACGGTGAAAGTTTTAAAATTTTAAATTTCAAATTACAAGTTTACTATTTTTACATTTAAAAATATATCACCTTTAATATT